>JACAFV010000197.1:0-14364 GCA_014635975.1 Plectosphaerella sp. P0831 | reverse complement strand
GAGGGCAGGCGGCGCACATGCAGGATAAGATGGCAAAAGCGCGAGACCGTCAGCGCAAGCAACAGGGCCCGCGGGTGGAGGCGTCATTGTACGAGAACCTCCCGACGGGAGCGAGCGCAGACGACGTTCGGGCGTGCGTTCTCTGTCAAGTCTACGTCGGCCTGGGACAGGGACAGGGGCACGTTTACGTCTCGGCCGAGAGCAGCGAGGAGGACCACGTATGTTGCCCATTCCCCGGACATCGATGGAGCTAACAGATATCTCAGGAGGCACATGTTGCGGAGGAACACAAGTGCGAGGCAGGCGCGCAATGCGTGCAGCTGACGGACGGGGATGTGAGCATGACGGGAGACGGCGGGGAGGACTCGGGGCCGGTGGTGTGCCGCGAGTGTGCCGAGGAGCTGAAGCGGCCGACGGTGTATTGCTCGGCGCGGTGCGCGGGGGGAGACTTCCGACGGCACCGTGAGGGCGTGCATCTGCCGGGGCGGCGGGGTTCGAGCCGCAGTGTCGAGTCGGACTCACGACACCTGGTGTACGGCGACGAGGACAAGGGCGCGTACCATGCTGAGGATATTGGGCGTTTTGTGATTGGACTTGAGGAGGCATTGGAGCGGTTTGTCAAGGGGCGCAACCCCGACATGGAGGTGCATAGCTGAGGGGTAGAAGGCGATAGTATCTGTGTATGAACGTTGATTGATTCTCCCCGTTGTACAGCTTGAGCTCCTCGATGCGTGAATTGATAGCGCCGGATTGGTCGTGGGTGCTGAGTGTGTTCAGCCTGGGCAAGGCCTATTCTTGTACCTGTGCCTCTCCCGCAGCAGGTGTTTGTCAGCAAACAAACCCAGCAACCCCGCCAGGAAACCCCGGCCCCAGATACGGAGTCAGCTCCATAATTAAGAAGGTACTTGTACGTACACCTCCAGCCAAACCCCCGAGGCGCATCGGACCTTTCAAGTGGACCTCCCGCACCCAAAATCCCATCCCGCCCAACGACCACCGCTCTCCCCAGCGTTCACCTACTGCCTGCCACCCGCCCCGTGACCACCGCCGCCCCCCGTCCGCCACCCCCGGGTCGTTTTCTGCGCATAGCACCACCAGAAGCACCATCGCGCGACACAGAGACAAGGCCCTGGCTTACTCGAACAGCCGGCTCGAATATACTTGATCCCGCCCGGTCCCCCTCCGACACGGATCGGCCTTTCTCTCCTCCAGCTCGAGGACTGCCCAATCGACATCGTCATCGTCGACCGCCACCACCACCACCTTCTCACCCTGAGTTGGCTCGACTCATCTCTCTTCCTGTCCCAAACTTCTTTCTCCTATCTTCTGCGCCCCCGCGCCCGCCGCATCTCCTCGGAACCCCGAACGGTAACGGACGGTACGCACGCCTCGTCTCAATGGACGCCCACCCCGCCGCCGCCGTAGAGGGCGGCCCCAAGTTGCCCCGGCCAAAGGTCAACAACGCCTGCGAGGCTTGTAGGGCCGCCAAGGTCCGGTGCCAGCCCAGTGTGCAGAGCGGCATCTGCAGAAGGTTGGTTCTGCTCCCCGCTTATATCTCGGGATTTGCCCCCCTTCCATTCCCCCCCTTGACGCCCCCTTTTTTTCCCACCTTGGTGGTACGAGATGGCCGGATGATTGACTGTTGGCTTTGTCAGATGTCTCGAGTTTAAGAGAGAATGCGTGTTTAGAACGGGACCCCGTACGCGTAGGCCGAGGCAGTCAAGACTGTAAGTGAGCCCTCTCTCCTACTTCTCGTCCGATATCGTCATCGGGCTACTCACACCACCACCCCCAGTAACCTGGACGCCCCGCGCCTTCCGCCTCCGCCCGGCCCCTCCAAGACCTTCAGCATCAACTTTGAGATGCCAGCTCCCGAGGACGTGTCCATCGAGGCTCTCGAGTCTCTTGCGTCCCGCCACGAGTCGTACATCGATACCCTGCTGCCCCCCGACGACGCCCCGCACACTCCCATGTTTGACGACCTCATGATGGGCGCCCTCAGTTACTACCATCAACCCGGCGGCACCGTCTTGACGCCGCCCTCCTCTCATCCTCACTCCCATCAGTCGCCTCACTCGTCCTCCTCCCACAGCCACCATGGCGGCTCCTCATCCAGCCCCGGCGAAACGCCCCCTTCCCTCGTCTCACTGTCCAATATTGGCATGAAGCCCCAGTTCAACCTCGACTCGGCCACCAAGCTCCTCGACATCTTCCGGGAGATGCTCACCCACTATCCCTGCATTGTGCTGCCCGTCGACGCCACGGTGCCGTCTCTGGCTAAGACTCGCCCTTTTGTCCTGCTGGCCATTCTCTCCGTCGCTTCCGGTGCTGCCTCGCTGCAGGGCCATTCCTTGTATGACGATGAGTTTCGAAAGATTCTCGGCCTCAAATTTGTTGCCGGCGGCGAGCGCTCCGTCGAGTTGCTTCAAGGCCTGCTTATCTACACAGCATGGTGAGTGGACTAATACAATGTAACCAATACACCTCGCTAACCCTCACCCTCAGGTACCCCTTCCACCTGCGGCCCAAGAACAAGCAGGCTTTCCAGTACGTCCGCATGGCTGCCGAGATCGCCAACGACCTCGAACTCACCTCGCCGCCGGACGATGAGGTCATCTCTTCAGACATGCCCATCTCCACCGAGCGCCTCGAGGGTATGCGTACCTATCTGGCCTGCTACTACTTGGTGTCGGCGTACGTTCAGCCCCACCCCACCTCTCCCTCGCCTTGACCCCTTCTGACACCTCTTAGCTTCCTTGTCACCTGGGCCAAGCTCCAGGTCTACGGCGTCGAGTACAACAAATGGACAGAAACCTGCTGCGAGGTCCTCGAGCGACGGTACGAAGTCCGCGGCGACCAGAGCCTATGCTGGCTCGTCAGATGCACCTACATCATCGACCAGACCGGCAAAATCGACCACCCGTCCAAGCCTGACGGCGACGACGAGCGTGAGGCCCGGTTCAAGCTCAAGGGCGTCGAGACGCAGTTCCGCGAGTGGAAGGATAAGATTCCCCAGCACCTGCTCACCAACGGGAGTATGTTCCCCAACAAGCTGCCGACCCCCGATGTTGACATCTTGGCTGACCATTTCAGGTGCCTTGCATATCGCGACGACGTTTGCCGAGCTGTATATCTACGCCTCGCCCCTACTGCGCTTCGGTGTCCCCCGGTCTGGCTCAAAGGGCTCCGCGCGCTCCCCTCTTGTGCCGATGCCGGATCGTCTCGCCGCTTGTATCCCCGTGCTGCGCAGCTTCCTCGATGCCATCGCTGTCCTTCCCCAGTCAGCTTTTATCCCTGTGACGACGGTTGACTGGGGCAAGATCATACAGTTCACCATCCTCTGTCTCCGTATCTCCTTGCCGCTGCCGGCATGCCCTGGGTGGAATGACGCGGCGGCACGCGAATCGTTGCAGTTCGGCGCCTTCCTCGATCGGTTCTCGCAATCGTCCGAGGGTGACGAGGAGGATGCTCCGCGCCCGGCCGGATCGAGCGTTACAGTGCTGTCGGCGAGCAAGGTCGTCTTTGCCGTGGTGAAGCACAAATACGAGGGGCGGCTGGCCCGGATGCAGGTGCCTGACATGTCAGTCTCGGCAAAGGGGCTCCGGGGGTGCCCGATGCTCGACGGTAGCCTCGAGTCGTACTTTCCCTCGTGGGACCCCGCCATCTCCACGACGTCGACAATGGCCCTCGACTGGTACGCGCAGAACCTGCAGACCATGGCAATGGTCGACAATGGCGGTGGCAGCTCCGGAAGCAGCAGCCTCGCGGGCGACATGAGCATGGGCGATGGTGACCGGGCAGGTTTCCAGGCCGCGTGGCCGGTTATGAATCTCGGTTGGCCGGGCGATGAGCTCATGGTCGACTCGGCCGTGCAACCAAACGCGCTGCCGAAGTGTCCCATCGATCACTCTGCGGGGTCCTACGGGATGCATCACCCATCCCGGTGATCCGAGCATATCACATGATGAGCTACACCAAACAAAGAACGAACAAACAATGTAAGACTAGGTACGTCAGGGAATGAAATCGGTGGAAGTTACGTGTGTAGATACCCAACTCTCGGAACCAAGGAATACATTCGTGTCTCATCTCAGCAACAGAGCTATTTTTGCCTCGCTTCACCACCTGCAGCTCTGGCGTGAGGGGAACGCACCCCATCGGCCGTCGGATCCGGCTCCGGAAGTCCGTCTTGTCTAGCTGTGAAGAAGGGGGAAGCTCGACTCCAGATGATGTCGATCACCCGCGGGGGCCACGCTACCCCCCTGAAAACCCGAGAGCCCCTCACATGGAGGAAGCCGAGTGACAGACTTTGATGTTGAGGACTGCCAAGGATCGGCGGCATTGGCGGCACCACCTCCTCAACCTCGGGAATCGACCTTCGGCATCCTCAACACCCAGGTGACCGAGATGTCTGCCCCCCTCTACTCTTTGACCTGAGGCGGACTCATCCCGAGAAAACTCTGCGATACTCTAAGTGGTACGATACAGCGGGGAAGGGGGAAAGAGGCGTTTCTCAAAACCGCATATCTTTGGCCGCGAGAATGCTGCCGAGGGTGTTGTCCTCCCTTCAAAGCGAGCTACCCACGAGCTATTCCTCGTGTCCAAGGACGATCAACATGGGACGAACGAGCGGTCGTTTGAGATTCGGAAGCCATGGGCTGTCCGTCCTTTCAAGAGTGAGGCCGAGGATGCCGGCGTCTTCTGACTAGTCTTTGACGACGTGAGAGAAGAGGGGGGCAATGGAGGTGAGATATGTGTTGGCGTGGAGGGGCGCCGCAAAACGGCTGAAGCTCCGAGGCAACGTCTGTGCTCGGCGCCACTGGGGATGCATCTCAAAGGTGTGAGGGATTACTCAAGGTGGCGTCAAGCACTTACGAGTCGCTCCGAGGTTATGGGCGAGGACGCCGTCCAGGAGCACGAGGCGAGGTGCATTAGCATCGTCCTGGGCCTGCAGAAGCTCGCGCCGTGCCTGACAATCACCAGCGTTCAACCGATGACGATAGTTGGGACCTGCTTGAGCCCGGCGCTCTGGTTACCTAGCGGTGTCGATCTGCCCCTCCAGAGAACAAAGAGATGGCCGGTTGCGGGCAAGAGAGCCGATGGCCGGACGGGTAAGCTCCTCGGAAGCTCTTTGTCTGCTGCCGCCTCGGGCTTTGTTCAGCCGCCATCCCGAGTACCGCGCGAAAGAAATAAGGAAACCCCCACTCGACCTACCAAGTTTCCAAAACAACCGCCATAACGGCCGCCGAGGAGCTAAGGGGGGTGTCGATCAGGACGGAGGTTGAGAGGCACTTCTTCTGATCAGGTCCATGGCGAGAAAAACGTCTTTGTGCTCAAGCCTCCTCAAGCCTCCGGGGCCCGGCAGCGAAGCGGAACTCCAACCCGGGCTAAGAAAACCTCTTCGTCGTGCTAGGGAGGGACGAGCAGGTTTGTGGTGGAAACTATGACGTTTGGCGATCACGGATGATGGAGGTGCATTGTTTTTCTGGCGAGGTCGTCGGAGGCTCCCGCGTCAAGGAGGGAATGAGTCGGAGGACGAAGGCCATCGAGGGAGGGTATAAAGCCCCTGAGGCGCTCTGGCGTTATCCCAAGAAGAAGAAGGATATCAACCAGCTCGCAGAGCATCTCAGAACACACACGATACATTCGTCAGACTTTTTCAAGTCGTTGGCGTCCTTCTTATATCTTTTTCCTTCTCTTCAGCCCCTTCACTTCAACGGTTGTTCTCGACCAGGCCATTGCGAACCTGAGTCTCAGCCCCCCAACCATGGTCACCTCCATCAAGAAGGCCGCCGCCATTGGCGTAGCGGTTCTGGCCATTGCTGGCCAGGCCGTTCCGGTTGCGGTTCCAGACCACTCTATCGGAGAGGCAGCACCCGCTCTTGCAGAGGTAAGTGAGACATTGTAACCCGGGGTTAGGGGTACGGATGCGGCTTGCTAACGGTTTCTTTTACAGCGGGGAGAGAGCAATTACCTTGAGCACCTGGTGGAGAGATGGGTGCCCGTTGGTGTCAGCCGCAGCCTGACCCGGCGGAAGGAGAAGAACAAGCGTGCCGGCACAACTGCTGAGGCCGGATCCGGGAGTGGATCTGGGGCTGGTGCTGTGCCGACCCCGGCCTCCGGTGGTGGCTCGACGGGCGGTGGCTCGACGGGCGGTGGCTCGACGGGCGGTGGCTCGACGGGTGGTGGCTCAACGGGTGGTGACTCAACGGGTGGTGACTCGACGGGTGGTGACTCGACTGATGCTGGAGGAAACACACCCAACCCTGATACCCAACGAGGCGGCGGAGGCAACAACGGAGGCAACAACGGCGGCGGCGACTGGCCTACCACCAAGAATCAGGGCGGCGGCGGCGGCGGCGGCGGCAACACCAAGACGAAGGATCAGGGTGGCTGGCCTACCACCAAAGATCAGGGCGGCTGGCCGACGACAAAAGATCAGGGTTGGCCTACCACCAAAGACCAAGGCTGGCCGACCACGAAGGATCAGGGCTGGCCGACCACCAAAGACCAGGGTTGGCCTACGACGAAAGATCAAGGCTGGCCTACGACCAAGGACCATCAGCCGACCACGACGAAGAACCAAGGATGGCCTACGACTGATGATCATGACACCACGACGAAAGATCATGGGTGGACTACAACAAAAGAACACGATACAACCACCAAGGAGTACGACACAACCACCAAGGAGCATGATACGACTACCAAGGAGCACGATACCACAACCACCAAGGAGCACGGCACCACAACCACCAAGGAGCACGGCACCACCACTACCAAGGAGCACGATACCACAACCACCAAGGAGCACGGCACCACAACTACCAAGGAGCACGATACCACAACCACCAAGGAGCACGATACCACAACCACCAAGGAGCACGATACCACAACCACCAAGGAGCACGATACCACAACCACCAAGGAGCACGGCACCACCACTACCAAGGAGCACGATACCACAACCACCAAGGAGCACGATACCACAACCACCAAGGAGCACGGCACCACCACTACCAAGGAGCACGACACCACAACCACCAAGGAGCACGATACCACAACCACCAAGGAGCACGGCACCACTACCACGGAGCATGAGACGACAGAGACGAAGCCCACTACAGAGACGAAGCCCACCACAGAGACCAAGCCCACCACAGAGACCAAGCCCACCACAGAGACGAAGCCCACCACAGAGACGAAGCCCACCACAGAGACCAAGCCCACCACAGAGACCAAGCCCACCACAGAGACCAAGCCCACCACAGAAACCAAGCCTACTACCGAGACCAAGCCTACTACTGAGACTAAGCCCACCACAACCGGAACCGAGAGTAGGCCAACCACCACTGGAACCGAGAGCAGGCCGACTACCACTGGAACCGAGAGCAGGCCGACTACCACTGGAACCGAGAGCAGGCCTACTACCACTCGGACTGAGAGCAGGCCCACGACCTTGACGGAGAGCAGGCCTACGACCCTCACGGAAAGTAGGCCCACGACACTTCAAACCGAGACGACTATCCGAACTGTGACTCGTCCCGAGACGGAGACGGTGACAACAACGCCCGGTCAGCCAGGCACCACCGTGACAATCACCAAGCCCGAGACAGAGAAGATTCCGACAACGATTCCAGGCAAGCCAGTGACCACCACCGAAACTGAGACTAAGACCATCACGAAGCCTGGCGGCGGCTTCGAGACGACCACCTGCGTCACAACTAGGACATACTACCCCTACCCCAGTCAGACTCCAGTCACAACCACCGAGACGGAGATTCAGACCATCACCAAGCCCGGAGGAGGATATGAACTCACAACTTGTGTCACTACGAGGACTTACTACCCGGGTCCTGGCCCGACAGACTACCCAGGCCAGCCTGGATATCCTAGTCACCCTGGTCAGCCCGAGGGTCCTGGTAGCCCTGGCAAGCCCGATTATCCTGGACAACCCGGCCAGCCCGAGGGTCCCGGCAGCCCTGGCAGTCCTGGTAACCCCGGAAAGCCTGGCGAGCATGAGACCCCTGGTGGTCCCGGAAGCCCTGGCAGTCCCGAAGGGCCCAGCAGCCCGGGCTCTCCCGGCTCACCTGGTGGTGACAACGGCGGTCACGGCGGCGGTGGCTCCCCCGGCTCGCCAGGCGGCGACAACGGTGGCCACGGCGGCGGCGGCGGTTCTCCCGGTTCCCCTGGCGGCGACAATGGCGGCGGCGGCGGCTCTCCCGGCTCACCTAGTGGCGACAACGGCGACAACGGCGGCCACGGTGGCGGCGGCAGCGGCGGTGGCTCAACCCCTGGAGGCAAGCCCCCAGGCACTGTCTACCCCCCGCCCCCCACTGGCTCCGTATGCTACGGCACCTGGGAGTGGGTGGCTACCCCAGACAAGGAAGATTGTGTCAACGCGGCGCCCTGGGAGGAGGAGGGTAACGCTTGGGCGCAGAACGGAACATGGCGGTATGACGGCTCATTGTGGACTTTCACCCCAGATGAGCCGAAGAAGGATCATTGAGGAGGGGAGGTTGACATGGCATGACGTAAGCAAAATGATCTGGCAGCCTGGCATGGCATGGGGATATGGAATGTTTGGGCGATTGTTTGTATGAATATTTTGGCGTTGTAATGTATTCTATCATGAGTCAAACATGACAGTATGGATCTTCAACTATGGTTGTTTGAATGCGAGAGCTACTTCCATTCACGTCTTACGGTGAAAAGATCCGACTAGTCTCAGGAGTGATTGCAAAGTACACACAAACTATCAATCTATAGCACGCACAAAGCAGTCACATCTTGGAAGTAAGCATTGCAGCTCCAAGTGACCAAATCAAGGTGATTTAACCAAAGCGTCACTACACAAGCAGAGATACGAGTAGCACAAGTGGACCAGCTCATGAGCAAGGCTGGCTGCATGGCCTTTGCCGAGCTAAGAGCATGTTGTCTCGGGCAGATACGGTTGAAGTTCTACTCCCATCACAATCAACGGTAAACAGGTGGGTCAGGAAAAGGCAACGCAGATATATCCATTAATGACTCCGTAACAGTACATGGTTGGCAAGACCGAGATCTACCTCGGGTTGCTGCAACTAGGTGCCAGACACCCAACCCAGTCGACCAAGTCACAAGCAATCCCAGTCCTACCCTCGAGAGCTCATCCGCCCCTTCAAGGCCTGGAACGCGTATACTCAAGAACCAAGAACCACCGACCATCCCGGCTACGACCTAAGAACCGCCATCCGCTCTCATCTTGATAGAATCGAGCATCACCGGCATGAAGGCGCCCTCCCGATACCACCACCGCCGCCGCACGTCGTTGTCAGCCACCCACAACAGAGCCTCGCCGAGTAAAGCCTAACTTCGCTTTCCATCGGTCCCCGGAGCCTCTCCCATTCTGGGCCGCTTGCAGGACCGGCATTCCGCGTCCGTCGAGGACGGCATCCGGGATGGAGGGCACCACCTCTCCCGGGTTGCGGTCACGGGGTTCAAGGAAAGCAGGCTTTCTCGGAACAGAAGTCTGTCCACTCCTTGGTCCTCTTCCTCGGCCAGGGGGCAACGCGCGAGCGAAGGGGGGGGACAGATACAGGGATCACGCCGTTGCCGGTCTGCCACGCCATCCATCTATCTCGACCTGCCGGTCCGACAGCCACTGGCTACTACTTGGTGAAGGGGGGCCAGAGGCAGAGGAAGGGGGGGGGGCATGGGGTTCATGGTTACAAAGTGCTTACCATCCCGCCTCCATCAGGCTGACCGGTCGCCCCTCTCGGTGAGGCCCGTCCCTGTACCGTCCCACCCGGCCGCATGCCACCACCAGCCACCGCCATCCCCATCCGCACCCCTCCCGGTTGCCTCTCTACGACACACCCAAAAGGCATATCTCTGGCGAGGGGGGGTGGCCAGCCACGGGCGGTCTTATCCAGATAGCCGACCTCCAGTTCCGGGCGCGCGGGGGGAAGCGCGCGCTGGGGTGAGGGAGGGATCGATCTCCTTTCGCCACATGCACCCGCGGGCAAAAAGCCAGCAGAGCGGCACAACCTAGAGGGCGTGACGAGCTCTTCAGCGAGTGCATACATAGCACAGGTCAAGTAGCATGGCGGACCCCCCCCCCCCCCCCNCCCCCCCCCTCATGCAGGCCGTCCTCACGTGCAGCCGTACACCATCACCACTCGACGCCAGGCCACAGGCTACCCTTTCGTGGCGCGGATCCGGGACGCAGACCCATGGGCGATGTGGAAGAAGAAATCGTGGACAGAGAGTAGGAAGCCCGCGTACAGCGCATCGTCAACGTTTCGTCTGTGGCTTGCGCTTGCTGACACTGACGGACTCACTCATCGACAAAAGTCAAGTCGGGTGTGTAGTAAGTAAGTCCTGTCGGAACTCCCCTCCTCGGTGGCACCTCAAAAAGGGGGCGCGACGGGCGCCGAGAGGGTGTTTAAATAAAAGACCACAGAACACAGAAAAGGATAAAATGAAGGGGGAATATATCCGAACATACCCTGCTATACCACGCGCCCCCAAGGCCGAAAGGTCGCAGAGCAACAAGTGAAATAAACCACACCACCACAGCGTGCGTAGACTCGTCCCACGGGGGATGCCGGCGCAAGGTCAACAGCACGCCCTCGTAGCCTGATGACGGTCCCCTGGCCCCAGGCGTTCTAGGCCTTGCCATGCCCCCCTCCCCTGTACAACGCGCCTCGTCAAGGGCCGACCGGGCTTCAGCTCATCCACTCCCGCTCACACGCTGGAAACCCGGACTCGAGCCGCCCGCATATGTCGTCGTCCGCCATGGAGCCACAGCACTTGCTGCTGCCACTGCTGCTGTTGCCTGCTTCTCACATGCACATGCAAAACCGGCACCCCCTTGGCATGCAGGAGACGACATGGCATGCCGCCGCGGTGCGCGCTGACCTGCCCCCACCTCGGCCGCCGTTACATCACAGACAGACAGACAGACAGTTGCCCCTCTTCACTGTATCGGACGGACGTGCGCAGACAATTAATGTGTTCTCATGAATCGGCCTCTCCTGGCTGGCAATGGTTCCCTGTGCGTGAATCCTTGAGGACATGGATGCTATAAGCCGCTCGTAATGAAGAAGCATGAGGAAACACCACACCCCCTTCCGCTGGGGCCGAAAGACCCATGATTCGCAACTCGCATCCATCCACACACACATACACCGCGGCCTTCCTCGGCCTCCGCGCTGAAATAAAAAGCAGAGACATGGACGCGACAACATGATGAAATTGGACAGAAAAGAAAGAAGCAGAAAAAGCCAGCGCGCGCGCAAAGGAAAGACCGTTTTCCGTCTTTTTGAAATGCTGATGTTTGTGTATGCCATGCCGGTGATGACGTTCTCCCAATCGCCTTTCCCATGTCCCGAGTTCGCCCCGCGTCTCCCGAGACGCTTGTATCATGTGCGGTGACCTTTTGCCCTGGCCCGTTGTGTGGCCGGCCCCCGAGAAATTATCGGATGGATGCCTTTATCCTTCCCGAGGGTATCAATAACATGTGCTTGAGACGCCGCGACGCCCCATGTGTGTGAGTTTTTTTTTGGTAGTGACTTTTCGTTCTTCGTCGTTTATTCTCGGGCCCACTGCTCTCCTGATGCCGATGCACATGGCTCGTGTCGATTTCGGAGTCCGATTCGGGGGTGGTAGGATACGGCTGCGTCCGCCAAGGGCGAACGGCTTTCCCCTGTGAAAAAATGTGACATGACCAGCCAAAGCAGCTCAGGTGTGCGACGACCAACTTCCAAAACTCCTGGCTAGACAAGCCCAGGACTCCAACAATTCCACCCAGACATCGCATCTCGATGCCGTCGCTGATAGGGAGAAAATAGAAAGCAAATATCAAGGAAAGGGGGAATCATGTGTGGCCCAATGAATGTCGGAAAACGCCGGGGTATGAGCACTCTGGCAGTATCCGAGGCCGCGGGGGAAGACCGTTGCGTCGTGTTGCGTCCCGCGGCGCTCCCTGACTGGCTCCGGTGCGAGACCCTCGACCAAGGGGGCCGCCCGGGCAGCGGTATGAGTTGACCAATGCAGCATCGCTCCCAAACAGCCCATAATGCACCCACAACCATGCACGTTGCTCTGCTCGTCAATGCTGTGAAATAAAAAACGCCGGCTCCTTCTCCAGGCGGGTCAGGCCTCGGATGAGGGAGGTTTGCCCGCCCGAACAAGCAAACAAGAGGGGGGAAATAGCAGGGAAAAGAAAGAGGTGGAAAGTGTATGCCCCATGACGCCTAGCGACCCAGCATGTGAGGGGTCATGTAGTTGGACGGGCTGCCGTTGCCCATCATGGAGCCCGGGCCGCCAGAGGCCATGGGACCGCTGAAGGTGTTCCAGGGGTTGCTGAAGCCTGTGCCACTGCTCGGGAACCCGGCGGGGGTGTAGGACGGGCCGCTGAACGATCCGGTGAAGCGGGACTGGGCCAGGCCCGGGGGCGCGGACAGACCAGGTGGCGGCCCGTTAGCAGTGGTGAAGCCGTTAGGGCTGGCGGATGAGCCCATCATGGTAGATATGGAGCTGGCGGGCACCTGGGCAGCAGCCTGGCCAGAGCGAACGCCCAGAGGGTTCTTGGAGAAGCTGAGCCGGATGCCGCCCTTGACGCTGTTGTGAAGCGGCTGTCCGTACAGGTCGTTCAAGGCCTTTGTCGCAAACGTAACATCCTCAAATTCGACGAAGCACATGGGTCCGTTCTGCTTGGTCCGGAAGCAGAGGCGCTTGTAGCCGCGCTGCTTGGAGAACATGGCCTTGAGCTCCTCCTCGGACGTGTCGATGGGCAGGTTGCCAACGTACAGAGTGTTGCACGGAGGGTTCTGGTCGGCGGGGTTGACGGGAGGGAAGTTGCTGTGCCTGCCAAAGTGACCACCCATCGGGTAGTGCATGGAGTGGGCGCTACCACCGTTGATGCCGGTGGGCGACATGGCCGAGTGATGGCTCGGGAGGATGCCCTGGTGGTTGTAGGGCGGCAGGGAGGCCGGGCCGGGCGAGGACGAAGTGTTGAGTGAGAGACTCGCCAGCTGAGAGATGGGCAGGTGCGGCACGGTGGCGCGGCGCTGGACGGCGGCGCCGTTCTCGGCGTAGGCCACGGGGTCCTTGAGAAGCTCGCCCGTCTCGTCGTCGTCGGCCGAGTCGTTGTTGATGAGCGACTTGCCTGAGATGCGAGGACGCTCGCTGAGGTGGCTCCCGATGGGCGACTGGGGCGAGAAGAGGTTCTGGTAGCGCGCGCTGTCGTCGGGAGTGGGCAAGTCGGCGGTGCTGAAGCCGTTCATGGGGGGCGACACCTTGCCAACGGGGAAGGTGCTGGTGAAGCGCGAGGTCTGGCGCGACGAGGGCACAGGCGGGCTGGGCGCGGACTCGGCACCGAAGCTCTTGGACAAGGCTGGCGCACTGCCGAGGATCTCCACGGTGATGTTCTGCTTGCCATCCATCATTCTCTTGGCCTCGCTTGCGCCGGCGGCTGTCTTGAAGCGCATGATGGCGGAAGACACGCTGTCGTCTGCTTCAGGGAGGACCTCGATGCTGACAAGTTCGTCGGACCACACGAGCATCAGCTGGATCTGGTCCTTGGTGGTATTCTTTGGCAGGCCGCGGATGACGACGGCGACGGGAGCGAGGGTAGCGAAGGGACTGGCTGCGGCCTTGATAGCGTCGTGCTCGAAGGAGAGGGATGCCGGGACGGGGAGTGCAAAGGGAGGTTGCGATGTCCGCAGCGAATGTGGCTGGTTTGCGTATGTTGGCGTGGCCATCATGGGAGAGTGTGTCGCGATGGGCTGTCGCGGTCGCGTTGGGGTGTAGGGTCGGTTTGGGTTCGGCAGGGAGAATCGCGACCCGAGGTCGTCGCGGGAAAAGAGTGGCACGTCGTGTCGTGTCGAGTCGAGCCGAGACAAGTCAAGACAGGATCAGGGCCTTTTGCGCTGGCTTGGTTCGGGGGTCGGTACGCGGCAACGACGCGCGCAGGCCGGCCGTTCACAGGAATGCGCGCGGATGTTGGTGGCGGCGTTGGGACAGGCGCAAAGGGATGAGGGCGAATTCTCGATGCAGATGACGCGACGCGGTGCTGACTTTGCGACTGAGGCTAGAGGAACGAGACGCGATCGACGGATTGAAGTGTGAATGGTGTAGGCGCAACAGAGTGGTGTCTCTGGGTGCAAGATGCGTGCGAGTCTTGGGTCGGGCCGGGTCAGGTCGGGTTCGGGTAGAGGTTGATGCAGCGCAGCGCAAAAAAGGGCGTAGACACAAGTGGGCGAGGATGGGCGCAAGCCGGGGCTGTTTACCGCGAAGAAAAAAAAAGAGGTCGTCGGTTGGATGTTGGGGGTGATTTTGGGGGGTGGAAGACTTGCAGTAAGTGAGATTGGGGAGGGG
>JACAFV010000196.1:649-41833 GCA_014635975.1 Plectosphaerella sp. P0831 | reverse complement strand
CCGTCGTAGACCTCGCCGTTCTTGACGTAGATGGGCTCCTTGAGGGGGACGAGGCCGGTGTGCTTGGGCAGACCGCCCTCGTAGCCGAGGCAGGCCAGGGCTGCGGGGGCGCCTGCGAGGAGAGCGACGATGGAGGTGGCAGAGACCATGTTGGGCTTGTAGATCGGTGAAGAGAGGTGATTTGTTCGGGATGAACTTTTCGTCCACGATTTTGGATGTGGATGGAACGACGTCTTTTATAACAAATGGACGCCTTCGGTTCCTTTGAGCTCCTCGGACAAACTCACTCGGCCGCAACTCCATATGTCCGGGACCGCAACACGCCGCTGAATCGGATCGAACCGCCATCCCGCTCGCCTTGCGCCCTACTGACCCCGGCGCAATATACACACTCGGTGGTGTTTCCTGTTCGAGGTCGACCTGGGACGGAGCCCTGCTCCGCTCACCACACGCGCTCCAATGACTGCGGGGTGCTGTCGGGAGTTGGGCCCTTGATCGTCATGGCTGAGTCGCACAAGACCAATGAAAGACACATCACCAAGGTTTATCTGGAGGAGAGCCCCCTGCAGGGTCCCCGCAACTTTATTGCTTGGCTCATGCCTACCTCCTCCAGTGGGGGAAACATTGCTTGACACGCTTCTTTCAATGACAGTCGGGGGACGTCGCTGGGAAGACCGCTTCAGAGTTCCACGCTGAGATGGTTTTGCCGTCCACTTTCGGGATAAGCCGAGTCACACATTGCGTAATGATTTGCTACGATTCTGCCTGCTCCTCACGCCTCGTATTTGCAGTTCCCCTCGCCAAGCTCGCCGTGGAAATAGAGGGGGGTTGATCAAGCAATGTGGCAAGCTTTGTTGCACATGCTGCAAGCCTTTTAGCGCCGAACCCCGGGATAATGCCTGCCCACCCCCTCTTCGGCAGCTTGGCTCGTCCGAACGGCGAGCCACTTTTCGGGGAAGATGGGATGACAGAGCGAGCGCTTTCCGCCTCGGGCGGTGGAGGGTCATGTCCGGGCGGTCCGATGAAGGCTTGTCCACGTGGGAACCGGCGGTAGACAAGGGGCGCGTGCCGGAAAAACTGAGCTGCAGAGCATTGCCGGTTTGGTAAAGGCGGGGCGGAGATTAGGCTCGGGGCAATGGCGGATTTGATGTACAGAATACATTGCTGACGGGGCCTGAAACGGGGCACTGGGGCTGTCTTGCTTGGCTGGCTCCCTCCTCTTTCGGTGTTCTCGTATGAGGAGCGCTTAGGTCGTCGGGGGTTGAGAAAACTTGCTTGTCGGAACGCCAGGAGAACAGTCTTTGAAAGGCAGGGGCTTGACTAATGCCGAGAGAATCCAATTCACCTGCTTTACGGACGGTCTTGGGTTTCTTGGTAGAGATTGCATGTCTTGATAGGCGCGGCTTGGGATTGTTCGTGCCAGGGGAAGGCCTCCTGCCTTTTGTGTTGCCAGATAGGTACGAAACATGGGCTTGAGATTTCTTTAGAGCTTGGAAAGCACCCATCTTGTGTATCTCTGGAGGTGGTAGGGCAGAAGTCCAGAATGGTAGATCTCCGTACTTTGAAAGAGATGACTTCTGGGCTACTTCCAGGAACCTTGGAGACCATGAGAACCGCCGCCAAGTAAATTTAATGGTAGGCCTTGTCTTGCATCAAAACTCGTTACCAGGCCCAATCAACAAGTCCCTAGATATTGAGGCCTCGGCGAATGTCTGCAAATGGCAGGTCGTCGAGTCAGGGGTACTTGCACGGCCAGTCCGCCAAGACGGACTTGGTACTCATGGATAATTCTGGGCTCTCCGCCAGACGGACAAGGACGTGTGCTACATGTAGTCACTGGGACCGATCAAAGTCACACGATGCACGGAGTATGTCTACTGCAATCAAGCTCTGCCATTAATCAATTCTCAACCAACCCTCCAAGCTCCGCTGATCCACCTGCGACCTCATCGGCCTCAAGAACTCCATCCCAGCTTTCCAAGCAGTCCACGAAGACCTTTCGTCTTTTTTCCGTGATATCTTCTGGAAGTGGCGCAATATCGTACGCCATCGCAGCTTCAGGGCTCAGCAGCATGGGCATCTTTCCGGAGACATCTTTGAGACTTATGCCGACAGCCCGAAGAAGACGAGAAAGATAGCCTAATCTCACCCTGAGCCACAGGCGCCAACGATGTTCTTCTGGTGTTGGATCGAAGCTAAAGAATGTCTCAAAAGCGATCCCGTACTTGTAGACAGCTGCTTGAACGACCAGAGTATCGTCTTCTTCCTGTGTGCCATCGTCAGTTTGCAGCACGAACCAGGTGCAGTTCGTTGGTGCCGACTTCACTCACACTGTCCTCGCAAGGTTCGTTGGGGTCATCCATATCTCGAGCGCTGCAATCCTCTTCCTTGGAGGCGTTGAAGTCGTCCCTCAGCTGACAGAGCCAGATCTCCTCGAGGTCGGCCATGTCGAGGGTTTCAAATTCGCCCATCTCTTGGTCCAGCAATGCAGCAAACTCGGATTTTTCATCCAAAATATCCATTCTGTCCTCTTCGACCATGGCCCAAACATCTTTGTACCAACCCTCATCCTGATTGCTCCAGCAGCAGACGTGGGTCATCTCGAGCTGTTCGTGCTTTTTCAACCTCAACGCGGAAAGGAGGCAGACTTTGGCTGCCTGCTTCCACCGCCACTCCCAGGCCAAATGAATGGATTCGAGACTTGCAAATGGCAGCAGAAACTGCACATGGCCCCCCGCAGAACTCGATGAACATGAAGGTGCGAAGGTGCAGGCGGCCACAGACGGCAAACACCCCGAGGAAGAACATGCGCATATACAACTGTCCCCAGCAAATAAGTCGGCGCCCGTCTGAAGAAGAACTCTTACGAGCTGCCGTATCGGAGAGAACATATACAGCTGCGTCTGCTGGGAGCTTTTGAGACCTATGAGGGAGTGTAGAAGTGCCGTACGTTGATGTCGATCGAAGAGATGAACACGTCGGCCCCTGCATCGATCAACAGATGAGCGATCCTCGCGGGGTTCTCGCGAATATAAACGGAGGCGACCGAGATCAAGGGGGTTTTGCCTTGATTGTTGGCATGGTTGATGAGAGTGAACCCTGCCGCCAGCAGTTTCCTTGCCCTGCCTGCAGTCAATGCAAGATGCATCAACGTATCTCCCCCGGCGGGGCCATATGGTCGACGAAATGGGAAGTCCTGCGAGATGACCATGTTTTCGCACTGGTATACATCGATCATTTGTCCAAACAAGTGATCACTGGCTTGTATCCGGGTCTCAGTGGCCCAAGAGACAGCCATGGCATCGATCAACGGTTTCACAGCTTGGTCCCCGAGACGGCCACGGATGCTTGGCAATATGTCGAGTAGATATTGCCAGTTTCCGCAACGAAACGCAATGTAAGTGAACCCCGCACCCGAATACTTGTGAGGAGAAAGGCCCAAGTCGGCTCCTGCTTCGATCAGGAGAATGGCAGCCTTGGTAGCGCCCATAATGGCCGTGTAAACGAGGGGCGTCCGAGGGATTCTGTCACGAGAGGAGTCTGCGGCGTTGAGATCAAAGTTTGCCTCGATCAGCACTGAAACCTTTTCTGGGTCGAGGACCGATAAATGCAAGGCCGTCTGGCCTAAAAAGTTTGTCTGGTCAGGCGGACTACTAGATGCCCAGCTTCTGACACTCTTGACAGATCCGATGAGGGCAGCATCGTGAAGGGGCGTCATGCCGGCAAACTCTAGAGAAGGCAGGTCAGCAGCTGGGGGGAGATAGCACGAGGAGCTTCTCCCAAAGAAAAGAAGTGAGTGGACAAGTACCAGGGCAGTGGCGTGCTATGATGGAAAGGAATTCTATGGAAGTGGTATCATTGCTGAAGTCAGTATTGCTAAAGTCGGGCCAGAAGTCCCCTGACATGGGCCATTGCATGTCCTGTAGCTCAAGTCCTTCGCTCACAAGATGCTCGAGAACCGTTGAAGAGGATGAGCGATCCCTCTGAATCATGCGCACTGTCACCATTTTGCAAAGGGCAAGGACGCTGTCGATAGGTAAACGTATGAACTAGCCATTTCCATGTAGTGGCATCGTGCGGCTACTTACTTCTTGCTGTACAAATCTCGAGTGAGCCTCAAGTCGCGAATCATGAAGCTCAATAACTCAAATATGGTGTCATTCGCAACCCGTTGTGTTTTTCGATAGGTATCTTCCCCGGCGCAAGACAGTAGGCGCTGTCACATAGTTTTGGTTAGTTGTTCTGATACTGGGTATTGGTGCTTTTAATTTGCGTCCGTGTCCTACCTACCGATACGTATGCGTCGCCATCCGGTGTGATGTGGTGTCTGAAGGTCGGGTCATTGTGAGCCATGGTTGTGAGCGTGTGCTTCAATTCATCCAAGCTAGCACTCCCCTGGAAAAACTCAGAAATGGCTTCGAATCCTGGGTTCTCCCACGGGATGAATCTCTGTATAGCCAAGCCAGGCTGGAGGGTCGTGTTGCCATCTCGGTGTGATATTTGTGCTTGAACGATGACCTTCCAGAGCAGACCAAAGGATGTCAGTCCCAGGTTGACCGAGCCTCCAAACGTCCATGAGTCGCAAGTTTCGTTGTCGCATTTTTGTCTAATTGGCGTGTACTCCAGAGTCAGGAAGCCCAGAAAATAGGTGTTGGTGTCATGACATGAGCAGAAACATCGTCGCATCGAGCCGACCCAGCATCCTCGACGGATGGGTCTTCGGGCATTGAGAGACGACGCGACGGCGGTGGAGGTTGTATTCTCGAGGACTTTAGGGCTCTCCTCTGCCACGGTCTGAATTTGAGTGTCCTCCAAAACTGTCAACACAGGAATGACTGCTGCTCTGCATCCCTCGTCAGCGCTGGCGGCATCGCCGAGTGACTGGGTCTTACAGTGACATGTTGGCCTTTGCTCTTGCAAGACTGATCTGCAGCTCCTCCAGGTCGACCTTGAGACCCCGCATCGCGAACCTCAACTGCTTGAGCTTGCTGCCATGTAATCTCGGGATTTTCTCCTGGAGGAGTGTGAGACGACTGGCGACATCATTGCAGCATGTTTTGCAATGCTGCAGAATCGGGTGGTCGAGACCGTGTCTTTTGGCAAGTTCCTCTAGGACAATGAGGAGAAACCCTAGATCGTCGGTCAGCCTCTGGATCTGCGAGGGCACCTTGCCAGCGTTATCGCGGATCTGCTGGAGGGTGTTGATGCCGTTCTTGATCTCCTTGACGACGCTTACGAGACCGAGAGTGCCGGCGACGACACTAAATACCTCCGCCATCGCAGGCAAAGACAGAGTGCGACGGGAAGATGTATTGGAGAAGTTGGAAAATCCACTGCGAGCCTTGTGCTGTGGCCAAATAGGCATGCATGATCATGCGCGGTCGTCTGCCAATGAGCAGCGTCGTGGGGGCTGAAAACGATGCGCAGCAGTGGCTGATGTAGCGAGTCCCATCACGTTGCCCCTCATGGAGGGAGCCAAGTCGGGAGCCAGGGCTTGTTGCGCCTCCAGTCAGCACCACTGTGATCCCAACTGGTATCACTGGCGACGGGAACACCGCGCGGGCTTTCGCTGATGTTTGAAGACTTTGCTGGATCTACCAATGGTACACCGTACTTGCAGTTTGTCTAGAAATCCTGTCCATCGTGGGACCAAATGCTGTTGCCCCTTTTCAAGCTTTGAGAATGCACTGTATGGGCCGGGGTCAAAGTAGCGATGCAGTCAGTGGTATAATCGACGCCCCCCACGACAATTTCCGCAGGAAACAAAGTAGAAGAACTGGGTGATCAGAACCAATGTAGATTTGAAGGAGAATACATGCCTGGACTTACGCCGCCATCACCGCTGTTGCGAGAATTTCCTTCGGGGCGTCGAGGAAGATGGGGGGCCGTGGGGGGGGGGGGGGCAGATAGGGCTTTCGCATTGACATTTTTTTCGACACTGTAGGATGTGCAAAAGTCGGCCGACACTGAGCAACAAAGGAGAAACAGGCTCTGTAGAGAAGCGAGAAACTTGATGGACGGTATTGAAGATGGTGGTGGGCCGTGTGTGCTGAGGCAAAGTCTGTGGTGAGGAGAAGTCAGGACGAGTCTCGAGCTGGGAGGAGTGCGGCCGGGTAGAATACCAAGAGATTGTCCGCAAATTCTGTCTTCAGATTCCGAAAGGGCTCTTCTGCAAGGCATTGGAGAATATTGCAACAACAGAGAAGTCTTTCGAGCGGCTCATGTCCGGTCCTGGCGCGTCAGAGAGGCCAGAAACAGCGCCTCGCAGTCCGAGGATAGGGTGTCGAGGCTCAGAAATGCGATATGATAGTAAAAGACTGGATCATTGCTGGTGCCTGCGAAACCGAGCAGCTCTGCGCCAGAGTTGCGACCTCCCAACCAGATGCTGAGGGATGAATGAGTCGAGGTGTTGGGTGTCTCTGAAGGAAGAAACTTTCAGTTTGAGTAAAGATTTGGTAGGAAGCCAGTGTGCAGAAAGTGGAGAGATATTGCCGAGAGATGATTGGATTCTATGTGGTTACAAACATCAGAAGCATCGCATCAGCCCATGCTGCCACCCGGAAGTAAAGAAAACCATCGAATTCACCCTGGCCCACGGGATAAGAACAGCGGATTATCTGAATCCAGCCTATCTGACGACACCTCTTGTTGATTTCTGCAATTTTCCGCCTCTGAAGATAGCCCTGATGCATCAGATGTCTGAGATATCTGGGTGTGACATCAACTTGGCTGCTGGCAACACCACCACCCATGTAGGGCATTTGCATGTGAGGACTGTTTCACACAAGATGGCGCAAGTGTAACTTAAGATCCGCATCGTGGCAAAGATGTTTGTAAGCCGTCACAAAGAGGTGTCTAGAGACGAAGTGAAACATGGTCACTCTCCCAACACCAGAGCTTGAGAGCCTGCAACCACCATCCAGACAACCTCTGTGAAACATCTGCACGTCTCAAAGACTCAAAGAGATACCTTTATCCAACTTTCCGCTCAACTGCAGCTTGGGCTGCTGAGATGCGAGGCTTCTTTGCACAGAACATCCATGTCAGCCTGCTGCCCGTAGGCCATCAGGGCCATCACCCCCCGTGGTCCCCCGTGAGCCCCGGGGGATATCAAAAACGTCACTGAGCTCTGACCGCCTCGAGGATCGTCGGGGGCAACCAGCAAGCCCTCGTCAGATGGCCTCTGGTTGGCTCTTTCCGCTTTAATCCCACGGCCTTAATTTTGAATCCCACGATCCCACCCCTCCTGCTGTTGTCCCCAACCGCACCTGCAAACAGAGATTCCCTCCCCTCTTCCTCGACTCTTCACCCATCACCAAGTACCCAACAGTACCTCACTTCATCGCATTTCCATCCTGATTGCATCCTCCCTACCGATTCTCATCATGTCTGACGAAACTTCCTCTGCCCTCGTCGAGATGACGCCTCTCGCCTCGCCTCCAGGCAAACCGATGGAGTGGAAGTCCACGTCGACCTACATCCTCCATCCCTCGGCCGCCAACCCCGTCGACGAAACCGTTGATTCATCGCAGAATGCCAGCAACGCTACCCAGCAGAACAAAGTGTCTCCTTCCCCCTTCACCATCGATCGCTTGACCGACGCGTACTCTGCTCGCCAGCCAGAGAATCACGCGCCCCGTGGCCACCAGAACCTTGCCGTCTCATCCATCAGCAACGGCCTCGTCCATCGCAGCACTGGAACAGTCATTCCCAGGTTCTCCCTCGATCCTTTCCCCATTCCTGCCAGCTACCTCGAGATTGAACGCGGAGATCCTGCCATCGCTCCCCTTCTCACGAAGCGTCCCCTTCGCGAACTCACCAAGCCCGAGCAGTACCAGCGGGACAGTTTCCTCATACGCTTCAACCGTGAGCGACGCGACCGCGAGAAGCAGCAAAAGGTTCTCAAGAAGCGCTGTCTCTCTGCCAATCTGGTCATGATGCCCGCGATCGAGCAGAAACCCAACAACTTCATCGAGAAGGCGATGAACATTGGCGACTCCAAGGCTCTGAACACTGGCAACTCCAAAGCCCTGACCACCGGCAACTCCAAGGCTCTGAACACCGGCAACTCCAAGGCGCTGGTCATCGGCGAACCCAAGGCTCTCAAGGCGGTCAATGATCGCATCAAGCTCATGGAAGAAAAGCACCGACTTGACGCCCAGAACCAAGCCCTCCGAGACGATCGTTCCAAGCTGAAGACCCTCGCTGACATGATGAACCCCACGGTGAGCCCCATCAAGAAAATCACCTCCGAGGAGAAGGCTGACTCCGAATAGAAGGTCACCAAGGACGACATCTCCGCCAAGGACGACAAGCCCAAGGGAGGTTCCGCAAAGACGAAGCAACACCATGGCTCCAAGAAGCCCCACCACACCGTCCTCAAGCCCATCTCCGAGGAAGATTGCAACCCAGCCAAGTCCAAGCGACCATCAGCTCAAGCGTCCGGACCTCGCACCAAGAACAAGAACGACACGGCAACAGCCTCTGGTAGCGACACCTCGCACACCATGTCCGACAGCTCTCGTCGCGATGATCCCCAGCGCCCTTTTGACGTCGCCGAGGATGGCCATGATGCCCAAGTCCAGAAGGTAGTTTTTGACGCCATCTTGACTGTGCTTCCCAGCCATCAGCTGGACCAAGCCTACCAGGTTGCCGTGCGTCCGGATCACGACGATTCCCGTCAAGACCGCCAAGGTGCCCCCGAGGAAGCTCCCGCAACCGCCCCCGAGGAAGCTCTCGCAACTGCCCCCGAGCAAGCTCCCGCAACTGTCCCCAAGGAAGCCCCCGCAACTGCCCCAAAGGATACTCCCGCAACTGCCGCGCAGAGCAATCCCACAACTGAGTCACAGGCCACTCCCGCAACTGACTCAGAGGGCGCTCCGGCAACTGCCTCGCAGAAGTCTCCCGCAACTGACTCATCCATCGACAGTGATGAGTCGGCTGCCGCGGAGGCCGTTGCGGAGGCTGCCGCGGAAGTCGCGCTGAAGGCCGCTGCGGAGGCTGCTGCGGAGAAGGCTGCCGAGGAAGCCGCGAAGAAGAAGGCTTCTGAGGAGGCAGCCCAGAAGGCTGCCGAGAAAGCTGCCAAGAAGAAGGCGGCTGCGGACGCCGCCTGGGAGAAGGCTGCCGCAGCGGCAGCACAGAAGAAGGCTGCTGCTGACGCAGCAAAGGTTGCTGCGGATGCCGCCAAGAAAGCGGCTGCAGACAAGGCTGCCGCGGATGCGGCCAAAAAGGCTGCCGCTGAGAAGGCTACTGCGGATGCCGCGAAGAAGGCCGCTGCTGACGAGGCTGTCGCGAACGCCGCGAAGCAGGCCACTCAGAAGAAGGCAACTACGGACGAGGCTGCTGCAGATGCCGTTACGGAAGAAGCTACTGCGGAAGAGGCTGATGCAGATACCGCTACGGAAGAGGCTGCTGCGGAAGAGCCTGTTGCGGATGCGGATGCCAAGATGGGGGAGATGATCGAGGCGCCCACGCCTTCCGATGGACGACGCAAAGTGTTCCCCGACGAATTCATTTGGCAGGACCTCAACCGTCGAGCATTCAACCATCCTATGCTCAAGGCGATGTCGATTGAGCTGCTTCCGATCCTGATCAGCGACGTCTACGATGCGATGGATGAGGTGCTCCAGGTGTCGGGCCTGGCTGGCAACAAGGGTATCGGGGGCTTGCCAGTGCCAATGCAGGACGCGATGACGTTCGTGCCGAAGATCGCGGAGATGGCAAGGCAATCCTGGGACGAGCAGCTCCTCAAGGTTGGAGCGTACGCGCTGATGAGCCTCGCCATCGCACTGAGGTCGTACGCGGCCACGTTCAGGATCTTTGAGAGCGTCGGTGCCGTTCCAGGACCAGCGGGCACAAGGCCCACCTCGAACCAGCTCTGTTTGGACGTTTGGTACGGTAGCGATGGATGGAAGATCCAGGACGGAGTCTGCATGGCCATTGACACCTGGCGCCTTGGCTACAAGCATGTGGAAACGACTTATGGCAGCTCCATGTGGAAGGACGGCGGTGGATGGATTCGTCGAATGGCGAACGGCGAACTTGAACCTGGCCGCTTCACTTAGGTCATGGTAGGCACTACATCCAGGACATTCTCGACCTGCGCTGAGCCAAGGTAAACGGAGCGGGAAGGAAGCGTGGAAGGATATCACACTGCAGCTAGGAAGAATCAGCGGGATGCATCGGCAGAGATGGACCAGCAAGGAAGGATACCAGCGGGGAAGGACACCAGAGTTCCCGTAGACTTTGGCTTGTATTGTCTTTTGTATGAGTTGATGTATAAATGGTTGCTCTCCGGCCTGATGATGTCCTTGACCGTGACTGCCGGCCCTTGCGGCCCTGTTTGAGGTGAGCAAGGTGAGGCGAGGTGAGGTGAGGGCATTCCCAAACGCGTGGCCAATCGATCCGCGCTCAAATGACCCACTTTGACTTTCTTTGACCCCTCCATCGAGCCGCACTGGCCCCGTTACACAAGCCAATCAGGAGGGGTGAGTGAGTGCTCCGCTACCATCGAAACAGCTAGAAGGAGCTCGGCGGGCTGTTTTCTTCCCCAGGATCGCCCGCCCAAGGCAGAGAAGACCGACCACCTGCTGCATCCCCCAGATAACACAAACACCATACCTGCCTTTCCTCCTCCAACGTCCAGTCCAATATCCACGGCAATCATCAGAACACGATTTTAAGATTCCAGCGTTTCTTTCCACCTGATACTATCGACTGCCCACCATGGCTTCCGCAGACGAGCTCAAGGCTCTCGGCAACAAGGCTATTGCCGCCAAGGACTTTGACGATGCCATGTATGTTGCCATCATCCCCTCAACGGCTGTCCAAACCCCCCAACTGACATGTGTGTAGCGACAAGTTCACCCAGGCCATCGCCATCGACCCCTCCAACCACATCCTCTACAGCAACCGGTCGGCAGCCCACGCCTCCAAGAAGGAGTGGGATCTGGCCCTTAAGGACGCCGAGAAGACGACCGAGATCAAGCCTGACTGGGCAAAGGGCTGGGGTCGCAAGGGCACAGCGCTTTGGGGCCAGGGCGACCTGCTCGGCGCCCACGATGCTTACGAGGAGGGCTTGAAGCAAGACCCCAACAACGCCGGCCTCAAGAAGGACCTCGCCGCCACCAAGAAGCAGATGGAGCAGGAGACTGGCGGCGACGGTGGCAGCGGAGGCGACCCTATGGGTGGCCTGGCGCAGATGTTCCAGGACCCCAAGCTTCTCGAGAAGCTCGCCGGCAACCCCAAGACCAGCGGTCTCCTGGCCGACCCCTCCTTCATCGCCAAGCTGCAGCAGATCCAGCAGAACCCCAGCAGCCCCGACCTCTTCTCTGACCCCCGCATGCTGCAGGTGCTTGGCGTCCTGATGGGCGTCGACCTGCAGATGCGCGACTCGGCCGAGGGTATGCCCGAGGGCGCCGTCGACCTGACCAACGACACCGAGATGGCCGATGCCATGCCCGAGCCACCGAGGCCCCAGCCCAAGGCCAGGGCGCCCGAGCCGCAACCCGAGCCTGAGCAGGAGCCCGAGGACGAGGAGGCTCTGGAGAAGAAGAAGGCCAAGGAGGCCGCCGACAAGGAGAAGGCACTCGGCACTGAGAACTACAAGAAGCGCAACTTTGACGAGGCCATTGCGCATTACGCCAAGGCGTGGGAGCTGTTCAAGGACATCACCTACCTCAACAACCTCGGCGCTGCCAACTTTGAAAAGGGCGACTACCAGGCGTGTATCGACGCGTGCACAAAGGCAGTCGAGGAGGGCCGCGAGATCTACGCCGACTTCAAGATCATCGCAAAGAGCTACGCTCGCATCGGCACCGCGTACGAGAAGCTGGGCGACTACGACCGCGCCATCGAGAACTACAAGCATTCCCTGACGGAGCACCGCACGCCCGACGTCAACGCCAAGCTGCGGGCGGCTGAGAAGAACAGGCTCGAGTCTGCACGCCTCGCCTATATTGACCCGGACAAGGCCGAGGAGGCGCGTGAGGAGGGCAACAAGAAGTTCAAGGAGATGGATATGCCGGGCGCCGTCGCCGCCTACACGGAGATGATCAAGCGCGCCCCTGAGGACCCCCGCGGCTACAGCAACCGTGCTGCCGCTTTCGTCAAGCTGCTCGAGTTCCCCAGCGCGCTCGAGGACTGCAACGCCGCCATCAAGAAGGACCCCAAGTTCATCCGCGCCTACATCCGCAAGGCTCAGGCCTACTTTGGCATGCGCAAGTACTCCGAGTCGGTCGACGCCTGCAGCGAGGCGAAGATTATCGACCAGCAGCACCACAACGGCGCCAACTCCCGCGAGATTGACCAGCAGGAGCAGAAGGCCTTCACCGCCATGTACTCGGCGCGCGAGAACGAGACGGAGGAGCAGACGCGGGAGCGCCTGTCCAAGGACCCCGAGGTGAGTTTTTCCGTTCTGGAAGCTAGCGCCCGAACACTCCCGCTGACAAGTACCACAGATCATGACCATCATGGGAGATCCCGTCATGCAGGCCATTCTGCAGCAGGCACAGACAGAACCGGCAGCGCTGCAGGAGCACATGAAGAACCCCGACGTGCGCGCCAAGGTGCAAAAGCTGATCGCCGCGGGCGTCATCCGCGTCGGCCGGTGAGCGTGCGTCTCACTCGGGCGGAAGTGTACGAGAAGGCTGGCGACCCCCAAGAGAACGCGAAAGGAAGAGGAGGGGGACCTTGGTCACGTTTAATGGTTGGCGGTAGGCATCCCATCCCCGTGTACCCTCTAGTGGTTGGCAGCATGACCAATAAAAGCGACGACACGACAATGTTCCCACGTGAGGGCACGACCCGTGATGTTCGGGCAAGACACTCGCCTCGCATCTCAGCCCGGCCAGGCCTACTACCTCTTAACAGGAGGAGGCTGCTCATTTTGTTTCTCTTTTTGTTGATTGCCAAATCATACAATAGATGCGACCGACAGCCTGACGATGGAGTCGCCCATGGAAGAAGGTGAGTCGGGCGGCTTGCGACGGCTGACCTCGGCTGAGGCTGTCTAACACCCTCACAGCATATCGCCGACTGGTTCAGGTTATCACGGCCGAGCCAGACGACAAACAAACCGAAGAACATATTCATAACCTTGTTGCCTCCCTACCCTCTGTCCTGCAAACCAAGGATGCGCAGGCGCGGACGCCCCTCCACCATGCCGCCATAGCCGGCAAGCCATCGCTGTTGCGCGCCATTCTCGGCGTCACATTCCCACTGGACTTGGACCCGGCCGACGCCGAGGGCTTGACGCCGCTGCATCTCGCCGCGCGATACGGTCACGCCGAGGCGGTACATGCCTTGTTACGTGCCGGTGCCAGCGTCCTGCGCGAGGAGGCCTTTGGAGAGACGCCGCTTCACGAGGCTGCGAGAAATGGACACGAAGACCTTGTCAAGCTTTTTGTCGACGCCGGCGCCATCGTCGACGCGGGCAACCGGGACTCAAGTACGGCGTTGCATGTAGCGGCACGTCGCGGTCACGGCGGCGTCGTTGATGCGCTTCTCGCAGCCGGAGCAAACCCAGCGACACGCGACAAGGTCGGCGACACACCGCTACACGACGCGGCACGAGAAGGACATGTCGATATTGTCGCCGCACTGCTTGCAACCGGCGCCGTTGGTGTCGATGCGCGAAACGCCAACGGCCTGACACCGTTAAGTGTGGCGGCGCGCCACGGGCGGGAGGCCATTGTACGGTCGCTCTTGGAACGCGGGGCCGACGTCGACGCGGCGAGCTCCGAGTTTTGTACGCCGCTACACCAGGCAGCGACGGAAGGACACGACGGCGTGGCGCGGGCGCTCATTGCGGCCGGGGCCGAGGTCGACCTCCGTGACCGGGACGAACAAACTGCGTTGCACGCGGCCGTCATCTTCGAGCACGCCGCCGTTGTGGCTAGCCTGCTCGCTACCGGAGCGGCTGTTGATCCCCGCGACACAGAGGACTGTACGCCGTTACACCATGCCGTCAAGAACGGCAACGGCGGTATCGTACGGGACCTGCTGGAGGCTGGGGCCGATACGACGGTGTTGTCGGCGGGCGGGGAGACGCCGCAGAGCCTGGCGCGGGTGTTGGGTAAGGAAGCTGTTGTTGAGCTCTTTGCCAGCCCGCAGGTGGTGCCGCGACAGGATGTTGCGCCCAACTTTCGCCCGCGCCGTGCGAGGGGGCCGTCGAGACCGAATGAGGAGGCGGAGATTGACGTGTGCAAACACTTCAAAGCAACGCTTTGGAGCCCGACGTCGGAGGCGACCTTTGATGAGATGAGCGTCTGGGATTTGTTGTATGATGCTGAAGCCGAGGTGAAGCTGTCGCCGCGGCAGGAAGCGAGGGCGACTTCTCCGATCAGAGTGTCTTCACCGCCAGCATCGCCAGGCGTGTCGTTTGCGGGCAAGGAGAAGGTCAGGGATATACCCCAACAACATCAACGACACCACCAGCGCAGGGCTTCATCACGCCCTCCTCCGCCGCCAATCAAGCGATGGGTGCATCTTCCGGCAAACAACGTGGCGTGGGTGCTTGATCTCGTGCAGAAGCTTTCGGCTGTGGACGGCAAGACTGAAGCAGAATGTGCGCGGATCATGCGCTTCGTGCGGGACACGTTTCTGGAGATGCGCTTTTCGGCGCCATACCGCAAACCACACTTTCGACGCGAGGTGGTAGGAGCCGGTGCCGGGGCTGGGCCGGGTGGGTTGGGACCTGTCAATGGCGACATGTTCTCCCTCGTCCTGCCGGTTATTGATGTCGACATGGACGAGGGGTCGCGGCTGCAGCTCCAAGCAGCAGGCGGCAGCGCCAATGTCCCAGCACGCGAGCTGCTTCGTGCTGGCACAGAAGAACGACACCGCAGCCTACGGGCGATGCCGACGAACCTGCAGCATTACCTCTTTCCGTACCTCAAGCACATGGGCGCCATGCTCGAGTTGCGACGGTGCTTCAACAAGTCGGAGCTCCATGTGCCACGGACGTTGGACCAGTCGTACCACGAATCACTAAGCCGGGAGGAGGTACGACAGCGCAGCGAGAGCCAGGTACTGTACCGGTACCTACGACGACTGGAGGAAGCGCTTGCCTCTGCCAATGTCGATGTCGCCGGGATCAAGGACGAGCCAGGCAACAGCTCGAAGCAAGCATCAGGTCAAGCATCGACGGCCAACCCATTCGCCCACCGCGAGCTACTGTCAGATGTGTCGAGCGAGAAACAGAAGCGGACGGACGGTACCAAGGAACAACTTATGCGGATGGCCGGACGGCAAGACGTTGCCAGCAGCGTACGGGCACGGGTACAACGCGAGCTTCGCGGCGGGGAACCGGCACGGCGGCGGCAAGTCCTCATGGTATCGCAGCTGTGGATGTGGCGACTCGACGAACACAATATGGTAACGTGTTACCCGGAGCGGTGGGATGACAAGAATGCCAAGACGTTGTTGAACGACATGAAGCATAAACTGCTAGGGCTGAGGCCGGCGGCTGGGATGGCGGCGGCGGGGGTGGATATGTCTGTGGTGGCAGCGCAGGTGTTGTCGGCGGCGACGGCGTTTGGAGATGAGGAATTTCACTTCCAGTTTGCGGGCCCGCGGAGCTACGCCAATGCGTTTGGGGGCTCGGTTGCGCGGGTGTCGGACGAGGCGATGAAGCGGTACACGAGGTTCGAGGAGGGGATTCGGGGGATGAGGACGAGCCGGACGGTTTTGGGGGATTTGAGGGCGGAAATCGCGTTGTTGCAGGAGATTGATGACGTCGGAGAGGAGATTATCATGGTGCAGCGTGTTCTGGGGGAGCAGGCCAGGGTTGCGGCTGAGTTTGAAGCGGCGGTTGGGGGGGAAGCTGACGCTGTGGTGGTGATATCCGGTGCGCCGCCGGCAGTTGGGTTCTTTGAGAGGTTGGGGATGGACGCTGCGAGGGTGCGGCTTTCGGTGAGTACTCTGGTCACCGGGCAGCCTCTGAGATGCTACGGATCAGCATCCCGGACGGACAACATGCTGACTGACGACTGACAGATCACGACGCTGCTTGACCTCCGACAGCGAGAGGCCAACATTGAAGAAGCCCTATCAGCCAACGAGCAGTCCAAGATCCTGTTCATCTTCACGGGTGCTACCGTCGTATTCGCGCCCCTATCATGGATCATGGGTGTCTTCGAAGTCAATATCGAGGGGCTCCCCTCCCCCATGAGCCCCGGCTTCGCCGCCGCCGCCAGCCGTCAGTAGCCTTTCCTTTCCTTTCCTTCTCCCCTTCACCCACCACTAACAAATCACCAGTCGGTTCCCTGTTTGCCACCATCATCGTCATCTGGCTCTCTCTCCAAGTCTTCGAGCTCGTGACCCGCGGCACCTCCTCCTCCCGACGTAGCAAGCTCGACACACTCCTGCGCAAGGCCGACCCCAAGAAACCAGCACCGACCACCCCTCCGGCGCCGCTGCTCTCCCCGCAGCGCTCGTCGGCAGCGACGTCTAGTGCCGGGCATAGGCAGCTGCGAAAGCGGTACATCTTCCTCGGGAGAGACGGCCGACGGAGGCCGGATGAGCATGCGGCTGTGGGGGCCGTCTGATGTCTGTAGCCTGTAGGTGCGATTTTGCTTTTACATCCCAGGGGGTGAGTTAGACTTGGTCTTGTTTTGGTCTGCTGCGGCTTTGTAGGTTCATCATGGCGTTTGCATTCTCGTCTGCATGGAGCTTTGAAATACATGATTCGCGGGAAAAGACCAGGCCACCGGGTATCATCAGTCATCAGTCTGCTTCGCTGCTCGCCTATTGCTCGTCTCAGCTCGATCCTCGAGCTCGAGCTGTACCATAACCGCGTATTGTATGCATATTCCTCCCCTGGGACCTGGTTGAGGATCGATCTACCATAATGTGAGTCAGATGAATGATGGCAGATGGTTCATGTCTCTCACCTATTGGGCTTGAGCGGTCAAGGCGAGTCGGCGGCTGCTGCAGCTGCTGCCGCCGCTTCTGCTTCCGCTTCTGCCGCCGCCCTAGCCTCAGCCTCCATCAGTCTGATTTGTAGTTCATCCTCCGCACTCATAAAGTCTCCAACAGCGCTGCAGCTTCTGTCAGTCTTACAGCTCTGACGGGAATAGAGGGGAGACAAACCAATCACTCATGGTAGAGGTGGCGGGGTGTGTCTGTTCAGGTGTTTGGGGTGTCGAGTTCCGAGTGCTGAGCACTAAATATTGAGGTTTGAAGTCTGGAGACCTGCTTCTGTTCAGACGTTTCGAGGCCTGCTCTGACTTGCTTGACAGGGAACATTCCAAAATTATTCAACCGGGACAGGTGGTGTATTTATACAACTTTGGGCCCTCTCAAGCCAACTGGGAGCTGCTCGGAACATGTCTCCCGCGTTAGATGAATCCGACCAAACCCGTGGGATCCCATCTTTGGTGATGCCGCCGAGCCGACGCGACGGACTGCCACATCAACTTGCAGAGATACACGTGCCCCGCTCATCATCTATCGTCATCGAAGGATCACATGGCCCTAGTCTGCAGGTGGCTGGCCATATGCCACCGGTCAAGAACGACGCCATTCGGCGCGTGGAAGCATTCTCGGGGCTACTGAAGGTTCCGCCATGGAGCGGGAAAAGCGGGAGGGGTGCGGGAGGAGATGAACGACAACGACGTGCTCCCCGCGCGGAGATCACAAGACATGAGCAGGGCCAATGATGCGAATCACTGATCGATCAAAATGACTTTACTCCGAGAGGCCGGCGGCGAGGATCTCCAAAGGAGGCCAGATAAGGGAGGTAGCTGTGGTATGTCACACCCACCACCTACCCGGGACGGCGTCTGCTTGGTGCAAGCTCGGAGCTACCACGTCGCTCGCTTCCCGACAGTGGGCTGCAGGGTAACACCCAGCCTGACGCCTCCCCGCGCAAGCACAGCTGCAGAGACGAGGGTTGAACGAGACAAGACCAGGGTAGGTAGTGGGCAGGCTAGAGGGGGGGAAAGGGAGGAGAGGAGAGGAGGCCTTCGGGTGTCGTGGCAGGCTGTCCGCTTGACCCCCGGGCTTGGCTGATTGGCCGTTAAGATCAGAGTACAAAGCATGGTATCTAAGTTGGCCGGCTCGAGATTCCCTCGTCGGATCAAAGGAGGAGGGACTCCTGGAAGCAACCTGGGTCGAGATATCCACGTCACTTAACTCCGGGAGTCGCCGAAGACTGGGCTCATCGCCATCGTCCCATTCGCTCGCTCGAGAGCAGCACGGGGGGGGATATACCTCACCGGCAAGCCCGTCCAGGGATTGCCTTCTCGGCGGACACCACTTCTGGGGTGTGCGTGCGTGATGGCAGGCCGGAGCCTTGCCAAACCTAGCTTCGGTCAGCGCTCTGGGCAAGGTGCTCGTCGTGTTTGGAGGCGTGGATGGTGCCAGCGAGGATAGAGCCGGGGGAGGGGTGGCGGACAATTGCATGGGCTGGCGGCCAGCGGCCAGGCGGCCAACCATTGAACACCAGGACCGCAGGTCGACGGGTTGGGCGAGGAGGGGGAGGGGTGTGTGAATGCAGCAAGCAGCAGCAGCAGCAAGTACCAACAGCAGCAAGTACCAACAGCACCAACGGTTTTCCGAGGGGGGAGAGACAAGGGATGGACGGCCCTCGACAAGGCCCGCCGCCCCCTCTCTCGAGAGCCCCCCTCATGGGGGGCAAGCAAGAAGAGCCGCATAGCGGCATGGTTCAGGGAGTAGAGGGGGCCCCAACACGGAGCTGCTTTCGCCCCCCCCCCCCCCCCCCCCCCCCCNCTCCCTCTGCTGCACGCCCGTTGCCCCCCAAGCTGCATCTGGGTCCCCTCTCAAAGTTAGGCAACCAGATTCAGATCGGCAAAACATCACTTCTCATACCTTCAGAGCAAGGCGACTGCATGAAGACAGATGTCTTCTAGAAGGAACCCCGAGGGCAGGGTTCGGGTTGAGTCTGTCTGTATTAATAGCAGCAAACCACCACCAACAGCGAGCGCTCTCGGCTCTACAGCTTTGGCCCATCCTTGTCAGCTTCTTCCTCCGCCCGGTGCTCCCGGAACACCTCCTCCCTCGAGCGAACTTCAACCTGACGCGGCCCCTCGCCCGTGAACTTTACGAGAACAACTCTCTCATGATCACCGCCCCGCGTCGACCCCCGCAGCTCCGGCCCCGGCTTATCAAGTCCCAGCACGATGCGGCTATCCGACCCGCGCACAAAGAGGCTCTGCGGACTCATGACCTTTTCGGCCCACGGGATCGCCGACGACGGGTGCGCGGCTGAAGACGTCGGCGTCGCTCCGAGGAAGGCGACCAGTCCCCGCCTCTGCGTCGCGTAGTGCTCCCGCGCCGCCGCCGCGTCTGCCGGTGGCGGTGCGGAGGAAGATCCGGGGCAGAAACGGTTGACGAGGTGAAGCAGGAAGACCTGTGGCGGGAAGAGGATGTCGTCGCCTGAGGCGGCTCGCGCGAGCCATGTCGCAGCATCGTCGAAGAGCGCGGCTGTATGCTCGACGCCACCGTCGGGGGTTGGGATGGTCATCTCGCGGGCTTCTCCGCCTCCCGCGCTGCCGTCGGGGATCATGTACAAGTACATCTGCGTCGTGAAGCGCCTGCCGACGTTGGCGGGCGTGATCCAGCGCGTAAAGGGCATCAGTCCCTCGACATCGGGTGTGCCGCCCACCGAGTCGACGAATTCGTCGAATCGCACTTTGTTATCGTGGACGCGCCGCCGCGACGTCTCGCGGTCGGCCTCGGGGACCTCCACAAGTGACATGGTGGTGGTCCCGGGTGATGATCCCTTGGGCCTTGCAAGAAGGATGCCAGTTTCCTCGAAGCACTCGCGGATGGCGCCGAGCCGATACGCAGCGCTGTCCTGGTGTACCTCTGGGGTGTCTATGGCGGGCAGCTCGCCGTCATGGAAGGCGTCGAGGTTACCGCCAGGGAAGACATGGGCGGCGGCGAAGGACCTGGATGTCTTGACGCGGTGCAGCAGCAGGACCTGGTTTGTTGGCGACAGGAGCACGATGCTGTGGGAGGTCAGTATGGTGCCCATTTGGCCGTTGACAGCGAGAAGACACACCTCGAGCTTGGTCGCAGCGGCGCCGGCGCACGCTTCTTCTTGGGGAGTGATTGAGACTGCGACATGGGTGCGGTTGGTGGTGTGTCGGGGCCTGATGTCGCGAAGGGTCGCGTCTTGGAGATGCAGATGAGCCGAGAACACGTCCTGAGAAGTCCGATGGATGATCGAGGGCGAGGACAGAGACTCGAGAACATGGCGACGCACATGGGATCGCGGCGTCCAGTTCCAGTCCAGTCCAGTCCAGTGTCACCTGTGCCTGGGCCTGTGACCTCGGGACGCTGGAGGGATCGGAGCCCCAGTGACGTCCGCACCCTGGACAGGCGGGGAACCTGGACTCTTTCTGGGGTGCGTGCCGAGGTCCAGTCACGGTTGCCCTCCATCCGTGCGCACTGCTCCCCCAGGGCCGACGCAAGGCGCTGCTCATCCGCAACACCAAGAAAGCGAACCACGAACGGTGCGCGCACCACATCCCCTGTCCTCCCTAGACGTCGTCGCCTCATCTTGTCAACCCCTGCTTGCATCCCACGTTCCATGTCATGCTCGAAAGGTGATTGATGTATGTAAGGTATGTCATGCAGCAAAGTGCAGTGTGCCTGAAATAACACAAAAAAAAACCTTATGTCGACGCCGACCCGACTGGCGCTTTTTCCAACCGCCGACGCTGATGCTTAAAGGGGGGTATCATGCTCATCCTCGCCTGGTTCTCTCCCCTCCCCTAGAACCGTTTCCTTTCCTTGCCTGAAATGTTCATCCGCCACAGGCAGCACACACTTTTCGACTCGCACCACTGCTTCACCTCGCCCGGAGATACTTCGCCGTCGTACCCCGCGCCTGTCAAGGGGCCTGTGTTGAGCCACGCCGCAAGGTCCTCCAAGATCACCGGCTCGTACATGAGCATCTTTTCGTGCCATGACGGCTGGGTCGGGTCAGTCGTTGGTGGTGCCGACCGCACTGCCTGCGTGATGCATGACATCAGCGACGATTGATCGTTGTCCGCGCCCACGGCCAGCGACCCCTCCATCTTATCGTCGAGGGACAGTGTCACGTCGCCATCGCCATCGCCTGGCGACGAAAAGGTCATCTCGGGAGACGAAGCGCAAATATCCATGTCGTCCGTGTCGTCCGCCTCCGAGTCCGGTATCTCAATAACGACCTTGCTCTTCGCTTTGGTCTTGGGCGCGGCCCGCTTGCGCTTCTCCGGCGTCTTGGGTGCTGCCTCTACGGGTTTCCTCACAGGGCTTGCATCCTTCCTCGGTCGGCCCCTGGGTTTTGGAGATGCAGCTGGACTTGCGTCCTTCCTCGGTCGGCCTCTAGATCGTGATGGTGATGCAGCTGGACTCTCGTCCCTTCTGGGCCGGCCCCGAGAACGTGTTGGGGATGCGGCCACGCTTGCGTCCTTCCTCGGCCGGCCCCTGGGCTCCTTCGGCGATGCCACAGGCTGACCAGATGGGGGCGGCTCGGTCGGGTCCAGCTCGACCGGCGCCGCCGTTGACGCCTTTCTCGGTCGGCCCCGCGGCTTCTTGGGGCTTGTGGCCACCTTGGCTGGTGCGGACGTCGCAGCTGTCGTAGACATCGACCGGTTGGAGGGCAATGGGCTCAGTGGCGCCCTCGCTCCGTTCTTGCTCTCCCAGCATTGATCCAGAAGCGCGAGCATGGCAGTGCGTCGCTTGATCGATTTGAAGCCGAATTTGGCCACTTCTCTGGCGAGCTGCGCGTCGGTGAACAGGTCGTACTTCGGTCGAGGCGGGCCTGCTGCCTTGGGGACAGGTGCGGTCGTGATGGCGATGGATGGCGCGGCTTCTGCGGGCTGCTGAGACGTGGGAATCGTATTCGGTGGCGTGTAGGCAGCTTGCCCCAGTTCCGCGACAGTGGCTTTCGTTGGGAGGGTGACAGTTTTCGATGACAGCGTCTTGGGCTCTGGAGGGTCGGATGAAAGAAATGGATCCTCCAGCTGAGGCGCCTCCTCCTTCTGCTTCTGCATCGACCGATCCTCCTCCTTCTTCTGTGTCGACCGAGCGCCGGCGTACCCAAAAGAATTGATCTCCAAGCCCATTGCGTCAACATCCATCTCTTCCACAAGAGCAATCACTGGGAGGTCCAGCAGTCGCCCGTCTTCGTCCCGCGCACCCACTTCCCAGAGCTTCTTCTTGGGCTCCGGCTCCACCGCGTCGCTATTGATCGGTGTTGCGAACGGGTCCTCGTCGGTAAACAAGGGCGGCGGCGCGCGGGGCTTGGCCAGCACCGGAGACATGTCGCCCAAGACGAGCTGGCTGGATGTCCCAAACACAAAATCTTGCGCGTACACCTGCCGGATGGCCGTGCCTGGTGATAGGAGGATGGGCTCTGGTGGAGGCAGGGGCTTGGCCTTCTTTGGCCTTGGCTTCCTCACCTTTTTGCCATCCGGGTTCAGCTTGTCTCCAGCGCCAGGATCCGGTGCAAGGTAATCCAGCATTGACTCTGTCGGTGCAGGCTCCGGCTCTGGCATCGCATACGCCGCTGTGGCAACCTCGGTGATGGTTCTGGGCTTCCTCTTCTTCGCCGGCTTCTTCACTGGCGAGGTGTCTTTCGACAGAGCCTCAGCCTCCTTGGCTGCAGCTTCTGCCAGTTTCCGCTTCCGCAACATTTCTGTCACCGGGCCGGGCCCTGCGACGGCCTCTGCTACTGGCTCCTCCTCTGCCAGGCCGTACGCGTCCAGTAGGCCCCCAAAGCTTTGTCCTGGTGCCACTGCCGTCGAATTCGGATCCTGCGCGGAGGACGGGGCGATAGCGAGGGGTGCTGATGAGCTCAGCTCTATCACTTTGTCGGCTGGCGGTGGTGTCCAGTCCGCCCTCCTCCTTTCTGCCGGGGCGAGCTGCAGGGGCTCGTGGGAAGCCTTCGGCCGGGGCTCCTTCTTGGCCCTCTTCTTTTTTTCTGGTTCTTCCTCGGGCCCTTCTTTTGTTTCAAAGTGTCGGCTGCGAACCACTTCCTCTTGTTTCGCCTTTCCCCGCGTCTTCTTCGTCTTTTTCGAGTCGGGCGACGGGGTCTCCTGGTACTTCCTCCACGGCTTGTCGTCCTTCGGGGTAGTAGTCTCCGGCTTTGGCAGCGTTTTCCACTCGAGAAGCTTCTTTGTACCCTTCTTCCTCCTCTTTCGCAGCCCTGATGGCAGGATCTTCACCACCACGACTTCGTCATCGACTTCGATTGGTTCGGAGGGCGCTCGGACAGGAGTGGTGAGGTCAATCGGATTGGGGTCGGGCCTAATGAAGCTAGACGCGGTCGTGAACATCCGCGGTGACTTGACAGTCGGGATTTCGGGCTTCTTGATCTGCGAGAGGATCTGGTCCAGAGACGGTAGCGGCGAGCTGGACAGCGGCACCTGCGGGCGCCTAAAAGGGGACGACATGGTGGAGGTGGGGAGCACGTTTCGAAACGGGCTGCGCGGCGCGCATCTTTTCCAGCAATGTTGCAACAGGTTGGCAGCGGAGCCTCCAGGCCCTCGGGGAAAGGCTTGGATGTCGGGGTGGCGAAGAGAGAGAAAGTCAGTTGCGTGGGGTGGTTAGTACCGGGTGCGACAACGACGACTTCGACTGTCTGTAAACAACTCGGACAAGCAGGCGCCCGCCCCACCGCGCTTCTGGCGTCTCCAGTCTGCCTGATCTCGACACGCTGCCGGCGCCAGATCACGTGGAGATAAGATCGGCGCCCCAGCGGCGGTCACCTGACCTGTGCCCGGCTCGGGCGAGGTACGTACCCCACCATTTGCAAAATTCGGCCCTGGGCACCAAAATTGTGAATCTCGCCTACTCCCCGCGACGAACACAACCTCTCGACGACCCAGTCCCAATCCCTCACCCGACAACCACCACATTTCGATCCCATACCGTCAAAATGGAGAACGACCGCGGCGAAATTGTCGACCTGTACGGCTGCCCCCCTTCTGTCCGAATTTCTGCAAGCGAGCGACGCTGCGACGCCTCGGCGCCGCGGTGATGCGACGGATCTGGACCCAGAGACAAGACCGGAGTACTGACATTGCACTCTCTTCGCAGCTACGTCCCGAGGAAGTGCTCGGCGACCAACCGCATCATCAAGGCCAAGGACCACGCTTCCGTCCAGATCTCCATCGCCAAGGTCGACGAGAACGGCCGTGCCGTCCAGGGCGAGAACCACGTCTACGCCCTCTGCGGCTTCGTCCGCGCCATGGGCGAGTCCGATGATGCCCTGAACCGCCTGGCTCAGCGCGACGGCCTCGTCAAGGCCGTCTGGTCCGCCCAGCGGTAAACGATGAAAACGGAGAAGGATTATGATGGTCAGTGGGATCGACGCCCTTGCGGTCACGGCGCACAGCCAGAAACCTCTTGCTGACAGTCCATATAGCGATCACGTTGCTCGGGTTTTCGGTCGGTTGGTCGGTTGGGCAAACATCATGGTTCGATTAGAGTCGGTGGCATAGTTCACCGCCCGAATACCAGGCGTCCGGCTCTCGTTTGAGAGGAAATGGCAATCGTGCCATCATCACGAATACACCAAATGTCCCTCTGCGACCTGTCTCCGACAAATCAGCGCACGCCTCCGCCTGGCTCCACCATTCTGGCTACCCGGTGTTGCCGCTCCCCGTGATGCACCGCATCGGCTAGCGAAGCCTTCCCGGACATGCCCCGTGGCCGGGGAGGCTGGAACTACCTCGATAGTTTCCATGCCGCAGATCAACAAATATGGAGGCCTTGAAAAAGCCGTGGCGGTTAAGGAATGCGTCATGGTACAGATACGGGTCTTACATTCACCGGTCTACTGTGATGTTGCTTGTGACGGACAGCTGTGACGGAGGTAGCCGTGGCTTGGCTCCACGCCACCGAACGAGCCTCGCTGCGCGACCCTGCGGCACTCTTTCAGCATGATGATCCTGCTAACACCAACTGCTTCCAGGAGCCAAGCACCAGCGAAGCGCCCGTAACGTCAGAGTATATCATGTCAGGGCCATTGTGTTGAGATGGATCGTGGCTGGTGGGGAGCCCGAGGGGCATCCCACGATGTCGTTGCCATTGCTGCGAGTGCCTGACCACCACCATTCTCGTTCTCACGCCGGACCTAGGCCGTATGCTTGGACGATCGTCACCGGCGTCCTGTCGAGTGGCTCCTCATTGACATGGTTTACGATGAAAGCTTGTCGGTTGGCTTACATCACAGCTCGGTCGGAAGCAGCGGTTGTCATCTACCGGGAAGGTCGCCGTAAGGGAACCGGCGCGACTGACGAAACAGGCGTCAACTTTGACAACAGCATCCAGGTGGATCGGCTTTCAAGAACATGCTACGACGAGACTTGCTATCGGCACAAGAATGATCAACTCAGAGATTGATGATCAACAAATCGACTACATGGTATCCTTCACCTGACATGATCCTCGACTGTTCTTCAATGGGGCCGCAGGGCCGCCTTCTGGGAAAGGCTCCATCTCCCATGGATGAATTGTCGAACGTTCTTTCCCCAGAACGCTACCGGGACGATGACGGCTCCCAAGATGATGACCAGCAGCGCTTGCAGGATGCTCGGACCGGTGATGTTGCCCTTCTCCGCCCAGGATCCTAGCTTGGCACTCAGGAAGGACCCCAGAAGAACCACGACAAGGAGCTCGACCGCGATGGAAGCAGCAGCCCAGAGGGGAAAGGCCTCGGTAAGCCAGACGGTGCTAGCGGAGAAGATGAGGATATAACTCAGGTGGGTGATACCATAAATGACGTATTGTATGTTGATCGGCCAGTCGTTACTGATGCTTGAAGTGAACAGTCCAACGGAGATGGCCGCTGTGACAATGGGTATGACGAATCCGATGAGATAGACCTCTGCGTGCCGCGTGCCTCCGGACCGCCGGGCACAGAAACTAACAAACCAGGTGATGAGGGGTCCGGAGGCGGGGATACAGAGCAGACTTGCGATAACGCCACTGACAGCAAACCAGGACTCGACGCGGCGTAGCTGGACGACGATGCTCTCGGTTGTGAGGAGATTGAAGATGATGTATTTGTACTGCGTCTCATTCTGGAACAGGGCGACGGCGAGGATGACGCCACTGAGGAGGGAGACCCATATGACCAGAGGGTTGCAGAGGCAGAGGACCATCTGGGCACAGGTACTGCCGGCAGCCCTCCAACTCGTTCCAGGGGCTCGCTGGATCCTGATGAGGTCGACGAACCTGCTGAAGAGGCCAGTCCTCTCGGGCGTTGAATCCTCTTCAGGGAAATCAGAGGGGCTGATGGCATCCAAGGTGTCATAGATCTGGGTGTGCTCAGAGGCGCTCTGGACCGAGAAACGGCCGTCAAAGGCCACAGGGGGGCGGATGAAGAACGACTCGGGCACCAGGAAGAGGGTTAGGATGAGACTGGCTACGCACGGCACGACCCAGACCTGGTAAACGGCCCGCCAGTTGGCAGCGACGTCTATCATGTTGAAAAGGGGCACGAAGTAGATGTCGGTGATTACGGTGATGATGCACCAGTTGATGGTCGTTGCCCATGGACGCTCGTAGATGAAGGTCGCATCGAAGACAGTGAGCAGGCCCTGGAAGTGTAGGTGAGCAAGAGGGGTCGCTTGAGTGGTCCATTGTATCATGAGGACGTACCATGCTGATGGACAAGCCGGCGGCAAAGCCTTGAATACCGATGGAGATGAACAGCATCCCGAAGCCTGGAAGGAATCCAGCCGTAGCGACCCCGATGATGTTGATAAAAGTTGCGAAGAGGAGAACCGGACGACGGCCAACAGCGGTGGACAGAGCAACGCCAACAGGAACGCCGAACGCGTTCATGGTGGAGGCAAAGGTGTTGATGTAGTCAGTTGTCGAAGGGTTGATGCCCTGGGGACCAAGGTCAGCATCAGACTGCATATATCAGTTACCCATGAAGTCTTTGACATACCTCACTGGCAAAGTCCAGCTGAAACGCAACCATCAACAAGGCGGACAACTTGACCTCAAACAGGGTGATGGAAGAGGTGAGGATGATGGTGAGAAGGGCTCCAATGCGACGCGGCCATGACCAGTTGAGCGGGTCGACCGGGGATTCGGAGGGGATGGGAAGCTTGAGGACGTCGCCGGCAGAGGAGATGAGGAAGACACTGCCGGGGATATCGTCAGACCGGGGTGGGAAGTCGGCGGCGATCGGCTTCTCAAGGGGGCTCGGGGGTGCCGATGCCCAGATCTCGCTGGCGTCTGTGGGGTGAGGGGTCCTCATTGTGGTGCTTCAAGGTGATGTCTTTGGTGTGAGGGTTGGCCAGCGCCGCCTGCAAGTATCAAGGACGTCTACTTGCAACAAGGTAGCAGACGCTTGATGGCGTCAAGATGTTGGTAGATGCACCCAAGGGGGGGGAGAGCCATGACAAGATACTTTTATGGGAGAAATAGCCGAAGAGATCATCCCGACATTCTGGCGATACTTCTCGGGAGGCCGCGGCGTCCTGTCTCAAAGGGAGAGTCTAATCTGGCCTAGGCGGGCGTCGGTGCTCCTGCTGGGAGGGCGTTGATCTCTAGGCTGCAAAGATCTCGATGTCGAACTCAGAGATGGGAAGAAACATCCAAGCACATCCCGCCCAATCCCCTTTGGTTGTACTGGTATGCCGAAAATACAATGCCCTCCCCTGTGCTGTCACTGCGGGGAAAGGGGGAAAGGGGGGCCGCGGCCACCCGATCTGCGCATCTCCAGCGGGAGCAGCCAGGTCTCGGGAACCCGCGCCAGTTCTCGTCCCAAGTAGGCCGCAAACCAAGCAGGGTGCGGCCTGTTTCGACAGGCCGTTACAAAAGAATGGCAAAGTTTCCCGCGAACATATGGCCATCGCACCGAGCACGGATGAAACAGACACTAATGCTGTGAAATGTCAGAGCTCCTCGGGGGAGGGCTGCCGCTGGGACGGCTGCATCGATATCGTCTTTGCTATACATGGGAAAGTCAAGAACTTTACATCCTTGACGTCAACGACAGCAAACATGTCGTTGCATACCATCCTGCCCGTTCGCGTTGGTTTCTTGTCATGGTGCTCGGACTTACGAATGGCACTATGGCACGGGTTTGCTGTCCCGGCCAGTCGCTCCAATTGCCTGATAGGACATCCTTTGTGCTATGCTTGGTCGTCACGATGAGCCGACTGGTCCGGCTTGGTCGCATTCGATGGGCCCATGCTCCTTGGAGTCGGGTCGTTTCTCCCTTCATGCCATCTAGAGAAGTCTGTCTTCGGGCACTTACATGAAGAATCTTCAGCGTCCGTCTCACCAATACGTCTGCGGATGAAGTAGAATAGGGCGAAACAATCAGGTGTGTATTCTTTCAAGTCTGAAGTAGGGGGGATACATAAATCTTGGGAGCTGCCTCGGGGCTTCGCATGTAGCGCTCTTCCGACCCCAGCTTCGTGCCTCTGTCGGGCTGCGTCGCTTTGCCATCCTCCAGACGGCTGAGACAGCCAAGCTCGACCTAATCGTAAGGGTACAAGTTAAGGCGGGGAGGGCGGCGAAAGCGATCCCACCACGCTTCATTACTGTTTACCAGGCTGTCGTAGAAGCTTGGTAGACGATACACGTGGAGGAGCTGCCAGATCATTGTGGCTTCCGGGTCCTCCTCAGAGTCGGAGTCGGAGTCGGAGTCGGAGTCGGAGTCTGTGCTGCCGTCTTCGAGGTAGCCTGTCCACGCCATCTTGACAGCGACGTTGTGTTTGAAGCTGGGGGCAAACCCCTCCTGTTTGTTGGTCGCATTGGCTACCCGTATTTCCCGGAACTTGTCTAGAATGTCATCGTCGACGTAGATCAGGAACTGGTACTTTGCCATCCTGACGCCTCGAAAGTTCTTGTCGCGGTCCAGGTGATCTAGGAGGCATCCGGGCAGCTGCGAAAATTCGGACTCGGGCAATTCGTTCAAATTTCGCAACCAGTCCGCGCTGATTTCCCTGATCTCTTGAATGGGGCGAGCATCTAGTTCGGGCCCCTCCGGATGCAAAGGTGAAATGTGTTCTTAACCACCTCGCCCTCAGCTCGGAGTTCGTCCTCGCTGTCGACTCGATAGTCGGGTGACAGGATGTCGTTGATCCGCCAGTCTGAAGAAACCTGCCAGTCGACTGTGTCTCTCACAGCTTGGTAGACATACCCGAGGTAGTCATCCCACAGCTTCTGATCCTTGTAGGTAGCTCGGTACACAATGTAGCCCCAAGTCGGCCGATTTGGGTACTCGCCTCGCTAGGCTTGCCTTTGCAAGGTTACCACGTCCCCAGTAAAGATTGGGAAACATTGTGTGTCGGGGTCTGTGGGTGGATATCAGGTACGAGGTGAGAAGATGATATTCGCGAGGGGCCAACTTCAACGAAACCAGCCGAGTTTACCCTTTTGTATATTTACCTACATGATCAGAAACTTCAGTGGCGCACCTTCAGCTGTCATCCACCTAGGCAATGAGATGTCCCTAGTAGTGCGCCACCGAGTCGCAGACCTGGCCGCCACCAAGGCGCCCTTCGTAGCAGCCTCAATGAGAGGTTCTGAAATATGAAAGGCACCGGGTGTACAATTAGTGTGAACCTGGAGCATTCATCGTGGCGGCTGCTTCCCCACGAAAGTGGCGAGAGAGTCGATGGGCAGATTCCCCTAAGTCCAACCGCCGTGCAGTTCACACTTGGGCTGGTCCGAAGGTGAGGGTAGTTGGGCACCAACCATATGGAGGGAAACCGCCACACAAATTAACTCGTTATATGAAAACCACGATACATGGAGACCCGGACAGTTATTTTCGACTTCCTAGCCCAGAACCACTCCCTTCTTGGGTGTAAACGTGGTTTATCTCAAGCATCTCAGCCCCGCGTCGTAGACTTCGGTCAATCCGAGACGGCCATTCTTTCATTCATCCAGACTGGTCGGAATGAAGACAATTCTTCCCGACTTATTCGCGAGATACACCCATGTTCACCGTGACATCCGACTCCCCGCCTCAAAGCAACCTTGCCGACGATCCTTGAGACCATTGGCGCGTGGAAGTACATTCACCAGATAGAAGCTGCTATAGATGGCCTGTACTTGGGGTCGGCTCTCGCAGGTGACCAAGTTACCTGGCTCCTGATCTCCCGGGCCATGTGGATATCCGAGAAGCCTACAGGGAGTCTGTATCAGACCGGTGGAAGGACACTGTCAGACCCTGTAAGTCCGAAGTCCCTTATCTGAATGACCTTGTTGACAAGTACTTGAAGGAGTCGATTTCCAAGGGAGACCGAGGTCGTTTTCGCCAACTGGCGCAACGTCGAGAGAGCCCTGGGTCACTTCATCTGGGGAAAGTCGCTTATTCAACCGCATGTACCCTCTGTGGCCTATTGCATCCGGATTTGCAATCCCAGAGACCATCTCGAAGAGAAGAGAGCAGGAGAAAGGGAAGAGAAATGGCTGCCCTCGCTGGCAGGGGCAAGATGATTTTGACAAACTTGGCCACAGCCCACAGGGTCCTCGTGGAGGAGGTTATGGGAGACTGGAGTGCTACTGGAGGAAGCAGGGCAACAGTCAACTCATTATCGAGCTTCAGTCAAAATCAAGCGCAGTAGTTCCAAGTTTCCATTCATGTAATCACCACGTTGAGCAGTTTGTCAAATCCTTGTGCATGCGACAGTAAGACTTTACTCAGGCAACCTGAAGATGATGTTTCCCGCACCAATTGCAAATGTCACCTGCATCCTGCATCCTGCTGCAGTCGTCGTCAACTTCATCGGCTACCGGCATTGGCCAGTGTGTCCCCCTACCCTGTCACAACGCCAATTTCCGGGGATCATGAGTAAGGTACCCGGCAGTTCAGGGGTGCCCTGACACGGAGCGGGTAACGGTAGATGGGGCCGGGGGCATGAAGATTGTCGGCCCGACTTCATCGCAGTGCCCAAGCTCAAAGTACTTACACCGCACATGACCCCAACCGGGTTGACAATGGATTGTTACGAGGTGCTCCCAGCGTCGGCTTCTTATCTGCGGGGTTTAAGCTCAAGGAACGCTGAGAATTGTGGCAGAGAACCCCATCTTTAAGGAGACACAACTGCCCCAGAGAACAAGGTTTTGCTTCCCTCCGTGCTTTGTTCCTCCGGGCTCTGCTGGTACGATTGTGTAACGTTTACTCACCAAAGTTGGGCTCTGCTGGCCGTCCATGCTACGATGGCATTCGGTATGGACACTGGCACACGTCCGTCTGCACAGCCTGGACTCAAGACGCATGGGTCACATTGGCACAATGCAAAGCAGGGCCCTGGTTATCTTTTTGCCCGTCATGACTCGCTCTCCACCAGGGTTTCCGTAGGTATCCTCAACCGCCATCTCCGTGTAGATTTCCCAGAGCCGGGGAGTTACCCAGAATCCGGTCTGGCGTGCTGCACGCTGTCAAAGCCTCGGCACATGATGACTCGGCCGAAGCACGGCAACGGACTGGTGGCATTTCGTAGACATGGATCCCGCCGCGCAAGCTGGTCAACGGCGGGGGGGGGGTAACGGGTTGCTCCGTGCCAGGGTGTATCAGGCTGCAAGGTCCACTATCTGCAGGTGTGCTCTGGTCAGGGCGGTCGAGGTAACGGTCGGTTTCCCCGTGGAAGGGGGATGCAACGCCCGTTACAAGCCTGTTCCATCGCCTTCTCGGAATCTGCAACTTCCTTGCTAATACGGCACTTGAGGGGGATGTACATATCCCCCGTCGTCCACGAACTTTCTGCCACGCGAGTGCGGCGTGCTTCTTTCGGTTGACTTTCGGCAACGACAACGACAACCCTTGCGTGCGGCGCAGCGTCTTTTCGACACCAGACAGTACCTTACCGGATCTTTTGGGGGATTGACGGGACGAGTCCGTCCGTCGACAGCTTCGCCATGTCTCAGGGGGAATACTCGAAAGACCAGATGGTCGGTTTGGCCATCGGGTTTATGATCCTTCCAACCGTTTTCTATGGTCTCCGGGTTTGGGCGAGAATGTTGATCAACCGGGTGACCCTGGATGACTACTTGGCTGGAGCAGCGCTCGTGGGTGGCCTTCGTGTGAAGACTTTGCCTTGCCAGACTGACATATTCGGTGTTAGATATTTACTATTGCTTGCTGCTCGTTGCAGTTATCAGGTATGTTGATCCCGTCATTTTACAGAAGCTGTCGAACCACACTGGTCATCGGAGTACATTGATTGTCGAATTGAAGACTGACCCCTTGCGCAGCGGCATATCTGGGACATCTAGGTCAGCATCAGCCGCAGCATCCTGATGGGACAGCTATTATGGACGACCCGGGACTAGCATTCTTCGAAAAGGTAAACATACCATTGTTCGGCTAACGTTGTGCGAACATGGCGCTAACTTCTGACAGTCCAAGTTTGCGATGAATATGCTCTCGATTCTTGGCCTCGGACTCGTCAAGTCTTCGATCCTCGTCCTGTACTTCACCCTGTTCCCGAACCGCAAATTCAGATGGGTCGTATCCGGTGTTCTCGCCTACGTCATTGTCTGGACTATCAGCTTCTTCTTCTCCCATCTCTTCACCTGCTACCCGGTCACGGCGTTCATCGACTTCTTCCAGGACAAGAAGTGCGTCAATCAGGTGGCAATGTTTCTCACGGTGCTCTACACCAACATCATTGCGGACTTTACCATCCTCATCTTGCCAGTTCCCATGGTCATCAGCGTCCAAATGAAGCTCAGCAGGAAGCTTGCTGTTCTCGGCATGTTGAGTCTTGGAGCAGCGTAAGTGCAAACCGGCGATTTCTTTTGGCACGAACAACGCTGACACACCTACAGGGTCTGCGCCGTCAGTGTCACTCGTGTCGTCGCTGTTTATGCCATTGCCAAAGAATATGTCCGACATCCCAACGACATCATCTGTACGTCCTGCCGAACCCTTTCCTGCAACTACGCTGACTTTTAGTACCAGACTACACCGCGCCGGTCTTCTTCTGGACTAATATTGAAATGTCCATGGCGGTGGTCTGCGCTTGTTTGCCCACGCTACGGCCTATTTGGAGGCACCTGTTCCCCAAACCGACAGCCACAGGCAACAGCTCATACGAGCTTGGGTACGGATCTGGCAGGAGGGTAACGAAAAGGTCTCGCAACCCGGTGCCCTACACTGAAATTGACGAGATGGAGCTGCGGGGCGGCGGCCAGACGAGGTCCGGCTCCCCCGAAGGCAAGGACATCATCAAGGAGACCACAATCAGCCAGACGGTGGAGCCTTCCGACAGCTCCAGCACCACCGATCTGAGGCCAACGGAGCCTGGATACTGGTCACAGGGACAGGGCGGGAAATGACACATGCCAAGGGGATCAAGGCTGATAGGGTGGACGGGAAGCCGGCGAAGTGCGCAAGTCTCAGTAGCCCTAGTCTTGGCACGATAATCACATCTTCTGGTACTTTGGATCGGTGTAATACAGGCTGGGGGATTTCCGCTGCCTCGGCCTGGACTGGTCCACGGGAGGGGAAAAGGGGGCAGAGACAGGAAGATAATATTTCCTGCAGGGACAGTTCTGATGTCTTACAGGGGTCTCGGGATACAATCCGTGCCGCGTCAGTGGGCATTACTCGCGCTGCAGGACCACGAACCAGGAAGACGAACCAACCCTGATGATCAGGTTCCCAGGCGGCTAGGTGACCCATGCAAGCTGTTTGACTCGACCGGACGGTGGCGAGAGAAATCTTGTCCTGAGAGACCATCGAGTACAACGTTTTGACTGTAGTCCTGATATGTCGGACGGCATGCCGTTAATTCAAAGACGTATAGAAGCACAAATTAACCCCAGGTCCACCATCATGGCCCCTCCCTCCCGAAGCCACTTGCACAGCAGAATGTTGTGTCGCCCCGCAAGCTGTGGAGTGTCTCGGAGACCCTAACCTCTTGTATCAAAGTGCAAGCGATCCCTCCCCTGGACCGTGCCATTTCAAGGGCCCCCGGCTTCGTGGGGGATTTAGCCCAGAATGGTCGCTCCCTTCGGAACTATCGAACCACAACCACCACGCTCCAGAGACCCAGGTTGCCAGGTGTAACCCACGTTGCTATGCATCGCCGTCGGGGCCGACGTGACGACGACCAAGTCGAAGCGAGGTGCTCATCTTCCAGGATAAGGTCGTACCCTCGCGGCGATTAAAAAGCCCAGATGCCACCCTGGAAGCACTACTACCATCCTCGCTGATCTCCTCGTACACTGACTGCTGTCTGGTCCAACCGTCCTCCCCGGCCTCTCTCCCACCTCATACCCCCCTCTTCTCTCGACTCAGGTACAATGGCCATCTTCACCATGCGGAGCCTCGTGGTAGGCCTGCAGCTCCTCGGCCTCGTGGCAGCAGCAGCCATCGACCTCAGCCCCCGATCCGTGGCCACCGATCTGCAGGGTCTCGTCAGCACCTCGAGCGTCGACGTGGCCGTGCGCGAGCGATGGAACGAGGTTGACGCCCCCATCCCGGCCGTCATCGTCAGTGTCAAGTGCGAGAAGGACGTTAAGGCCGTTGTCAAGTACTGTGCCGAGAACAAGCTCCCTCTCGTACCCCAGAACGGCGGCAATGGCTGGGCCTCGTTCAACCTCAACGGCACCGCCGTCATCCTCAACCTCGCCGGGCTCAACCAGGTCGTCGTCAGCGCCGACAAGAAGTCCGCCATCATCGGCGGCGGCGCCATCATCTCGGAGGTCGTCACCGCTGCAGACGAAGCCGGCGTCCTCATCATGACCGGCAACTGCAACTGCGTGGGAGCCCTCGGCGCCGCTCTCGGTGGTGGCTTCGGCAACCTAGTTGGCGAGTACGGCATGGCCGTCGACAACATCCTCTCGCTCCGCGTCATCACGCCTGCCGGGGAGGCCATCGACGTCAGCCCCTCCTCCAACCCTGATCTTTTCTGGGCCATGCGCGGCGCCGGTCCCAACTTTGGTGTCGTCACCTACGCCACCGTCAAGGCCTTCCCGACCGAGGACCGTACCGCCTGGTTGACGGCCCTGACCTTTGATCACACCAAGATCGCCGACGTCGCCCAGGCCATCCAGGAGCTCGCTCTCCTCCCTAACCAGGTCGTCTTCTTCATCCTCGGCAACTCGGGCGATGCCAACAACACCCCGACAGTCCTGGTCACTGGCTTCCTTCGCGGTGGCGATGAGGCTGCCGGCCGCGAAGCCTTTGCCTCCCTGTACGCTCTTGGCCCCTCGACCAACAGCAGCTCCGTCGCCCCTTACACCGGCTGGAACGTCGCCAACGACTTCTTCTGTGCCCGTGGCGAGCGCAAGCCGGCTCTCCACACCTCCCTCCACAACATGAAGGCGTCCGACTGGCCTGCCGTCTGGGACCTGTACGCCGACTTCCAGTCGCAGCCCGGCGCCGAGAACTCGGCCATCCTCGTCGAGGTCTACAACTACGAGAAGGCTAAATCGGTTGGCAAGGGTGCTACCGGTGTTTCCGACGAACTTCGCTTCAACTCTGTCGCCCAGGCCGTCGCTATTCCCTGGTACAAGGATGCCGCTCTTGACACGCAGGCCCTGGACTTTGCTTCCCAGGTTCGCGAGATCTGGGCCTCGCCCGCAACCGGCAAGACCAACACTGCGTGAGTACTTCCCTGAGATCGCATTTCATGACAACGACTGACCGTCTTCCTAGCTATATCAACTTTGCTCACGGCGACGAGGATCTGACTGCCATCTACGGCTCCAGCCTTCCTCGTCTTCAGACTCTCAAGAAGAAGCACGACCCTTCCAACGTCTTCGGACACTGGTTCAGCCTTGCATAGACTGCGCGATACGGAGAAATAGTGTACGAACATTCATACCATCATAGCATGTACATACCTAGTAGAAACTTCTTCCTGATGCCAAAGGCCCCTGTCTTCTGCCGCACCAGTCCCTACTCCTCTGACGCAAAGAGCTTTGCCAACCCATCAACGGCGATATTGCCTCCACTGAGAACCAGCCCCAGATCCCACCCAGCATTTCCAGCTTCCCTTTCCACCAATGCCCTGAAATCCTCATCGAAGAGCACAACAGCCAAAGGCACAGCTGCACTTGGCTCAATCACAAGCTTCATCCTCTCCAGAACAAGCTTCATAGCAGCCTTGATCTCCTCCTCCGAAACGGCAAACATGCCTTGCACGAGCTTCCTCTCGTACAAAACACTCCACGGATGGACTCCCAGATACGAACGCAGGCCATCCGCAATCGACATGCTGTTGACGTCGGTGATTCGCTTTCCCTGCTCCATGCCGCGCTTGGCGTCGTCGGCTCCTTCAAACTCGGGCTCTGCCCCAAAGACCTTGATGCCGGTCCCTTCGCAGCTCAGGGCGACCCCCGAAAGCATGCCGCCGCCGCTACAGGGGGTCATGATTGCGTCGAGGTGTTCGACCTGTTCCTGTAGCTCTAGCCCCATGGTGCCCTGACCGAGAATGATGTCTGGGTGATCGTACGGCGGGATCATCCGCGCGCCCGTCTCGGCGACGACCCGTTCTGCGACGGCTAGACGATCCGTCAAGGTGCTGAAGATGACGTTGGCGCCGAAGCCTTTGGTGGCGTTGACCTTGTATGGTGTCGTCACCGAGGGCATCACGATATGTGCCGGGATGCCGTTCTCCTTGGCCGCCAGAGCGAGGGCCTGGGCATGGTTGCCTTTGTCTCGTCAGAATGTTGCGACGGGTTTCAACTGCATGGAAGCCGATGGATGCGAGGGAGTCACATACCTGAGCTGTGCGTGGCAACACCCTTCTCTCTGCCTCCATTTTCGGCCCATCCAGGTTCCATCTTGAGACGCTCAAGAGCATGAAATGCGCCTCGGGCCTTGAAGGCACCACCGCGCTGGAAGTTCTCGCATTTGAACCAGAGACGAAGCTTTGGGGAAGCAGGCTTCCTGCCTTTCCACTTCTCCCCCAATTCCGAGGGGTCTCTTGTTGTGGAGGCAAGCTTGTTGAGAAAGCTGCTGGTCAAGACCGGTGTTTGGTGGACAAGAGAGCGGATGAGCTCGCGAGCGGCCACGACCGACTCTCGGGAGAGAGAGGGACATGATGCGATCTCTGCCATTGCGTGTGGTGTTTTGCGGGTGTTCTGGAACCTGATTCCGGATTGAATTGAAGACACACCGACGAAACGCCGCATCACATCACTTTTAAAGTCAATCGCAACATCGGCCTCGGCTACTTTTCGCCGTGCCGTGAGTCACTAGAGGGGTTCTAGGCCGCGGACGTGAGAGGAATAGGAAGGTCGGCTGTGAGATTCTAGGCATCAAAGATCCTATTCGACCCACTGTCCTGAAGGATCAATTTAGGTCTTGGCTCGGCGCAAGCATCCGTGGAAGCTGACAGAAGTCGATACGAGTTTCCAGAATAACCATCATCGTTACAGCTGTAGATTTGTCGGAGTCTTGCAAGATGGAACACTCTCGCCATGATGACCTTCAATCTTGGACCAGGTGGCACCATCGACTCATCTACTTCAGGAGCAAGGAAGGAACTAATCAAGGGGCATTTCTGCGAGGTAAGGGTAGAAAACTTTGGATGTAAGTTCCGGTGAGTCGAATTGAAAAGTAGCATTCTGTCTCCCAATGTGGGTATTGTCCGGGTATCATATGCGGCCAAAGGCCGTGGTGGTGGTGGACTCTCTCCTCCAAAAAAAAAAAAGTGTGGTCATCGAACCGCAGCAGTCGTGAAACCACTCTGGTTGCACTGAAAGAAGAAAAGCAACAAAATCACAGAGGGAATGCGAAATCCGTCAAGAGGACTGCCAGAATTTCCATCTCCTCCGACCGCGGCTCCCAGAACCAGCGACCCAGTACTTCTCCAGCACGTTCCAGCCTTCCTCCGGGAGATCGTCCAGCGAGGCGTTCAGAAGATCAATGCATGCCCTCGAAGCTGAGAGTATTAGCAAGACGTCTTGTATCCTTTGTTTTTGGAAGACTCACGCATCATATCCGCACCAAGATCGCTGCCAGCGGCGACCTGCATCCTCGTGGATCTGTAGCAGTTGTACTGCTGCTGCAACGCGAGCATGTCCTGCCAGAGGCTCTGAGCATCGGCCTCGCTGATCTCGCTGGATGACCGGCGTCCGATTTGGAACGAAGCGCGAGGGGAGGCATCGAGGATCGAGTGGGCGACGAGGGTTATCTTTGGGTATTTGGCGGCGATATTGGCAAGTTTCCGGCTTTGAGGCCGGGATCGTGGGATGAGCAGCTTCGGAAATGCTGTATCGAGAGCACCACCGTCATCGGATGAAGGGGCCTGGGAGATGTAGGTCTCGAGGACACCCTTCTCGGCGCTACAAGGTACGATGGCGTCGTCGTCAAAGAGGTTGGACATGGTGCTCCGAGGAGAAGAGAAAGATGGAGACTGCAGAAAGGCCATGGCTGATGATGTGGAAGTGATGTCGACAGGTGTTGTGCCAAGCGGTGGTACAGACTTCTGTTCCCAACTGCAAAGGATATATACCCTAGGACCCTGAAGGGCACCGACTTCAAATTTGCTTCGTTGAGAGACGGGGCAAACAGTGAGGCATCGATGGAGTCCTACCCGGGATGCCCTCCTCGAATCAGGCCAGGGCAAGGTCTTCGGTTGTCGGCCGAGGGCTTCACTAGGTGCAGGGCTTGCCGTGCTTCTGCATCCAGGCCTGAACTTGTCCGCCCTAGGTTTGGCGGTGGAGTTGGAACGCGGGAAGTGGAGTATGCGGCTCGAGTATCAACAGCCTCTAGTTGAGAGGAAGCGCGTGTGAAAAATCGCAGACTGTTGGGCTGTAAGGGAGAGTAGTGGAGATCCTAGCGGGTGGTCGGACTGGTCTGTGACTAATGGTCGAGGTCCCAACGCTGCGTGTGCGCGCCCATGGTCTGATATCCAGTCGGGCATCGCAGTGAAGAAGCGGTCAGTCTGATGGTGGTGGTGATGGTGGGAGCCGGCCACTGGGCTTATCTGGCGCCATCCGTCGACGGTCTTGTGCGAGTGGGGGGATGACTCTGGTTTCATCGGCCAAGTGACCCGGCCGTGTCAAATGATCCAAGGCGAAATGGCGGGAAGCGCGCCTCACGACACCCACTTGGGCCCTGAAGTTGGAAAACTTTTGGCATCCTTTTCACATTCGTGCCCAAGAGTCCCACGAGGCGTGAGACTTTCGTCGAAATCTCTGCTGTCGGTTTGGCATGGTGTCGTGTCGGGCAAACGAAGCAGCTTGTGACACCATCTTTGGGGGGCGGGCCTGGGCAGCTGAATTCGGTTTGGTTGTCAAGATATTCCTGAGGATAGGAAGTATCTGAATTCCGATAAGAAGGCGGTACGCGACCAAGTCGTCACCTCTTCTTCGGCTGAATGATCAGTGATGCAGGTGTGGTTGCTTGAAAGTTCGTGGGGGCTTGAAGGCGCCCAGCGCCTCAAGGATTTGCTGTGCCGCTTGACCCACTGGCACCTCGTCACCGAGATGACATAATCCAAGTCTGTCGGTGTGCCGTCGCAACCTGGCCACCACTTTGCGGCGCGTCCCCTTTTCATGCAGAATCCCGTTGCGCAAATTGCCTTGTCGCACCGCGATCTGCTTCTGTTGCATCGACCATCGATACCCGGCCGATCTACGCCATTCGTTTTGGGATACCCACGCCTTATGATTTAATCGATATTCTCCAAGGCCACCACGTGCGGACTCAAATTACAGCGACAGCACAGCGTCGCAAAGGACATCTCACCACGATTGCGCCGGACCCTGCTACGATAAAAGGGCTCCACGACCCTCGCTTCCGTTCCGTCATCTCGACGACCCCGACGTTCCACGACCAGTAATGCCGACAGAATCGGCCTGTTGCTCCTTGCGAAGAGCTGAAGACTTGGCGTGAACGACGCCCCAGACGAAACCCCCGCCTCAAGGCCCATCATGCGAAGGCCCCGTCGGATATTGACGTTATTCGTCGCCATCTTCTGCGCATACTCGCTTTTTGCTGTCCTTTCGAACAACTCCCGACAAGGCGCAGAAGAGGAGGACTTCGATCGCTTCGACGATGACGAGACATATCATGTGCCAAAGCACAACCGCCCGGCCCCTGTGCCCGACAGACCCGAGGATCCCGGCGCCAGAAACGGCAGACCGCATCCAAAGTACAAGCCGGCACCGACAGACAAGCCCTCGCCGATCCAAGACCCCTTCCCGATGCTAACGACGTCCACGCCGCCACCAATTCCCGAGTGGAATCGAGCCAAGCCGGCCCTACACAAGAAGTACGACATTTCGTTTGCGCCGCCCCTGCTCGTCGGGTTCGGCCGCAACTGGCCCATGCTTCTACAAACGGTCGTGTCGTACATCACGGCCGGATGGCCCGCCGACCAGATCTACGTGATCGAGAACACGGGCGTGCAGATGAGCAACAAGAAGGGGAAACTCTCTCTGCAGAACCCCTTCTACCTCAACTACGACCAGCTGAAAAAGCTGGGCGTCAATGTCGTGCAGGCTCCGGTCCTCATGACCTTTGCCCAGCTGCAAAACTTCTACACCCACCTGGCCAACGAGCACGACTGGCCGTACTACTTTTGGTCGCACATGGATGTTTTGGCTATGTCCTTTGAGGACGGAGAGGACGGGCGACCAAAGTACAACGAGACGGGGTACATGACCATCTACGAGCTTGCGCTCAAGGCGCTGAGGGAGGCAGTTGATACCGACGAGAGGTGGGGTCTGCGGTTCTTCGCGTACGATCATCTCGCCCTGGTTAATCGCCAGGCGTACGAGGATGTGGGCGGCTGGGATGTCATGATTCCGTTTTATATCGGCGACTGCGACATGCACTCACGCCTGACGATGGCTGGATGGAGCCAGAGAGACGCAAAGGCTGGTATTGTCACGGACGTTGCGTTGGCACTGGATAATCTGGCGGCTCTATACCGCGTGCCGGGGTTGAAACCCAGCTTCACAGATCCCAGTCCGCCGCCGCCGCCGCCCGAGAAGGGCAAAAAGAAGGGCGGAAAGAAAGGTCGCCGCGGCGAGGACGAGAAGACGGAGGAGGACAAGCTCAAAGAGGCTGAGCTGCTCAAGGCGGATCAGCTGAAGGTCAGCGATGATCCGCTGGAGAAGTGGAAGGCTATCAAGAAGACGGCGGATGACATGTTCCACCACAAGCACGGGAACACAGGACCCCTCGGTCGCAACACATGGCAAGTAGGCCAGCACGGCGGCGTGGGCGAGCCCTATTACTATCCCAACGAAGGGCTTCACGAGGCCATCGAGATCATCACC
>JACAFV010000195.1:13007-53506 GCA_014635975.1 Plectosphaerella sp. P0831 | reverse complement strand
ATTATTCTATTCTATCGCCTAGGGCGAACTACTAGTATATACTACCTATCTAGCCTATATATCCTTAGGATTATACCTAGGTCGTAATATTACCCTAATAGTATACTTTAAAGCGTCGGTTTCTAGCCTCGTCGGTAAGACTAGGTTATAAAACCGTAGAAGAGGCTCTTCTTTAAAGTATTAGATTAACTTATCGAATACTATTACCGTTTCGGGCGTTAGGCTAAATGGTTTAACTATACTAGTTTTCCGGAGTAAATCGGTTAGTAGGATAGTAATCTATAAGTAATTACGGATAAAACGGCGGTAAAAGCCTATAAAGCCGAGGAACTACTAGATATCCTTAACGCTCTCCGGTAGAGGCTATTCTTCTTACGTTTATACCTTAGCTAGGCTTATAGAAATACCGCCTGTAAAGACGATATATCCTAGGTATTCTAGGTTCTCCGAGCCGAATTTATACTTATCGAGACTCGCGTATAGCCTTACCTCTTAAAGGCGCTAGATAACTATCCGTATATAGATATAGTAGTCTACGGGATTAACGCTATATATTAGAACGTCGTTAAGATATACGATATAAATAGTATTAACTAGACTAGCTAGTACTTTATTAATAAAGGCCTAGAAGGTAGCTAGTATATTTACTAGGCCGAAAGGTATAACTAGATACTCGAAGTAGCTATATCGAGGACGGAATACGGTTTTCTACTCGTCCCCCTATATAATCCGTAGACGGTAGTAAGCGTTACGGTAGTTTAGTTTCGAGTAGATCTTCGTATTAGATAGCCTATCTAAGATCTCGTTAATAAAGGGGATCGGAGTATAGTTTTTCCTTATAACTCTATTTAACTTACGGTAATTAACGTAAAGGGGTAGTTTACCCCCCTTCTTAGGTACGAATAATACTAACGCCCTAGCCGGGCTTACGAAATAACAAATATATCCGCGGGCTAGAAATATATTAATATACTTACGTAGTACTTCTAGTTCGGCTTATACTAGTAGGTAGAGAGGCCTTTATAACGGTTCTTTGCTTTCTAGTAGTTTAATAGTATAGTCTACTATACTATATTCTAGTAGGCTATTTACCTTATCTTCGGAAAAGAACTCGTAGAGGTCTCGGTAGGGATCGGGTATTTATTAGATTTTAGGCGTTCCTATAGTTAATATTTCGTCCTTTAACTAAACTACGTAAATTCTAATCGGTCCTATTTTTACGTTTATATAGGTAGTCTCTTCGTAGACTAGTTTACGGGAGTAGTAGCCCGGGGGGTCGCGCGAGAAAAGGCCCCGAGCCNGTCTCTTCGTAGACTAGTTTACGGGAGTAGTAGCCCGGGGGGTCGCGCGAGAAAAGGCCCCGAGCCTATAGTTAGAAAACTACTTTTACTATCCGTAGCTTTTTAGGGCTACCTAAGTATTATAATTCGATTTAGTCTACCGTTAACGGATACCGCTAAGTATAGCTCCGGAAGTTAATCTTCGGGTTAATTATAGTAAGCTAGGGTATCCTTAAAATAACGTTAGTCCCGTCTTCTAATATATAAAAGATTACTAAGTACTACTTTTCGACGCCCTACTTATCCCTAAGCTTAGCCCGCGTACGGTATAACCCCCTATAGCGGATTATCGTTCTTATAACTATTTCTAGCCCTTTATCTCCTAGTAGTAAAGCTAAAAGGTTCCTATCTTCTTCTAACTATTAGATTATACTTTATAGGATACTATTTATATTAGACGCCGAGTCTAAGAGCGTTTACTAAGTCCTCTAGCTATTTCTAACCCTAAGCCTCGCCGTTACTATTAATCGACTACTAGGTAAGGTATAAAGCCTAATTTCCTAGGTAGTAGTAGCCCGTATATTAACTATAGAGGCGTTAACCCTTATTACTAAGCCCCCCTCTTTCTTTATCTATTTCTAGGGGTAGTCCGCTAAATTAGTATAGTACCCTCTCTTACCGTAGGCGTAGTAGGTAGTATTAAGGAAACGCTTCTTACTAGTAGTTAGTAGTAGTAACGAATTAGCCGCTAGCTTCCGCTTCTTCTAGTAATCCCGCTTTAGGTATCCTATCTAGCTATAGTTATAATACTCCTTACCTCTACCGGGGCGAGATATTATAGTCGCTCGAAGTTCTCCTTCTTAGCTAGAGGTAGGTTTATCGTCCGAGTAGTCTAGTACTAGTACTTTAGCTTTATATTTACTACTACGATATAACGTCTTAGGGCTAATATTAGTATTCGCTACCTCGATCTTACGTACTTAGTCTACTAGCTCTTACGGGTTATTAACTATAGGAAATACCGTAAGAATAGTACGAATACTAGGCTAGAGCTTATTCTATAGTTCCTAGGCTAACTATAGCGGGGTAAAGGGGATATCTAGGTTATCGATAATCCGGTTAAACCGAAGCTCGAAATCGTTAATTTCCTCGCCCTTCCTTTATTCTAATATACGTAACCGCTAGGTAGCCTAGGTTACCTATATATCTCTTAATCCGAGTTACTATTCTAGTATCCTATAGAACTCTTCCTAGCTAATAACGTCGGTATAGACTTCCGCGCCTTCGGGTCGCCTCTTTACGACGTTAATCTAGCGGTTCCTAACCTTATCCTTAAGGCCGGTAATAATAAAAGAAACCTACGCTTTATTATCGGGGAAACGGCTAGGCGTAAGCTTAAAGATCCGTTAGTACTTATATATAAAGTCCTAAAGATTAGAAGTAGATAGACTATTATATTTCGGTACCGGGATATACGGTTATCCGGCTATATCGAGATAAAGCCTCTTAAGTACGGCTATACTAGGTTAGACTAAGGGAGAGATATTAAGTACCGTAGGCGGTAGAGGTACGCCTACCGTAAGATTAGCCTCTTCTAGTACTTATTAGGCTCGTCGGTTACGTAGACGTTAAATATCGGCCCTAAGGTCCGTAATCCGTACTTCTTCTATAAGACGCCGTTATTCCTTAACTAGCTATTAAGCTAGGTTAGCTTCTAGGTCGTCTACTAGCTCGAGAGGGGTATANCCGTAATCCGTACTTCTTCTATAAGACGCCGTTATTCCTTAACTAGCTATTAAGCTAGGTTAGCTTCTAGGTCGTCTACTAGCTCGAGAGGGGTATAAGGCTTCTCGTTCTTATCGTCTAGCCCTTCGAGGGAGGGCTAACTACGGGTACGAGGTCTATCCCGTAGTTAAGCCCCCTAACCGTTAGTTAGTATAGTAGTAATCGTAGTATCCGCGTAGTTAAAGCTCTACTAGTCTACTATCCTCGTTAGGAGGAGAGATTAGTATATTAGGGCGTATAGTTCTAGTAGAGTAATAGAGTCTTAATAGTATATTTTAGTAGTTAAAGATAAGTAAGGGGTAAGGTATAGACTAATCTCTAGCCCCCTCTAGTAGATAGAGGCGGGCTAGGCCCCTACTATATAGCTACAGGCGCTATAACTAGCCCTGCCCCCCGCATTCTGCGGCCCGGTAAGTGNGTAAGGGGTAAGGTATAGACTAATCTCTAGCCCCCTCTAGTAGATAGAGGCGGGCTAGGCCCCTACTATATAGCTACAGGCGCTATAACTAGCCCTGCACCCCGCATTCTGCGGCCCGGTAAGTGCGGGCTCTGATAGTAGTGCCGTCAGGAGGAGAACTAATATCTCGCAGTTCCCTTGGAAGCGTCCCAGGACTATCCCGAGGCGGTGTAGCGATTCTTGGGCTACTACGTCAGTCGGCCTTACGGCGGTGCGGTCGAACACATGGAGCCTCTGGACTTCCTGAAGGCGAAGGGTGACTGGTCCAAGTATGTACCCGTCGACCTGGTGTAGAGGGATGTTACACCACCCAGAAGTCGATCCAGAATTAGCTATCGCCATGCAGCGTTACTTCACCAACTTCGTCACGACGGGTGATCCGAATGGAAACGCCACCGAGCTCGAGGCATTCCCTCGGTACGGCGATCAGGCAACATTGCTTACATTTGAGGATATCGGGTTTGGAAGGGTGGACAATGGGGCTTCCAATCCGAGGTGCGATGACTGGCAGAACGGGAAGTTTAGGTGAAGAGACCTTCCAAAGTTGCTTGCATTTCTGTTTTTACAAAGCCTGTTCAGTGTGCGTTCATGACTTTGCCAATACCGAACAGACTGGAAAAGGCATTGGGTTCTTATCACCGACCCCCAGCGCTCAGAATCGCGCAGGCTTGTCAAAATCATTAAATTTAAAGTAGGCGCCGATCCCTCCAGTGCTCGGCGTTCCGTTCCTGATGATTACAGTAGCCATCGCCAGTGGTTGGCGTTGTCCATGCCGTCCGCCCATGTTGCGCCCCGGTGTGACTCGAAGACCATACCCAACCCATGATCGTACACGTCCGGAATCTTTCTGAACCATTGCAGACTCCGTGTCTGCGCCGCTTTCCAATGCTTTTCTTCTCCCGTGTGGTCATGGAGTCATGAGTCTCCATCGTTGCTGCATCTCATTCATCGCCATTTGCTGGCAGGTTGAGTAGGGCGCGAGGGGGCGGGCTGGTTGTGCTCCAGGACGCGAACGCGGTCTCTCAGCCGGCCAATCTCGGCCCGGGCTTCGTAAAGAGACTTTTGACTTGCCTGGAGCTCTTCTCTGTCCGTCATGGCGCTGTCAGTGAGGTCCAGAAGTGCTCTCGTGAGTTGCTCCATCCTGTCTTCCATGCTGCTTTGGCGTCGAGCGAAAGACTCGTTCTCTCGCTTGAGATACTTCAGCTTGTTCAAGATGTCTGCGTCATCGCGATCAGAGATGTCCTGGAAGAATTAGCTGGTGTTGGCGTCTCTGCTAGAGGAGGACGTACAAGCTCAGAAAGCTGGTTCGCAAAGTGCAGGTTGTCTGTCCTGAGCGCTTTGACCTTGGCCTCCAAAGCCGCGATGCGTGCGAGATCCTAGCGTGGCGCTGTCAGAAATAGGTTTGCCGTCAGGGTAATGGGCGTCCTACAGTTGGCGCCTCCGGTGCCTCTGGCACTACGGAGAGATCGGAGCCCGGATCGCCCGGAGCGTAGGCTGGATTTGCCCTCTTGACCTCCGTTTCCAGGTTGGAGATTTTCGTCACCACGGCCTTGACGAAAGAGTTATGCTTCCTGCGGATCTGNATCTGGTCTGCGGCATTCGCGGCCGAGAAGACGGACACGTTTTCTTCCGGAACCATCCAGGTCCGAGCGAGCCGTTCGACATCCTGGGGCGCCGCCATGGCAGGGTCGTCACGCCACCGCGGCGGTAGAGGTAAACGCTGACAGGGTGAAAATGAAGGCGATGATGGGCATATGTTGGTGCCAATAAGGTAGAGCGAGCGTGGGGAGGTGGGTTGATGCAACCTCAAGGGTCTGGGTGACAGCGAGCGTGCACCAAACGCCTGGGGTGGTGGGTGAGGCGGAGATGGGCGACGGTTGGAGAAGGGGGGAGGAGAAGGAGAGAAGAGGAGAGAAGAAGACCAAAGCGTCGAGCGGTTTTGAAGGCCGTGCGGAGCAAACAGGCGGCGGTGCAATCCCAAAACGAGTGATTGTGGCAGTCTCGGATAACGGGTGCCCAAGCAACAAAGAAGGTCCGGTTTTCAAACTCGACTCGTGGCTGTTTGTTGACGTGGTCGCAACCTCCGACAACCAGGGACCCTTGTGTTCGCAACTCGTGACAATCTCCGCCCAACGTCATCAAACACCCGATGCCCACTCTGGATACCTTCACTTTCCCGACCTTGGCAATTGTTTTGATTTCAGGCTCAGTGAAGTGGAGGGAAGAGAAGGTGAAGATCCCGCCACCAGGTTTCCATCGTGCTCATCCGCGGTTGATGTCTGACTCGGCGAAAGGGAATGATGCTGTCCTTCACTCCAACTTTGTTTCCGATTGCTTCCAATACCAACGGAAACCTCGCAAAGGCAGCCTAGCGTTCTATTGTTCTTTTTCCACTGGCTTCACCGGTCTTTGAAATATGTCCCATGGGCGGCCTAGAAACCTGGCTTCCCGATCAGAGAAGGAGAGTCCTCGTACTCATAGCACAGAACACCCTGGCCATCGTCATTGGCGGTGTCCATGACTTGCCGCACTAGAACATCATCGTTCATGAAGCCCATCCAGATCGGCGTATCGAGTGTGGTCTGTTCGACGTTGTCACCATCGGGACCGAACCCAGCAATCGTCCTGGAGCCACCAATGTCGAGGAGCCGTGCTTTGTCCGCCTTTTGCCAAAGAGCCCACATGTAGTCGAGCTGCGCATGGTGTATCCAGAAGACAGGATCGTTCGGGGACGAGTAGACGTCCATGAACTGCATGGAAGATGTGTCAGTAGATGCGTTAACAGCTTTTCGACGGGGTGACAAACATCGCCGCCAATGACAGAGTGGCCAAGAGAATGAGGGTTGATTACTCCTGTCGCGGCCTTGTCCTCGTCCGAAATGAAGTTGAGTCCGTCAATAAAAGCCTGCAGCTGGACATGGTTCTTCCGACTCATTGTTGGCGGGTAAACATCTTCCCAGCGGGAGCCGATGTTGAAGAGGTCCTCGTCGATTGTCCTCTTTAGGCATCGCGGGTTGCGAGCCATGGATTCCACGGGTCCAATGTTCAAAAAGGTGTCGCCTGCAAAGGGGCCGTCCTTGACGCAATCAGAGGGCGCTGCTCCATTGCCACCGAATGCCTGCAACACAGGAGAGCCGAAGAGCGAGCCGTTTGACGCAGGGTTGTCGAGGGTCCAGTCCCAGTATGGCTGCGAGCCGGTGTAGTTGCACTCTGAGCGGAGGACCGATTCGAAAGTCCAAATGGCGTAGCGATGCCATGGGAGGAAAGCTCCAACACCATGAACGCCATAGATGGTTACTGGGGGAGTAGTTCCGTTGCCTGTAAAAGCATAGTCAGCTTTTGAGGAACAAACCTAGTTGTTGCTTGCTAGTACTTACTGGGAGGCGGATTAACGAGCGAGGGCGCATCCTGGCCTCCTACGGTCTTTGTGTCAGCGAAACACGCCAATTCCACGACCGTCGAGGAAGCAGACCTCTAGTTGCATTGATGTGCATTGCAACAAAATCGTCGTAGCGGTTCTGAAGCGTTTCGAAAATGCCCTGACCTTTGGAGGGCGCCGATTTGAGGCATTGCACCGCATCCATGTATGATGTTTGCTCAACGGAGCTCAAAGCCCGCCAGTTCGGGGGTCAGTATAAGTTTCCTCTTCCGGGTTTCTTAGTCTGCTCACCACTCCTTCCTGATGCGAGGCTCGGTGCATTGTGCAGCGGGCGACGGGTTCGGGCTAGCCACTGCATGTACGGCAAGACCGGCGAGAATGACGACGTTGCGAATGGAGTGAGACATTATGGAAAGTTTTCAGTACACGAATATGTTAGAAGAGATGATGTAGGCGAAGTGATTGATGCTCAATTATGGCGGGCAAAAGTAAACATGGCAGGACGCTCGTGGCTTTTATCTCAATTGCCCGGTTACTCTAGGCCTACCAAAAAAGCTTTCCCCTGGTCTGAGCACGTACAAAGCGCAATTCTACGCCGTGGGGTGTTGCTGCGCCTTGCCAATCCGAGTTCGAGTTTGATGGTTTTTCTTACTCTATTAATGCTGGTGCCTAGGAGTTCCGGAGCTTAGCGGGCTCATGTCTATCATGGAGGCGCAGTGCCGATCAACCACATTCTTGGCGATAAACTCGTATTGGAGAGAATTTAGCTCGCCTTGGTGAGGGCTCTGCTGGAAAAGATAGTTTCGAGCAGCTGATGGCAGGCAGCCGAACAGGTGCATGTCGTCACGGGCGGGTTGGAATATCGCATCTGACGCGGTCCGGGACGGGCTTCGTCAAGCGTGAACCAGCTGCAGACAGGTGGCGCCGGTCCCAGCTTCTGACGGGACGCAGAAGCCCGAGCTATGAGGAGACGGGATGCAGGACTCGGCCATCCGGGCCAGCCTGGGGTTGGAAGCCATCTAGGATAAAAGCGGCGCTGTAAAAGTCCTGGTTGGAGAGCCAAGCTCGTTGAAAACCCAACATTGATGAGATCGTAGCCCGCGAGCGTTGAAGATGACATATTCGGAGTTATGAAGCATGACAGGCGGGCCCAACGTCAACATGTGTCCCCTGAACCTCATCTGACATCCCATGCCAGCCTGATGTTCGCCCGGAGTTTCTACCATCAAATACAACAACTCATTTCTTTTATGCAAGTTTTCTACAATGTCCGCAGTCATGGTTCTCCCCGGTCTCCCCAAGACCATCAACCTCGCCTCCTCATGTGTCTCTCCATATGATCCAGTCTTACAGCACAACGGCCTACGCCCCCTTGAACCCCCAGTATCAGGTTCTCGTGGTTCTTGAGTTTGTACTCCAGGCGCCCAGCAGTCTCCCGGGCTGAAGATGACGCAGCGTCACCCTCGGCCAATTGCTGGCTGAACGAAGCCATCAAGACCTGGTGTTCCAGCAGCTTTGTATCCCGCTGCTCCACCATTTTGGCGAGATCCTCAACAATCTGGGTGAGGTCGGTCACTTTCTTGGTTGTCGTGGCTTCAATGTCTCGTCCAACATTGCCGAGGTCTCGAGCGATTTCGCGAAGGTCGGCGAGGTCTTGATTCATGATCTCTAGCACGGGGAGGGACACGGATGGCTGAAAGAGGTTTCGTCAGCAGAGCTATGTGTATCATTCAAGGGTCGAGATCTTGCCGTCGCTGGGTGCATGTGGCATCTTGAATCCTCGGTGCTGTGTTGTGGCACCTCGTCCTCGTTGTCCAAATCCAAAAGCATGGAAAAGAAGTAGACGGCCTGCCTGCAGTCAGTAAAGCACATATTCTGTTTGAAATACCCCCTTGGTGGGAAGTATGGGGATCCTCACCTGTGACTGGATTTTGAGGCATCGGTCGCGGATGAATTCGAAGCTTTGTGTTCCCAAGATGGTGAGAGTCGCCGCATTCTGACAGAAAAAAGTGAAAAGATTCTTGAACACGCTCACGAAATTGTCTGGATTCTCTCTTGTCGAACATTCCAAGCAGTTGGACCAATCAGGGTTTGCATCGTGATAACCTGAGGTTTCTTCGTCGCCTATGCTTGATGGCGGGCTCGACATTTCGTTCTCCCTTGCACGCATGCGAAGGAAGGACGAAGTTGAAGCTTGGCCGAAATGATGCAGCACCATGAGAACAAAGGAACGAGGGCGAAGTATTTTGTATGGTAACATGTAGTAGGGGGCTCCGGCAGCCAAAGTTTGTCCTACCTAGCCAGCACGTCTCCAAGTTTGCCCGCCATGGAGCTTGTCAAACCTGTTTGGTCCCTGCCGCCCCAGAATCCTTGAGATTCGCATTCAATCGAGACAAGTCGTGTGAACTTGCACCATGTGGATGACCTAGGATTTTTTGCGCCGTGAGCCGTGGGCACGAGAGCCATGAGCAGAGGGCAGGGCGGGCTCGTCTCGATCGTGGGTGGCTGCCCGCGATGGTTGAAATTGGGAAACAAGACGATGCCCTGAAGAAACTCAAGAAGCTAGGCCAAGCAGATCAGGGGTAGATACCGCTAATCCCAGATAGGACTCAAAACCCTGTGTTCCAGATCGAGGTCCGTGCGTGTTGGATGACACATGCCTCCACCCCGCGTGTCTTCGTTCGTGCCTGACGGCGACCACGGTTCCTTCCTTGTCCTCTTCAACACCCGAACGAACCGTCGCGCCCTCCGGACGAACAGCAATTATCGGCCCAGGAAAGCAAATAAGACAGATTGCATTGCATCCACCAATAGCGAAACGCATTATTCCGATGCTATTGATCGAATACGCAATATCTTGCGACCGTCACGACCACAATGCCTCGCCTTTCCCCCACAGCAGTCGGTCGACACGACTGGACTCCATGAGCTACGCACTTTTGTCTGCGCCTTAGATATCGAAGAGAACGACGTTCCTCGCATCATGCATTTACATCCCGGGCAATCATCGCGTCGTTTGAACATCTTCACTGCGCAAACACGGACGTCGTTCTCATCGCGATGTCCTGGACTTGACACTACTGCTGGAAGAGGCAGTGTTGTCCCGTCACCGTTGATCTTGCTTAGACTCTCGTCGATTTTCAAATCTTCATATTCAAACCCAAGTTCCGCGGTAGAAGTCAGAGCTTCTTCAGAATGACCTCGCACAGAGAAACCAGCGACTTGGCTCCCACGACTTCGACCACGCTAATCTCGACGCTGAGCTCCGACCTCACCCAGTTCCTCAGCTCGACAGCGACAAGCGAGTCAATACCGTAACTCGCAAGCGGCCGCGACGGCTCCAGCGGCTCAGCCCACCCCAGACTCCTCCTGAGAGTGCCGTTGATGACCTCAACAACAGCCGCCAGCAGCGTGTCGTGATCAGCCTCCTCGGCGCCCCTGCTGACCCTCCTGATGAGAGCAAGGTGCGTGTCGCCCGTCTCGGCGGCGCCGACGGCACCAGCAGCGGGACGCAGGGCGCTAAAGCGGTGCTCTGGCTTGAGTGGCGACGCCTTGGTGAGAGGGTAGGGAATGCCAGTGACGAGTTGGGATGCACTCTCGGGGTTGATGGGGTCAGTCTGCTGGAGCAGGGTCTCATTGATGGGAGGCCAGCCTTTGGATTCGAGGCGGCGGCTGAAGTGTTCGCGGTCGGTGAAGTAGCCGACGTCTTTGATGAGGCCGAGGTTGACGGCGCAGGCGGGCAGGCCAAGGGAGCGGCGGTGGACGGCAAAGGCGTCTTCGAAGACATTGCCGGCGGCGTAGTTTGCCTGGGCAGAGTGGCCGATGAGGCCGCTGATGCTGGAGAGCATGGTGAAGAAGTCGAGGGGAGGGGTCTGTTCGGCTGCGACGGTGTGGAGGTTCCATGTGCCCCGGACCTTGGGCTCGAGGGGAGCGCGAAACTCGTCAGGTGTCATGGAGGGGAAGAGTTTGTCCTGGAAAGTATTAAGGGGGTTGATCCCAGGGAGGGAGAGGGGGGACTTACTCTCAGCATCATGGCGCCCTGGATGAGACCGGCAATGGGCATTGATGCTTCGTTGAAGGCTTGACGGACATCGTCAATGTTGGTGACGTCGCCCCGGATGAGGTCGACGGTGCAACCAAGAGCGGCGAGCTGGTGGACGATGGACTGGGAGACATTGTCATCGTGGCCGCTTCGCGACAAAGCGACGATGTTCTTGGCTCCCTGACGGGCCATGTAGATTGCCAAACTGCCGCAGAGACCTTTGAGTCCGCCTGAGATGAGGTAGGATACATTGGACTTGAGCTGAAAGGGGGCGGCGAAGAATTTGATCTGCGGCGGCACGTCGGTAGATGTTTTTGAAGGGAGGACTTTGATGAACTCACAGGCACCTTGACGGCATCTCTGTCGGTGTTGGTGATCATGATCTTGCCAATGCCTTTTCCATCGCGACGGTATCGGAACGCCTCGAGGATCTCTTCGAATCCAAATGTCTTGCCGATGTGAATCGGGGTGATATGGCCCTCGGTGGCAAGCTTCATCGTCAGTGCCAACAGCCTGCCTCTTGTTAGTGATTGTTCGAGACAAAATCTGCGGTGGACTTGCCTTTGGGACACAGCATGGGTGACGCTTTTGTACGACAAGTCGAAGGAGCAGTAGCAGGCGTTGCGGGAGAGGGGCTCCATGGAGAGGGTGCTGCGGCCCATGCTGTCCTTGCGACTGAGCTCGATGAAGCGGCCATTGTCGGCGATGCACCGCCATGTCTCGTGGAGAATGTCGCCGGTGAGAGTGTTGAGGACGACGTCGGCACCATGGTTGTTCGTGGCGGCCATGAAGAGGGGGGCAAAGGTGACGGAGGAGGAGGAGAACATGCGCTCTCTGGGGATGGAGCAGGTGGTGTGGAGGAAGTCCATCTTTTCCTGGGTTGCGACAGTAACGTAGATCTAAATTGTCCGTCAGCGGGAGGCTTGTCGTTGGGGTGAGATGTGTACCTCTGCGCCAAGGTATCGGCAGACCTGGATGGCAGCAAGGCCGACGCCATCGGTGGCATTCTGGATGAGAACAATCTGGGAAGGTCAGCGCCTTCCAAGGTCAAGCAACTGAGGTCACGTACCTCTCTCTTCTGCAGGTTGGCCAAGTCAATCAAGCTGTAGAGACTGCTCGAGTACGAAAAGCCCATAGTCGTGGCATCCTACGCTCACGGTCAGCAACAACATCAGATCAATGGGAGGTCAACTTGCAGCACAGGACATCCAGCCGGGGATGTGGTGAATGTCATCTTCAATCTGCTTCACCCTGTTGGCAAAGCACCCGCCATCACGGGTGAGAACTATGACCCTTTCACCAGCCTTATACCTCTCAATGGCACTGCCGACCCGGGTGACAACGCCGGCGCCCTCGAGGCCAAAATGATGTTCATGAGCGGGGACGAAGCCGAGGGCATTGGCGACATCCTAAGCTGGTCAGCAATTGAAAATGTAAGAAATCCCTCCTTGAACTGACCTTCAAGTTCATGGCCGTGGCATGAATCTCAATCTCGACCTTGTCATCCTCGAGTACATCTCCCTCGGTGGTCTCCTTCCAGTACAAGTTGCCAAGCGCCCCAGGCTCATCCGTGACGAGGCGGACATGTGCCTCCCCCCCCATGTAGCGACTGCAGCTGCAGCTCAGGCCCTTGAGAGGAAGCTGCCTCGGCTTTTGTGATTTTGAGATCGGGAATGACGCGGCTGACGTGCATCAGACCGTCCCTCTCAGCAAACTCGTTGTCGCAAAACTCAAACGAGTCGATGGAAGCAATGTGCCTGACACCCGCGGCAACGGCAGCGAGGCTCCCCGGCGCTGTGGCCGACTCAACGTCCAGTGACATGATGAGAGCGCTAGGATCTTCTGATAGCAGGGCGCGCTCGACGCCGATGAAGAGGGCGCTTTCTGGCCGTGTGACGCGCATCTGGCCGCCGACTGTCACCCAGAGGAGGCGGCATCTCTTCTCGACAAGCTTCTTGAGGGCTGCAATTTGCTCGTCGGTAATGGCGGAAACAATGGAGGAGAACATCTCGTCGAGGACGAGAATGGTACTACCGTCGGACAGGTCCTCGTCCAAGGGAAGGGAGCGCTCGACTAGCTTGAACTCGTGGAGGGCGGTCTGGATCGAGGCGGTGTCGTGGCCAGGCTGGAAGCGGACGAACTGAACTTCCCTGGGAGGCTCTTGGGGTGTACTGCTCTTCACCGCACCGATGTAGACAAGGTGTGTCTGACTGGCACAGGTATCATCGCGCCCAAGAATTTTCGTGAACTCGTCTGGGTCAAGTTCACTGGCAGTAGGAGGAGGGGTGAGCTCCCCTGAGGCTGCAGATCGTTAGTATCGTATACTTTGGAGGGGCTAGGCTCCCTACCATCATCGAACTGGCCATTCTGCGACACCAGGACGTAATCGTCGATGGATTTATGCTCTTGAACAATCACAGCATATCCGTCACTGGCGAGCACCTTCTGGGCGGACTGAAGCAGCTCTTCCAGGGCTTTGTCCCCCGGCGACACCTTGTTGACGGTTAGTTACTTTGCCCTCATCGCCCAAGGAGACACATACCTTGAAGATGACCAGCTTGAACAGCTTCTCGGGGTCGGCCTCGGCAAACAAGTCCTACGGATCGTGTTGGTCGATCTGGACGTTTCCTGCGGCATCGTACGCCTCGTGTGACTTTTCAGCCACGTCCGCGCCGACGGAGATATGGAACTCGCAGTCCACAGTGACTTGAGACACCTTCGCTCTGACCTCATCGACCCAGAAACTGTCAGTTCCCGTCAAGTTGACCTCGAGAATCCTGGCATCCGGCGTCTTGTGCGAGATGAGATCGATGAGTTCTGTGACCCGTGCTGCAGTAGCCGACTCGCCCTCTTGAGCAGTCACTCCGCCCAACATCCCAGCCAGCTTCTCGTGGCTCGTGAAGGAAATGTCAGGCCTCCACTTGACCTGCGTGAATTGATGCGGCTTGACGCTGTTGACAGCCTCCCCAGCGTGGAACTGCAGCCAAGACACACGCATGAGCATCTCCCCGCTCTGCTCATCAAAGACGCGAGTGTACGTCTTGTACCGCTGGGGATCATCCTCGCGCCCAACGCCCTGGTACGTGGCTTCAGCGACGGTGATGCCCTTCTCAGGCCGAGCGCTTTGTGGCTGGATGACTAGCTCGTCGATCATGACGGGAAGTAGCATCTTGCCGACGGTGCTGCGGAGGCCGCTCCAGAGCGATGGCGCGCCTGCCTGGAAGCATGAGTCAATGGCTGATGGATGGATCGGGTAGTGGGACTGGATGGCCTTTGACTCTGGGATGGCAAATGTGACAAGGGCGCGGTTCTTGCGGATGCCGGCGGTGGCTTCGATCTCGAGAAAGGCGTTGGAAGCTGGGGCCGAAGTTGTAGCCGACCTCAGCCATGGCATTGTACCAAAGACCAGCGCGAGAGGCGTGGACGAGGGGTTTAGCGTCGTCCTCTGTGCCGACTACAAACTGTCAGTTGCAAGACTATGGGGTTCATTCCTGGAGGGAAGTCTTACCTATCTTGCTCTGGTCGGCGGCAATAGAGATGCGGCCCCTGCAGTGATCAGAAACCACATCGTCCGTGACAGACGACACGATGAACTCATGCCAAGTATCGGGGTTGCTGGTCTCCGGGATGAGCGTCAACAACACCAACGTGCCCCTGTCGCCATCGTCAATTTGGAACGCCTTGAGGAAGCCGACATCCCGCATTGCGTAGCCAACCTGATGAATCTCGGCGGTCGCGGCAATGCGTCCACACGCCTTTGCCTTTTGGAACATGCCTTCAACGGCCATGACGACGTAGCCCGACGCCGGGAATATGAGGCTCTCGCCGATTTTGTGGTCGCGGAGGAAGGGCAGCTCCCACATCTTGATGCGGTTGCGGAAGACAGGGCGGGTCCAGGGCGCTCCCAGGAGCTTGCTGCCGAAGAGGTCGTGGTAGATGAACTTTTTGAAGCGCCAATCGCGGCTCGCATCGTTCTCGTACCAGTACTTTGTCGAGTGGTTCCAGTGATAGTTGGGGAGGTCGACGATGACCGAGGAACGGGTGCTGCGGTTGTCGGCGTTGAGGGCGGCCAGGTTGACAGGGCTGCCGGCGATGAAGAGCTTGCCGCCGAGGGTGAGGAGGGTTTGTAGGGCTTCGGTACCGCGCTTCCATGAGGGAATGTACTCGGCTTTGCTGGAGAGGGCAGTCTTGGTCTGCGTGACGGGGCCGCTGAGGGCGTTGCTTGGGCCGATCTCGATGAGCATGTCGGCGTACGGGAGCATGGAAGAGACGGATTGCTCGAAGAGGACAGGAGAGACCATGTTCTTGACCCAGTAGTCGGCGCCAGGGGGGCCGGTGATGATCTTTCCAGTTGTCGAGGAGAACATGGGGAGCGGCTCGTCGGAAATGTGCTCGGGCCATTTGACATGGGCGTCGAGGAGATCTTTGTAGATAGCTGCCACGGGCTCCATGTGTCGCGACTGGTATGCGGCGGTGACGTGGAGCATGCGAGCAAAGTGGCCGTCGGTCTTGAGCTTGGCCTCGACATCCTCGAGCTCCGATCGACGACCGGAGAGCGTGACGCTGGCTGGACTGTTGAAGCAGGCGACGTGGACAGATGTTGACTCAAGATAAGGCGCTGCGGCTTCGGAGCCTAGACCAGCGGCCAACATACCGAGAGGCTCTTCGGGGGTGGCGGCCGAAGTAGCCAGGCCACGGTAGTAGGCAATCTTGATGGCCTGTTCGGACGTCAAGAGGTCGGCTGCAAAGGCCGCAGCAATCTCTCCAGAGGAGTGCCCCGCAACGGAGCAAGGTTTGACGCCAGCATCGGCCAGAACTACGAGCATGGCAAGTTGGAAAGCCGTGCAGGCGGACTGGGAAATTTCGGGGCGCTTGAGATCATCGGGACTCAGGGGCTGCGTCAAGATGTCTGGCATGGTTAGAAGACGCTCGGCATGATAGGAAGTAAGAAGACAACATACCGAAGAGAAGCCTTGAAGGCGGTTGGGGGATCTTTTGCAGAATCTTATCCAGCTCCCTCACCTTCTGGGTAGCAAGGGGGTAGGTCTTGAGAAGGTCCTTGCCCATCTCCGACCACTGTGCGCCCTGACCGGTAAAAACAAAGGAAACCCTCGGCTGTTCTGCTCGCTGCTTGCCCGTGTTGAAGAAATCACCACTCAGCGTCTCCGAGTCGACAACAGCGAAGCCCCTGTGGAAGTGGCTCGTCCTCCTCTCAGATAGTGTATGGGCCAGATCGCGCATCATAACGTCAACGCCCTCGTCGACAAGATGATCTCCGATGGCGGCGTATTGCGCTTTAAGAGAATCCTCATCGTTGGCGGAGAAGACAAGGAGATAAGGCCCCTGGGGGTGGTCGGCGGGACTGCGCTTGACGGTGCCGTTGGCAAGGTAAGACGAAACCTGGGTACCGAGACCTTCAGCAGCATCAACGATGGCGTGTGCGTTGGAGCCGCCGTAGCCAAACGAGTTGACGCCGGCTCGGCGGAAAGGCACGTCAGGCCATTCGGTGGCGACCTTGGAGGGAAGGACTTTGAGGGCCGTAAAGTCGATCTTGGGGTTGGGCGTGATGAGGGTTGGCTGGCCGGGGATAATGGCCTTCTCGAGACGAAGGACAGCCTTCATGAGACCCGGGATGCCAGCACTTGGCTCTGAGTGGCCAATGTTTGCCTTGATCTGAATGATGTGTTAGACTTGCGTGTGGTTTCCTGCGACAGGCTTCACTCACCGATCCAACTCCCAGGGGCTTCTCGATAGGACGACCCTCGCTGAAGACCGCGGCGAGACCGTTGACTTCAAGTACATCGCCGACTCGAGTGCCAGTACCATGACACTCGACGTAGCTCGTTGCCAGCAGGTCGATAATGCCCGCGTTGGCATAGGCAGCACGGATAGCCCTCGACTGGGCGGTCGAGTCTGGGCTCCCGATACCCGCCGTCCATCCGTCGCTGTTGGTCGCGGTACCCCGAATAACAGCGCGAATAGGGTCACCGTCGCGGAGGGCATCGCTCAGTCGCTTGACGTACACCATGTTGACGGCCTCGGACTTCATGTAGCCGTCGGTAGCCTCGTCAAAAGTGTGACACACGCCAGTGAGCGAAGCAGTCCCGTTGGCGCCATCCATGACATGCTCGGGGGCCAGGTAGATGTTGCAGCCGGCGACAATGGCACCGTCAATCTCACCATTGGTGAGGTACCGACAGGCAACATCGAGACCAACCATGCTGCCCGAGCAGGCCGTGTCAATTGTCATGCTAGGGCCACGGATGTTGAGGAAGTGGCTGATGCGATTGCTGAGCATGGCACGGCCGACACCGACGGCACTAGCTGGAGCGCGATCCTCGGGGTCGCGGGCCTGCATGTCGCCGAAGTCGCAGGCAAACGAACCCACGAAACAGCCGACGCGTTGGCCGTCAAGACGCTCAAGAGGCACGCCGGCGTTCTCAAGGCCTTCATAGACGACCTCGAGGAGCTGACGCTGCTGGGGATCAAGGGCGATGGCCTCGGAAGGCGTCAGCTTGAAGAACTGAGCGTCGACATCGGAGGGGTCAATGTCCTGCAGAAACATGCCGCCAGGGGAGGCCATGGTTTTGTTGCGTCCCGAGGCATCGTAGTGGCCCTCGAGACTGAAGCGGGAGGCGGGCGGGGTGCTCTTTGCGATGCCGCCAGCCACGAGGAAGTTCCAGAGGTCGTGGGGGTTGTGGCATGTGTCGGGGAGGCGACAGGCGAGGCCTACAACCGCGATGGGTTCCTGTCGGTACTGAGGAGGGGAGGAGCTGTGCTCTGTGGTGATGGGGAGATTGGAGGAGGCGGGCTCTGGGTCGGTGGGAGTAGGGGCCGTAGATGGGAGGGCCGCTGGGGTATCTTGGATGCTGGCCGGAGGGGGTATCAGTGAGTTGAAGGGTATCTTAATGGCAATTGGCAGGGGTATTTTGAAGGACGTTTTGGTGGCCGTTGATGGGGGCGTCTTGGGGGGTATCAATGGACTGAGGGGTATCGTGGTGGTTGTTGGGGGGAACATCTTGGGGAGTATCTTGGTGTTTATTGATGGAGGTGTCTTGAGGGTTGTCCTCGGGAACATCATGGTGTCCGTTGATGAGGATGTCTTGGGAAGTGTCCTGGTGGACGTCCTCGTGTCCCTTCACCGGGACATCTTGACCGACCTGCCGAGTGCCGTCGACGACGCTTCCTTGGGAGTCCAGGAGGGCCTCAAGTGATGTCTCAGTCTCCGGGATGCCGTTAGAAACAGAAGCTCCCGTGGGTTCGGTGATGTTGACGCAGTCTTCTAAAGTCTGCTGAACCACAGCATTTTCGTCCGTAAGGTCGACATCGTGCCCGTTCGTCTGATCGAAAATGTTCGCCGTTTGTTGAACGACATCTTCATGCGTCTGGAAACCAGCAGTCTTGGCTGAGATGACTGTGGTGGGCTCTTCTGTGTGACCGATGGCAGCTTGGCTCACCAAGCTCTGGGCAGAGGCCTCGAGCTGCTCTTGTGTAGGGTCATCTTCCGGTGAGTCGCTGTGCAGAAAACAGTCCTGCACGGAGGCGTAAAGCTGACCTTTTGAGGAGCATTCCGGGGAGGTTGGTCGGGGAAGTGATGATGTTTGGGAGACGTTGAGCGTCGGACAATTTCTTGGCCCTCCGTCGATGGTGACAGCAGCGGCTCCGGTGGCAGTTCAGGTCGCTGACAGGCCGCTAGCATCGGGTAGCTTCAGGGGGCGGGGGGCGGAAGCTCAGCCGGGATGAACTTTGCCGGGGGGGGCAGGCTGGAAGGGAGGGGAAGGCGGAGAGCCCTGGTGAAATATGGACGTTTAGTGGTGGTCTTTGCGGGGGACCTTGGGGGCGGCCCTCTCAGTAATGGTTCATCCCATCCCTTCCTGGACCAGAGCACGTCGATGTCTTGCTGCAAGTCATTTCGACAGACTTGGCGTTGGTCACCGAGGGCCACCTTTACTGCAGCATGCATTAATGAAATTGAGAATAAACATATTTTGCAAGTGTTTTGTGAGCAGTGTGTGTTTTGACAACGAATTTGAGGCTGGTTCTAGGGCTTGGAGACAGGCTTTCTTCATTCCACAGACGAAAGCTCGGAAGAGTACTTGGCTTGCTGCCCGGATAAGCTGGCGAGAATAAAAGTGGTATGACAAGAAGGCATATCGGCATATATTGTACTCCTGCATCACGCAAGGCGTGCAGAGAGGGTGCATGGCCTTGGTGATACCATGCACTGGGGGCATGCGACATTGGCAGCCTGTAGTGAACTCGACAGAACTTGTCAGGGCCCATGGCTGCCACAGTGGCTGGTCACTGCAGCTCGATTAGGAAATTATTTGCAAGGAGAAACGTGGCTGGCATTTGCCAACTCCGTGAGCGGCTTGGGATCAAAACGTACACCCTCATCTCACCACCGCGTCCTACACATCGTGTGAAAGTTTCGAGTTTCGAGTTCCAGTGTTGTCGGGTTGACTGGTGACTGACATGTGACGGTGGTACAACGCCTCAAGTGCTATCTGTCAACGACAAGTACGTTTTCATGCCAATTCGTTCATGTGGGAGTTTTGTCCAGAACCCACGTCTCAAAAGGCCTGTAGATGTCCCCAGTCATTCTTCTTAGCCAACAGGCCACAGTAAACAATCACGTACTATGACATTTGCTTCGACCTTTTCGGGCTGCCCAAGACCATAGAACCCGGACGACATAACCGGACGACATACGCCCTTCGTCAATTCAAGCCCCAGCCCGAACCACACCATCAGCCCACCAGCTCGAAGTGCTTGTTTACTTAAGAACCTCTTCCTCCCCCTCGTCCCTCCCGTGCTTCCCACGTGAACATCCCCCGGCCGGAAGGCGTCGCATGGCGGCGGCCAGTTTCGGGGCGCCTACCGTCGGCTTTAGCGGGTTGCTTTAGCGGCCTGCCGTGTCCGGCGACGGCCGCGTCGCAAAAACACCACCACCTTCTTCAAACACAATGCCCTCCGGCCCTTGACCCTCCCCGCCCGCCGGCCGCCTCGGACACGCCCGGCCATGACGGATGGCGCCCCCCGAAGCGGAAACCAATTACATAAACGGCGAGTCACGAGCACTGAAAGCACACGCTCTTGGTGGTTTGACTGGTTCTGGCGGTGACGGGCGCACGGCGGTAGCACCGCGTCGGTTCAGCGCCCGCAACCTGGGGGAAGCCACTGAGAGAGGACCAGGTGACCTTTGACTCGCGAGATGGTGGTGGGCTCTGTCACGCTCTCAGGCTGGCAGCGTCTTCCCTGGTCGGTCCGGGGGCAGTGAGTGACCCGTGGACGGGATGCCCATCCGACATCTGGGACGAAACGAGAATGGAAACGCGGGGTTGGCAGATGCGAATCGTGCCGTGGACCGGCGGCGATCGAATGGGATCGTTGGGATGGGTGTAGATGGGACCCGTTTGACGCGACTAATTGACGTAGGGCGTGTCCATGTGGTGGAGCGCATGTCATGGCAGGCAGACTGACTGACTGAGGGGTTGATAAGGCTGGCATCTCCAGGCAAGCATCGAAGTCGGAGCTGTCTTATTCCAGTCTCAGATCAGTAGACAGACATTCACAGACAGCAGCCAAAAGTCGTCAGAAACCAAACCCCCAATACCCGAATGCCCTCATAACAGGAGACACCTCCCTCCCCTCAACCACCTCATCCACCACCACCACCATGGGCTCAAAGCCAGACCCCATCCCCTTTGCGCAACTCGCGCTCAAGGTCCCCTCCCCCGATGAGCGCCGCGCCATCTGGACAGCAACCCACCAACAATGGGGCGCCGCCCTCGATCTCGACGCCTACCTCCGGCGGGAAGCCTTCCTCACCACCGTCCCCATGTCCCGCAACGGTGGTATGACCCCCTGGCTCCTCACCACCGCCGACGGCGAGTCCGACGCCCGCCCCATCCTCTCCTCCTGCGAGTCCATCCGCAAACGCTGCCTCGTCGCATCCCCCGACGGCAACGTGCGCGAGTGCACAGCCCACGGCATCGCTTCCGTCTTTACGGAGCCGCCGCACAGAGGGGCTGGGTATGCCAGTGAGATGATGGCTCGTCTTGGGCCAAGGCTTGATGCTTGGCAGGGCAGGAAGATTGGGTCTCACTGTGCTTCGGCGGCTGATGAGGCTGCTAATGGCATGCGGGATGGTGATGGCAGTCCTGGTGGTGGCACTGGCTGTGAAGACCGCGAGGTCGCCTGCTCGGTCCTCTTCTCGGATATTGGAAAGACTTTCTACACCAAGAATGGCTGGCCGCCATTCGAGTCTACACACCTGTCGTTCCTCCCGGCTCCGGCACCAGAGACTCCACCCTCTGCTTCTCCCGCCGTCCACCCCGTCAGCTACCACGACCTGGCCGAGCTTTGCTCCTTGGATGAGCGCCTTCTCAAAGCCCGCCTCGCCCGCCCAGCCTCCACCACCCGCGTCGCTCTCGTGCCCGATCTCGACGCCATCCTCTGGCACCTCATGCGGGAGGATTACATGACCAAGCACATTTTTGGCCGCACCCCTGTCATCCGCGGCGGCATCGTCGGCGAGGCTGGGCGTCGCGTCTGGGCCGTCTGGACCCGTGGCTACTACGGCGGTCTCAAGAAGCCAGAGGGCAACACCATGCACATCCTGCGTGTCGTCATCGAAGATCCTGAAGCCTGTGACAAGGCCTACCTCACCTCTGCAATCGGTGCTGTCCTCTCCCTGGCTCGCAGCGAGGCCGCGGAGTGGAAGGTCAACCACGTTGAGATGTGGAACCCGACGCCTGAGATTCGCGCCCTTGTCGACGCTGCTGAACTACCTTATGAGTTTATCACTCGCGAGAAGGACAGCATCGCGAGTTTGATGTGGTACGGCCAAGGCGAGGTCGAGTGGGTGGACAATGAGAAGTTTGGCTGGTGCTAAACAAGAAAGCATATGGCACGGAAACATAACCTAGATATCATCAGGTAGAATGCAACCACCAGAAGAAGAACTGGTGTCATCAAATACAGCGTCGAGGTATCATTTGTACCATGATCTATGCACCATCTACAGGTCTACACCTTCATGCCTTAGTGACCGTGTCCATCATCCTCCTGCCCGTTCTGCTCCGGGTCCAGCTTGATCAGCGTGTCGATGCGCATAATGCTGATGCACGCCTCGACAGCGCTCTTGAGCTGGCGGACCTTGCTGATGGTCGGCTCCAGCACACCCGCCTTGATCTCGTCAACCACCTTGCCGCGCGTCAGGTCGAGACCGTAGTTGCGGTAGCTCTTCTTGCGCGCCACCGTCTTCTCGTCCTCGTTGGCGTCGCCCTCGAGAATGCGCTGCGACAGCGCGTGTCGGGATCGCAGCTGCGCCACCAGCTCCGAGGCGTCCTTGGCCGCGTTGACCGCCAGCGTCTTGGGAATCACCAGGAGGGACTGCGCAAACTCGCCAATCGCGAGCTGCTCGCGCGAGCCCACCGTGCCCGCAAACTCCTCGAGGTAAATGTGCAGAGCCGTCTCCACCGCGCCGCCGCCGGGCACAACGGTGCCGCTCTCGAGCGTCCGCTTGACCGCCATGAGCGAGTCGTGGATCGACCGCTCCGCCTCGTCCAGGTGGAAGTCGTTGGGACCGCGAAGGATGATAGAAGCAGACGAGTGAATCTTGGTACCCTTGACGAGGATGCACTCGTCATCGGAAATGCGCTCCTGCACAACCTCCTCGGCGTGGCCCAGGCATGCCGGGTCGAACTTCTCGTCGCCGTTGAGGTCCGACAGCGTGCTGAGAAGAGTGGCGCCCGTCGCCTTGGCGATGCGCCGCAGGTCCTCCTTCTTGCACCGCCTCACGCCCATGGCGCCGCGCTCCACAAACGTCTTGAGAACCATGTCGTCGATGCCCTTGGTCGTCAGGATGACGTTGGCGCCCGCCTTGAGGATCATCTCAACACGCTCAAGCACCATACCGGCCTCGCGCGCGCGGATCTGCTCCAGCTGCTTGGGGTCGTCCACCGTGATCTGCACGCCCAGCTTCATGCGCTCCTTCTGCAAGTTCATGTCGAGCACGGCAATCTTGGCGTCTTGTATCCGTGTCGGCATGGCCTGCGACGCCACTGTGCAGTTGAGAGCGTAGCCCTTGACGAGAACCGACTCGCGCACGCCCTTGCCGTGCGCCTTGAGAATGTTGACCGCCTTGACCGGGAACTTGCTCTCGTTGCGGTTGTTGGTCGTCTTGACCGCCAGCATGGCGTCGACAACCATCTGGCCGAAAAAGTCAGAGTCGGAGCCGATGATCTTGCTCGACATGGACGTCTTGGCAATGTTGAGGAGCGTCTCGCTGTTCAGGTCGTCCACCTTGATGCTGATGTTCTCATTCATGAAGCGGACCGCCTCGCGCAGCGCCAGTCGGTAGCCCGTGATGATGGTCGTGGGGTGAATGCGGTTGCGCATCAGCTCGTTGCCGCGACGCAGCAGCTCCGCCGCGATGAGCACAACCGACGTCGTGCCGTCGCCGACCTCCTTATCTTGTTGCTGGGCGAGGTCCACCAGGATCTTGCCGGCAGGGTCCTCAACATCGAGAAGCTGAAGGATAGTCGCACCGTCGTTCGTAACCGTGACATCCTATGCTTGGTCAGCAGGGGGGAGACCTTGGGAAGGCTTCAGCAACGTACACCGATGTCATCGACCATCATCTTGTCCAGGCCGCTGGGGCCGAAGGAGCTCTTGACGACGTTGGCAATAGCCTGTGTTGCCTGGACTGTTTCCCCCGTCAGCTGCGTGCCCATGCTTCCATACTTCCGTCATCCATACCGTTCTGGTCGCGAATATCGGATCCCGACACCTTCTGGCCACCCAGGAAGAGGGTGCCACTGCCCGACTGCTCGAACATGGACGCCATGACTGTGATTCGTTTTCGCACTGATTTCTGATGTGTTGGGCGATATCGATTCGGGAATGTCGTCGGACGGTTTCGAGGTTGGCAGGGTCGGGGTTTGTTGCCTGGATAGTAGGTGGTGGAAGCTCCTCGACTGGAGCTGGTGGACTTGCAAATGCCCCCCCTTACCCAAGCCGTGCTAAGGCTCAACTTTTTCCTCGGTGTGGCAGTTGTTCCTGCGCCGGTGGGGCCTCGTGGCGGTGCGCCTTCTCACCGCCCGCCTTGTCGACGCGTCGCCATTGGCTGCGGGAGGCAGTCAGCCACATGCAGCCCAAATTGAACCCCTCAATCAGCTCCAGCGATACACCAGAACGAATTCTAGCGGGTGCGGGGCATTTTTGGGCTCCCCTCGCTCGTTTGACCCTGTCCGCTGCTGCCAGCGTGACCCAACTGGACCTTATCGTGGGCGCCTACCACGAAACACCACCCCTCCCTCGCCCGCTCCGGTGACTCAGTCCGCGCAGAGCTCGACAACGGCGTGTCTTCCACAAGCCAGCACCTCGTCTCTCCGACCTGTCCTCTTCTTCCGAACCGATCAACATTTTCGAATCTCGACAACAATGGCTGATTCCGCTGAGCAGGCCCAGGCGGCCGCCCCCGCTACCGATGCCCCCGCCGCCGCTGCTGCCCCCGAGGGCCCCTCCAAGAGCGCTCTGAAGAAGGCCGAGAAGGAGGCGAAGAAGGCTGCCGAGAAGGCTGCCAAGGCCGCGAAGCAGGCTGCGCTCCCTGTCGTCGGCGGCAAGAAGACTGAGGACATCATTGGCATCACCGTCAAGAAGACCGAGGACTTCTCCGCGTGGTACCAGGAGGTCGTGCTCAAGGCCGAGATGGTCGAGTACTACCAGGAGATTGCCGGCTTCTTCATCCTGCGCCCGGCCTCCATGTACATCTGGAACGTCATCCGCAAGTGGTTCTCCGAGAAGATTGAGGCCATGGGCGTTGAGGAGACCAGCTTCCCCATCTTCCTGTCGTCCAAGTCGCTGGAGAAGGAGAAGGACCACGTCGAGGGCTTCGCTCCCGAGCTGGCCTGGGTCACCAAGGCGTACGTCTCCCCCATTGTCACTCTGTTATCTCTCCCGCTAACCCATGGCTACCAGTGGCGACAAAGACCTCGAGGTCCCCGTGGCCGTCCGCCCTACCTCCGAAGCCGTCATGTACCCCTACTACGCCAAGTGGATTCGCTCCCACCGCGATCTCCCCCTCCGTCTCAACCAATGGAACTCTGTTGTTCGCTGGGAGGCCAAGCAGACCACCCCCTTCCTCCGCACGAGGGAGTTCCTCTGGCAGGAGGGCCACACCGCTCACCTGACCGAGGACCTCGCCGGTGCCGAGGTTCTCGAGATCCTCGAGCTGTACGCCGGTGTCTACGAGCAGCTGCTCGCCGTCCCCGTCGTTCGCGGCCGCAAGACTGAGAATGAGAAGTTCGCCGGCGGCTACTACACCACCACGGTCGAGGGCTACATCCCCTCCAACGGCCGTGGTATCCAGGGCGCCACCTCCCACTGCCTGGGCCAGAACTTCTCCAAGATGTTCGACATCACCGTCGAGGATCCTGCCAACAAGGGCCAGCACCTCCACGTCTGGCAGAACTCGTGGGGTCTGTCGACCCGTGTCATCGGTGTCATGGTCATGATCCACGGTGACGACAAGGGCCTCTGCCTTCCCCCCCGCATCGCAAAGGTGCAGACTGTCATCATCCCCGTTGGCATCACCGCCAAGACCACCCCCGAGGACCGCAAGAACCTCGAGGACAAGGTCGACGACATCTACTCCGTCCTCCGCAAGGCCGGTGTCCGCACCGAGGTCGACACCCGTGACGGCTACACCACCGGCTGGAAGTTCAACGACTGGGAGCTGCGCGGCGTTCCCCTGCGCCTCGAGTTCGGCCCCAAGGACGCGGCCAAGGAGGTTGTCAGCTACGCCCGCCGCGACACTGGCGAGAAGGGCACCATCCCCGTCGCCGACCTGGCCACCAAGATCCCCAAGATCCTCGAGACCATCCAGGGCGACATGTACGCCCGCGCCGAGAAGTCGTTCCGCGAGCACCGCCTCCAGATCTCCGAGTGGGAAAAGGTTGTCCCCGCTCTTGACGCCCGCAACGTCGTTCTGATCCCCTTCTGCCTCGACGGCAAGTGCGAGGACCGCATCAAGGAACTCACCACCAGCAACCCCCCCGAGGAGCTGGCCCTTCCCGAGGGCAAGCGCCCCCCCTCCATGGGCATGAAGTCCCTCTGCATCCCCTTCGAGCAGCCCGAAGGCGGCATTCCCGAGGGCACAAAGTGCCTCAACCCCGAGTGCTCCACCAAGGCCGAGACCTGGGTCATGTTCGGCCGCAGCTACTAAGTGTGCGGTGAAGGGTGTTTGATGGGAAAAGCGGAGTTTGGCGGTGGGGAGGGAATACCAGGCGTGGGATACCATACTACATTGCGGGCATGCCTCGGATCCGGATTATGAGAATTATGATGCTTTCTTCTTCCCATTGCATGTGTTGCTAGACTGAGCGGGAGATTTGGTCCAGATGAGTGTCGGTAGACAGGGAGGGAATGCAACAAAAAGAACAAGAACAACAACAACAACATACATCATCATCAGTCCATCGGCTGCAGCTGCTGTGACATTCACTTCATCACTTCACATCCCGCGGCAACGTCCCTGTAACGATTTCAAGCTTGATTGTTTCTTCCCCAACGCTTCCAACTTTTGTACAGCCGGCACGACAACTTTCCAATGCCGGGGGACACTTCCTCCGTCTAAGGATACGAGGTAGCTAGGATGACTCGCTCCTCCACTCCACTCTGCTCTGCTCCATCTCGTCTCGTCTCGACTGGCCGATGCTGCCGCGCGTATAAAAGGGAAGCTTTCGTGTTGTTTCAAAAGGGAGAAATAATGAGTCTATGCCCTGTCGGGTTGGGATCGTGGCCCTCTCCCTCACGCCCGCGCTCCGCTCAGCCGTCCATCTCCCGGTGTTTGTGTTTACTCGTACATCAAGGACTCTGTGGGCACGCGCGTGCGCGCCCCTTTTGTCCCGCTTTCTCTTAACCGATGACCAGCTTGCCCTCCTCGGGGAAGTCGTACTCGGGGACCTCGAGGTTGAGGGGGGCGGGGCCTTTCCTGATGCGGCCGGAGATATCGTAGTGGGAGCCGTGGCAGGGGCAGAACCAACCGCCGTAGTCGCCGGCCTCGCCGATGGGGACACAACCCAGGTGGGTGCAGACGCCTGTTGTCGTCGCGTTAGCGGGAGGTTAGAAGCGAGACGGGGAGGGATGACATACCCAGCATAACGAGCCACTTGGCCTCCTTGACACGGTCCTCATCGGCCTGGGGATCGCGCAGAGAGGCGATGTTGACCTTGTTGGCCTCATCGATCTCACCCTGTGTGCGGTGGCGGATGAAGACGGGCTTGCCTCGCCACTTGATGATAACCTGCGGGAAAGAGTCAGTACGATCAGTTCGCGTCGCTTGTTGTCATCGGTGACAGGATCGATTGGCACGCACGTTCTTGCCCTCGGGGATGGAGGAGAGGTCGACCTCGACCTTGGCCATGGCCAGGACGTCAGCGGAGGCGGACATGTTGACGAGGAACTCTGTATCAGACCACCGTCAGCAATTCGGTCCAGATCAATTCCTCCGCGCGCAAAACCCTCTTCCATCTATTCCAATCTCTTTCCAATGACCCAATGCCGCCAATTGGCCCATTCGTATCTCTCGTGCGTCATTCCGGAGGCGACCTACCCTGGACAGTAGACTTGGCGCCGGCGGCAGTGATGGCGCCCATCGTGCCGACCATGAAGTACCCGAAGAGCTGGTTGGTGGCCTTGCTGTTCTTGCTGACGTAGTCCTTGAAGTCGGGGATCTGGTCGCCCTTCTGGGTGCCCTTGAAGGGGCTTGAGTAGCTGTTGGCGGTCGAGTCGGCGGCGCGGACGGTCGAGGTGCTCAGCGCCCTGGTGGCCGTCGAGGGGCGCGCCAGCTGCCTTAGGCAGGTGCGGGTAGCGATGGACGCCATTGTGAATCTCGGGGGGGCGGCGAGGAGGAGGACGACTCGGGTCGGTGGGATGACGTTGTGGGTGAGGTCGGGTCTGCGGGTTGAGCGCTCTTTTTTCCCGGCGATGGTGTGGTGGTTTGAGAGATCCAGTTGCCGGCAGCGTTTTTGGTCAGTGTGCCTGAGGCAGACGCTATGAAATTGGTGGGCCCTGATTGGGCCGTCCATGAGCTGATACCCGGGCGATCCCGGCGTACCGGAGTAACCGGTTTATTGCATGCCCTGACCGAGGTGTGCAGCGGGTGGGGCTACTTCTCACCGAGGGGATGGCAGTGGCCAACAAGAGAAGCGAGCAATTGTGACATTTCAAAGAATGGGAAAGAATTCGAACTCGCCAGAGCCTGAGTAGATTATTTTCTTCCGTGTGATATCAGCATTGATCTCTCGAGATGCGATGAGAAACTGGCGATCTGCAGCCGTTGCTGTTCACAGAGTACATCATCAACCGCACTCACCGAGCGTCCGTCGAGTCCGTGCTCAAATCATGCATTTCGTCATTCGTCTCGCGTCGCGCTTCTGTCGTCTCTATCTAGAACCCTCAATGCATCCGCCGTAGCTCCTCGACAAGATTCCGCACATCCTCCACGGAAGGCCCAAGCCCCTCCACGACAGACTCTTGCCGTACCTCGTCTAGGTCTAAGAACCTCTCGATAAGTTCACCGTCAACGAACCGGAACGGTCCCGTCTCAGCCCTTTTGGCGTTCTTGAACCCCCTCCAAGATGCAAAGGTCGTGCCCGCGTCGCCCGACTGGCCCAGGAACCGGATCACTTCGGAAATGCGCTCCTGTAGTGGGAGGAGCAGGCTCTGGTACTCGGGGCTGATCGTTGCGTACATGTAAAGCGATCCCTCAACCTGTGAATGTCAGCCCGATCCATCTTCCATCACATTTGTTGGGGCCACTTACCGTTCCGAGGAACGCCCTCGGCACGACAATGGTCTTCTCGTCAGAAACTTCAAGCTTCCTGATCTGGTTGACCTGCTCGCCGAGATGGATCTCGCTCGTCACCCGCATCTGCTTCACGTCGTGCTCCGTCGGGGCGTCGGGATTGGTCTCCAGCACCAAGACATTGCCCTGGGCATCAGCCTCGAGCCATGTGTCTGGGCTCAAGCTTGCTGTGGCAGTCGCCCAAACGAACTGGAAGTGTCGTGCCTTCTCAACGAGTTTGGCTGCTTTTCCACCGTCTGCAGGCACATACTCCAGCAACGCCAGTGACTGCGTCAGGTCGGCCACACCAATGTTGCTCCCCCAGACGTCCAAAGCAATGGGCACAGTCGATGGCCGATACGTAGCAAGCTTTTTCAGGGTGCCCTTTGTGTCCGCCGTCAGCTCCTCGTACTTGTAAATCACGACCGTCTTGCTCAGGCCGGCCACGATTTTCCCGTCCATCATTTTCAGGGAACGGCATGCCCCCTTGAGTTCCTGCTTTGCAATCAAGTAGGGGTTCGTGTTTTCGTCAACGCCCAGCACGAGGATGCGGCCGCCCAGCCCACTCTCAGCACCACCTTCATCGCTTGGCAGGTAGCTTGTGCCGACGATGAACCTCTCAATCAGGTCTCCAGAGCTGTCTTCAAGCTCGGCGCTGATAACAGCCTCGACAATCTCCGTGCCGGATGCATTAACATGTCCGGGGAATTGTGTTGTCGCGCCGTCGAGGGCAAAGACCTTGCCGACCTGGCCGAGGACGACCTCGTCGACCAGCTGGAACCAACTCGTCACCACTTCCTCGTCGCCGACGAGTTCTTTCTTGATGGTGCCCAGGCCAAAGACACCCAGGACTGGCGCGTGTGCTACCCGACGAACCGTTTCGCCAATGTGAAGGGGGTTGACATGTGTGCGGCGCTCGGGATCAATGACCGACACCGCGAGACTCTTGTCCGTGGCGATGACGACGGCACCCGGGAAAGCTTCCGAGTTGAACGGGGCGATCAGTGTTACGTCTTCGGCGGCCGCGGCAGAGTAGATGATCCTGCCCTCTGAGCTGTAAATCAGGCTGGAGTGCTCGGTGGTGGCGAAAACCGTCTTCTGGCCTGGTTGGCCCTCGTTGGGAAGGATATGCAGGCCGGCCTCCATGCTTCCTAGTGTAACTATGTTCTTGGACGACATCGCCAAGCTTTCTCTGTCCACGTTCATCGAGACCACCTGACCATTCTGCATGGCGATGAATAACGTCGGCGGGGAAGTTTGCGGCGAATGAAGCTGTACTAGTGCAACATCTCTCGGAATCGCGACATGGTCGTTATCCTGAGACAACACCGTAGATTGCAAAGGCCACAAGTCCCCAAGCCGGAATAGCACGACACCGCCCATAAAGGTGCCGAGAACGCCGATGTCAGGCATGTCTGGTGAGACGTGAACACATGAAATTTCTTCGCCGGGTGTGTGTTTCCGTCCAGGAATGGAGTTTGTACCCTGAGCGGGTATGCCGTCCTTGTTCGTGAGGTCCAGGCGTTCAAAGTAGGACCCTCCAAGAGACACCAGCGCCCACTTTTCGTTGCAAGAAACGCTGACGAGGGGTCGACCAGTTGCGGGAACCCATGTGTTCACGCATACAGCCCGTACGGGGTCTACCAGCCGAGCAGAGTTTGAGTTTGCTTGGAAGATGAGCCCGTTGGGCAAGGAAATAGCCGCCAGGGTTGGTTCATCCAGTACCATGCCCCTGGCATCGTAGACTTCCTCGATCTCTCCGTCGGCCCGGAACACGAAGAGTCGGCTTTCGGTCAAGAACGACACGAGGAGTAGATCAACAAGCCTGGAGCCTTGCGATTTCAGGGGGAAGAGCCCACGCACACCTTCAAAGTCTCCCAGAATTCCGATGGCTTCGAGGCCGACGCTACTCCTGATGCTTCTCAGGCTACCGTTGTGGTGTACGCCGCAGCCAGCCACAATACGAGCCTGGCCCGACGAGAAGGCGTGATTGGCCTGAGAGTTTTCCTGGCTACCCAAATCCATAATGGTAAAGTCCAGGATGGGTGCAATGTTCGGCACGGTCTGTATGAGCTGGATCCGTTGGCTGTCGAGGTCGAGCGCGAATAGCTGAGAGTCGCCGTGGTGGGACCCGAGGAATACCATGTTGTTGAACATGTACACGATCGAAGATGCCCGCGACGTCTTGCCGAGCCTCGCCAGAGACATTCCGAGGACAGTGACGTCGTCGACTTCGATGGTCAAGAGGTACATGAATCCGTAATCGTCTGCAAGGAGATAATGCGTCGGGTCGTATTCGGCCCACGCAACCCAGACCTTGGGCTCAACTAGCGTCTGAGTGACCTGAGTCTTAGTCAAGGTGTCGACGTAGACAATGAGAGTTTCGCCAACAACGAGAAGTCCTCCAAGTTGTGCCAGCGACCCTGTTGTATCGCGCTTGTGGTACCGCTTGACGGTCGGCTCGACACGAGGGACGGGGATGAGGATCCGCGCGTATGGGTCTGGAATCGGGAGTGTCATTTCCCTATCCTTCTCCTCAAACTTGGACGTCTCCGTATCCTTGTCATCCTTCATCAGTCTGTAGACCGCGAGAATGGCATCTTCTTTGTCGAGGCTCGTCTGGTAGAGGAAGGCGATGGTCGGGTGGCCCGTCTCGGTGGCCACGAAGGTCGAACTCTTGATAAACAGCTCCTTGAGACGGACCTGGTCCCAGCTAGCGACGGTGAGGGACTTGCGCTCGGGGAATCCGGGGTCCTTGGACTTGCGGGTACGCCCCCTCATAACGTTCATGACGCCCTCCCATGCGTGGATGATGAGGTAAGGTGAATTCGGGTCGGCCAGGCATTTGTTCTGGCTCTCTGTCTCCCTCATGTGTGGTTCCGAGATGTCCTCTATAATCTCTTCGGTAACCAGCTGTCGTGTAGCCGGGTCCCATCCCGCGGTAAAGTATTCAAACTGATCGGTGCCGACAAAGAGCACCTCGGGGTCTGTAGCTGGACGGTCGTTTGGGCTCGTAGATACTTGGAGAGCCTGGAGTAAGGTGACGTTGCCACAAACGGTCGCGGATGTTATCAGAGCCACGCCATTGGGACTGACGCGGGATATCTCGATTCGGTTCGCTTTTCTGTAGAGGATCGACCAGTCAGCAAGGGTCACAGCAGCGACGAGGAGGAGCTTTCGGAAGGTACGGCTGGAGAGAAGCAGAAGGAACGAGATGCATCTTCTGGTCAAACTCCTAAATACGTGGGAAGGGGAAACGTACGCAGTCACCAGGACCTCCTCGCCCTCCCACAGGCGAATGCGGATGGCCTCTCGAATGCTGCTCGGGCGGTGTATCGGTGCAATGTACGACATGTCGACGGCTTGTGAATGAACGGAGGGCTACAGAGCAAGGTCAAAAGTGCGTGCGGCGTTCCAGTCACCGGCCATTGGCAAGCGTGGGTACTGGGGTTGGGAGTGTCGTGGTGTCGTGGTTGATCCGGAGACGATGGATGGGTGGTGGGGGGAAGCTCGCGGAGTTTAGAGTGAGCAGCTGCCGACGTCCCTGAGTGCTGATTTCATCATTGCTTATCAGCGCGCGCCGATAAGCTCCACGCCAAGGCCTCCTCCTCCCATCAATTGCCGTGCCTGCCTGCCTGGGTGCTGTCTCAATATAGAGCTGGCCGTCTGTCTAGTCAACCTTTCATGATTTTTTTGCGTCTATTAATCAATATTCGTGTATCCCTTTGCATTTATAAGCCTGCTCGACTTCAAGCGCACCTGTTGTTTGGGACGTCCCACCGCATCCCCCAAACGGTGAACGAAGAGTCGACGCCAAACCTGTCAAACGGCTCGACGATGGTGTCGATGACCTTGAAGCCACACTTTTCGTACAAGAACTTTCCGGCAGGCGATGCCTCCAGCCAAGCGGGGATGTTGAGACGCACCGCCTCCTGCATTCCCCACGACATGAGCTGCTTGCCAATTCCCCTACCCTGGTGATCTGGGTGCACCACCAATACGTTCAGGTCTAGCACGGCCACCGTCAGCGGCTACTCAGTCCGACCCCAGATCCAGGATAGACTCACAAACACAGGGCTTGCCAGTAATGTTGCGCTCTCTGACACCATCGATGGCGCCGAACATGACGGCCGCCGTCTCGGGGTTGATGCCCGGACTGAAGACGCGAGGCTTTGGCTTGGGCGTGGCCTCCTCGTACACGAACCACTTGGCCCAGCCGAGAAGGGCATCGGGGCCCTCGACATCCGTGTCAAATGCGCCAAAGAGTCGGAATCCCTCCTCGCGCATAGCCTTGGCCATATCCTTCGCCTTGTCCTGGGCCTCAGTCTCAGGGAAAGGGCCGACAAAGATAACGGAGGAGACAGGGGTAGTGTTTTTGGCGAAGGCGAGCGTCTCGACGGCGCAACCGCGCTCGAGAAGGTCGAGGTCGACGGGGAGTATGGGGCGTACTTCGATGGGCATGTTGGCGGTCGGATGGTGGTGGTGAACAGGGGAAGCTTGGCGTTTGGGGACGTTCGTAAGTTCCAGTCTTATGAGATGTCAACAACGAGAGACGGCAATGCTCTTGGCATCAAGTGAGGCTATCCCATCCTAGGAACCCCTCGTATTGCTACGATGAGGTATCGTGATCCGAGCGGGCCAGTTATCTAACGTGTTGCTGCCTAGTCCTGCACGGAACCCCGTCGCCCCACGTCTGGAAATCCGCGGTCGGCGGGGAGTCATCGGCGAATTTGTAGTCGCCTGGAACCCTTCAAGTTCTGGGCGCGTCCATCTGCAGCTTCGCTGTGAAGGCGGTTCTAGCTTCTTGGCGAATGTCATGCCTACAGATGTACGCGGACTACTCACTCAAACTGAATGATCGACATGTCCTTCTTCTAGTTAGGGTGATTGCGACACTAGTCATGCAACATACAGCCTGGCTTGACAAAAGTCCTACCTTGCCACCCCCCGCCATCATGTCAGATGTCAATGTCAGCATCGAGCTTGATGTTCTATCAACTGCCTCTTTGAGATCTGCCCCTCCCCGAGAACCAAAGGCCATGTGACAGCCAGGAAGGCCATGTGACTGCTGACCCCGTCTAGGAAATCCTACGGAAAGTCGTCCCGCACAGCCTTCAGGTCTCCCAAACAGCCAGCGCTCGCCGCGAAGAAACCAAGGATACACCTGTTCGGCTCGAGGACCTTGCTGGTGTACTCGGGATGGAACTGCACTCCCACAAACCATGGGTGATCACTTATCTCCAGAACTTCGGTGCGGATGCCCGTCTCATCCCGACCGATCAGATGCAGCCCGTTGCTTTCCAGCGTCTGGACGTAAGCTGGGTTGACTTCGTACCTGTGACGGTGTCTCTCCTGGACGATGAGCTCGGAGGAGTTCACCTGGACAGCGGCTGTCATGCTGTTACTGCCCGGATTGGCAGACTCGTCCAGCACCAACTTCTTAGCATTGTACAGACGCCAGATCTTGCTCCATTCTGTACCGGGACAAAAGTGGGTAGGGCGAAGTCCGAGTCGCATGGTGCCGCCGAGGCGTGAACGGTCGAGCTCGGGCATGTAGATGATGATATTCTTGCCGCCCTGGGAGCCTCCTTCGCTCTTTGTCACGCCGTCTGCAGAGAACTCTGCCGATGTTGCATCAGAGATGCCGCACATGTGGCGGGCAAACTCCACAACGGCGAGTTGCATCCCCAGACAGATGCCGAGAAAAGGGGTACCGTTCTCTCGGGCCCAACGGATGACCGCAACCATACCCTCGGTACCTCGAGTGCCAAATCCGCCAGGCACAATAACGCCCGAAGCTGCTCGGACCGACTGCCATGCCTTTTCATGTTCAGCGGAGTCTGTTGCCTGAGTGGCTGGTTCCAGCTTGGACGCGTCGACCAACACAAGCTGAAGCTTTCGGTGGCAAGCCATAGCCGCGTGCTCGAGGGATCGGACGAGGGACATGTATGAGTCGATGAAGCTGGTGTACTGCAGCTCGCAAAGTAAGCAAATGTACAGAGAATTGGCAGCTGCAGGCACGTACCTTGCCCACCAGCGCGATGGAGACTGTTGGAAGATTGGCCGAGTTTTTCGTCTCGGCCCGGATAGATGTGGCTGATTTCCAGGCCTTCCACATGACAGCACCCTTTGTCGGACTGGGTGGATGGTTGCCACCTTCCAAGTGCAGGAACCGCGAAAGAGATTGTGACAAGCCTTGGCTCTCAAGCAGCGCAGGTACTAGGTAGGTCGAAGATACGTCGTGGACCGCCAAAACCTGGTCACGGTTCATCTGACAGTGCCCGGCAATCTTCTTGATGGTGTCTTCTTGGAGCTTGTCCTGACACCGACAGGCGAGCTGTACACAGAAGTCAGCATTGATCATCGTTCTTATGTTAAAAAAAGAAAGAAAAAGAAGAAAAAAAGGGGGAAAAAAGATATAAAGATCACATTGTAAAGATAAGCAAGTGCCATACCATATCTGGGTAAAGCCCAGCGCTTCGGACAACGCGGATTGTCTGCTGTGTGGGCTTCGTCTTCTGCTCCCCGCCTACCACCACGGGAATGTACGAGACGTGCGTGTGCGCAAAGTTTCCTGGGCCGGCTGAAACGCGCAGCTGCTTGAGGGCCTCAGCGAAGGGCGCGTTCTCGATATCTCCAAGCGTGCCTCCCAGCTCGATGATACAGATTTGGGGGGTCTCTCCGGAGTTGTCGACCGGTATTTTGGCCACACGCGTGGTCCAATGCTCTATGGCGTCGGTGAGATGCGGGATGACCTGGACAGTCTGCCCAAGAAAGTGGCCAGCCCTTTCCCGCTCGATAATATGCTGGTACATCTTGCCGGTCGTGATACTGTGATCACGAGTCAAGGTGACATCAAGGTATCTTTCGTAGTTCCCCAGATCGAGGTCAACTTCCCCGCCGTCGGCAAGAACAAACACTTCGCCGTGTTCAGTTGGAGCCATCGTTCCGGCGTCCACGTTGATGTAGGGGTCGATCTTGATCATCGTGACGCGGAAGCCCAAGGCCTTCAGTAGAAGGCCGGTGCTGGAGGCTGTTTTGCATCTGTTAGTGACCACCCGGGAGACGTACAGCAGAAAACAAACGATTGACTCACCAATGATGCCTTTTCCAACCCCGCTGATGACGCCTGCCCAATATTAGCGCTAAACCGCATTTCTGGTTCATTGTAATCAATCGATGAGAAGCCGACAGTACCTCCTGTGACGAGTACGTATTTCATGGCGACTGTCTTTTCAATGTTGATGTTGGACCGAGATCTGGGCGCCTGGCGGAAGAGGCAAATATCGAATAGGTCCGCGGATGGCAAGAGTGTTGGCAGGATTGCCCCTTCCCGGTGGGAAAACTCGAAGGCCGGGTAATTATAGGCAACAGAGTATGCAGCAGTGTCATTGGGTGGTAAATATGGCGTGTGTCACTCGACTCACAATCTCAGCCACGTATCGTAGGCGTTTGAATGTGGAAAACTTGTGTTTCCTGGTGTCACGCCACGTGGAAATGCGTCACCCCTCACCTATCCAGTTATGAAACATCCTCCAAGAGAGTCATGATCCTTGTGGCCGGGTTTAAAAGAAAACCATCGAGATACATCATGCTGTACCTGCCGGCCTCATCGTCGCCGATGGGTTGCGGCTGCGGCATGCCTGCCAAGCGGCGAGTGAAGCCTTGCCAAAGTAACAACCCCATCATGCTTGCCACTCTGATGGCCTCGGACTTTTCTGTGGGTAATCCTCCAACGCCACTCGCAAACTCATTCCAAAACCGGGCCTGGAGAACATTGTAATCTTCAAGTGGCTTCCACCCTCCTTGAAGATCAAGCCGACATGTAAGACTCTGGATGAAATGCAGGTTTAGTCCAAAAGGTCCAACCATGGACTCTCCCCAGTCAAGAACTCCAACCAGATGACAAGATTCCCTGTCAACAACGAGGTTGGCAGTGCTGAAGTCTCGATGGATCAGCACTGCAGGCAATGCAAGTATTACCTCGAGCGAGTCGATACACCGTTGGATAGCAGGAATGAATCGACGAGGAAGAGCATTCTGAAGAAGCTGCAAATCTCTGAGATACTCCATTCTGTGATGCGCCTGGCCTTCGTGGTCAATTGGCTGAGGAGTATTCCACGCCGTCGCGAAAAATCTGGATTGTTTTATCCATCAGTGAGAGAAATCATCACACAGGAGGTGTGCATCTGTGGATATTGGAACACTCACCCCGCTGCGTCTTTGATCAGTGTTCTCCGACATTCTTGAATCTTTGCACCCGATGACACGCCTTCGACGGAACGTATGAAGTCGAGATATGTGATACCATGAATGCGTGGCATCTCGTACACGGTGATTCCTGCACCTTCAACTTCGCCATCACTCTCTCCCATGACATGCCCTCGTTTATTGATCAAGGGAACGAGAGGGCCGTGTATCCTGCGAGCAAGGATGCAGCGGTCAAGATTGAGAGAGAGGGGCTTGGGACGAAACTGGAGAACGTACTCAAGAGCCGGTCCTGCGTAGATCGAATAGCTGCAATTCCCTTGTACTGCCACTGACTCGATACTCCCACCAACAAGCTCCATCGCCTTCTCATCGCAATTCTCACGCTTGACACGTGCCATTGCGAAGAATTCTGCAAGAGCGTCTTCGAGGGAGTAAGGATAGGTAGCAGCCATAGCTGGAAGGAAACCTTGAAACCTCATGCTGATGTGGAAGGAGGGGTGTAGGTCGCTGGAAGGCGTATCCCATGAATGCAAATTCCGGCAGACGGCGAAAACCAGCTTCTTTAATACATGAGCGCCGACCAAGCGTATGAAGAGGTCTCGAGGATGAAACCTGAACCCCGAATGCGTGCATCGGAAGCACACTCTCTATTCTTTGGGCGACAGAATCCTCTTTCCGATGATGACGGTATTTAGACATTAGCATTGGTCGAGATGCAGTGCTCCCAACCACGGGCTCAAGGTCGGTATCACGAGTCTAGGGACTTCCGGCTGTGCAGCAACCGAGATGCCCACCCTCACGTAGGAGTGTGCATTGACAGCATAACGAGACGGCCCCCTCGCTTCTGTTCTGAGTACGCAGTGCCACCACAAGAACGAATCACTCATCCAGGCAGTTTGGGTGCTAAGCTCGTTGTGAGTGAGCGCACATCCGCGCCATCATGATGCGTACCAGTCGGAATCTTCGGATCAGGCAGATGCCCGGCCTTGAAGATATTGTGCCATTAGTTCAGGGAATGGTTAATCTGGGCCAAGGTTGGTATTGTGAATCGGAAACAGCCTTCCAATCGGAATGTACCGACGGCCTTCCATGCTCTCAGCTCTGAATACACAGTCGATGCCACGTATCGGATGTCCGAAGCAAGTGCAATCTTCCATCGGTAGCCTTGATGGCGGAATGGAGTTAGAGCTCACGGAGGGCCAAGACGTTCGTACGGCGTTGTGAAATGCTCCTGAAAGCCCTTGGCTTGCACACTCGTTTTCTTGGCTGTTTGTTTATCGCCACCTGGATTCGCAGGGACTGATGTGGCTTGGTGTATCTCTAGAGAAAGAGGTGGCTTGATGTATCATCTAAGCGGAAATGAAGTGTGGCGGGAAATAGTGACACTCAAATTCTCAAATTGTCCGACTCTTGAGGGGGAGCTCAGACGCCTTAGGTAGGTGATGTTCTGGGGAAGATGTAGTTCCTGCTTTTGACGGTTCGTCGACGTTTTTTTAGGCAAAAACATACTTGGTCCTGGATGGTGGGAAGGTGCGAGGTAGGTACTTCCTATAGATCCAGAGTCAAGCATCAAAATCCGCCAGGTGTCCTAGCTACCTAGTGAAGGACAACAGCCCTCTTGGCCGGCTGCTTCTCCGCCCACGCCTCCTTCGTAATCTTGCCCAACCCCAGCCTCGTCGTAACCTGTTTCGTCGCATCCCACTCGATGAGCATGACATTATACAGCGGGAACCCTACCACATCCACTCTCTCCTCATCCCCCCAGTACTGCGACTCGGAGAGAAGGATGAAGCTGTGAATTCCTGTGTGTAGTGGCATTCGGGGCCCCGTTGGGATCACCCGCCCGACCGGCATATCATCGTCGTCGAGAATGTCCGCCTCAAGAATCTGGAGCGTCTTGAAGACAACCGTCGAAATCTTGATGCTGCCGTCCGTAGACTTCTCCTCGACACGGTCCCCGAGGATCTCTTCCCGGGGCTCTTTCTTGGTCTGGAGCACCTTGGACCTGCTCACCTGCGTTTGGCAGACCAGGCGCCCGTCGCGCGCGGCAGTCCCGGGTCGTTCGGAGGGTCGCGAAATAGAAGTGCTTGCCGCAGCCATTCCGCCTCTACTTCAGGCAATCTGCAGACAATACCCAGGCCATGCTTGTTAGTGGGAACGAGCCTGCCTGTTGATGTCGGCTCGGACGGCATCTGAGGTGACGCCGGGCTTCGAGAGATGTGCGGAACTCGCGTACTGTTTGCGTCCACTGCCGCTCCGGCGTGGAGGGTGCAGAGGGAAATTCCACCCTCGCACTATCAACGGGCGAAGACCGAGCACTGGGAGGTCGGAGTCTCTGAGGTTTCGGCCTTGGTGGTGGAGGTGCTGATCGTGGACGCCCTTGCATCCCTGGCAGCCGCAGTGGCGCCGTCACGGGCACCGGCGGAGGGCGCTTACGTAGAGGCGGAGGGCAAGTCTCGGGCAGAGGCGGCCGAACCTGCAAGCCTTCGAGTTCGATCAGGAGTCCACGGCCGCTGGACGAATCGAGCTCTGTTGCAGGCGCCGGGTCGGCCACCCACCTGTACCACATGACCAGCGGCCGAAAGCGTTCCTCAGCCATGCTGCCCGACGCCTTGAACTTCCGGAACGACATGTCTTCGTAGGCGGAAACCATGAATGGCTCCTCAATGCGGACGCCAGGGCGGGCGCTGTGCGTCTTTCCAACCTCAGTCACTGGATCCTTGCTCACCTCCCAGCCTGTCCAGGACCAGCTCGGCGGAGGCTCGTTCGTCCTCCGCGTCAGGTACGTCCCTGTGACTGCGGGAGGCTGCCAGAGTAACGCGAGATCGAGGTACTCTTCTGGGAGCCCATGCAGCGTGTGGTCGTTGAATTTAAGTGCCGCGAGTTTGCGCTTTGGCTCTGCCGAGCGTCGCATGTTTTCCAGGACTTGCAAGAGGCCCTGGGTGGCTGCCAGAATGTCGTCGGCGTTGCTCCAATCCCGACTGATGTATTGCTCTAGTAGTTTCGCGTACTCATCGAAAAAGGGCGACCGCAGCAGGACCGGGGCTTCCCGCCAGATTAGCTTGACGCGGGCATCGAGTGGGCTCGAGGGCAGCGACAGCCTCTCCATTGGAGGAGGAGCGTTGGGAGCAGTGATGGCTGGCTTGTCTTCGCGCAGGATGCCGTGCTTGCAGTGGAAGCTGACGTAGTTTTGGCCGAACACGAGCATCCTCTTCGATAGAAGTTTCTCCTAAAGTGTCCGCGAATGGTCGTACTCGATGGGGAGCAGGACTCTGACACCAAGGTCTGTCCTCACAACCCTGGCAACTTGGTGGAACTTCCGAGTCTCGGTGATGCCCGCCAGGCCAGCATTGGCGTCCTCGCCAGCGGCATCGATAATGACCACCGAGGCATGACCGTAAATGCTGTCCATCTGTCTTAGCTGCGAATCGCGAGCTTCCTTGTCATCTCTACCCTGGGTCTGTTCAGATCTCGGGGTGAGGCGACCACCA
>JACAFV010000195.1:0-13001 GCA_014635975.1 Plectosphaerella sp. P0831 | reverse complement strand
CGACCCTCGGGCATCGTAGGCCAAGTCGCCCCTACTGCCGCAGGCATGGCCCAGGCCACCGCTGCACCCAGAGATGTGGGATGCCCAGACGTCGGGTGACCTTGATGGCATCCCTGATGATCTTCGCGACCGACTCCGGCGGAATGCGATTCTCGAGCTGTGACACATTTCCCTGCCAGAGGTTCAGGGCTGCTGCCCCTGCGGCGCCCCAAACGTAGGAGAGGGCTGCATATCTTGGAAGTGGCGACCTGTTGCCGACCCTGACAACTCGAAACTCGTCATCTTGGTCAATGATCTCAATGAGCCGGAAGTGTTCCCCTGATGGCACAGGCAGATCGGCAGACCAGTCTGGTTCCGCGCAGAGGTTCCCGTGACGCCGGTGACAATGGTCCAGCCATGTCTTGCAGTCATCCTCGACGTTGACCTCAGGGCCGATGATGTTGCCGTAACGTAGATCCATGGTGTCGTCCCTGTAATCCGACTCGACTCGGAGATTGAACGAGCTGAGGACTGACAGAGGCGCCTGTATCTTGTTGCCGTATCCCAGCACCTTGACTTCGAGCAGGCCTGCTTCGATGTCGTTGGCGTTGTGCACTTTGACGACGACAACAGCGGGCAGCTTTCCGGCCATGACGGCAAGAGTCGAGTTGAGCAGGGTTCCTGCACCGCCTGCCACCGTGAGAGCTGTCTTCATGTCGGCGTCCTTCTCTTGCGTTGCACCTTGAATGGTGGCACCGGCCGCAGTGGCACTGGCAACCAGGCCAATTTGTTGTGCAACCTCCAGGTCTTCGTTGCGGACCTCTGCGATCTCAACGTCTGCGCCGCTCCCTCTCTTGATAATGGTGATCTTGTTGCGACTCCTGCCGAACGGGTGTGCGCCCGAACGCATCTTGTCATGCCACTTGAGACCTGTCGCCCATGTTTGGAAAGTGTCACCCTGGAGTTCGGCGGGCATGTGGTCCATGATGGCGGGATGCTGAAAGGGGTCGTTCATTGGCAGCGCGATGGCCTGGAAAAGCAGAGCGCAGAAGTTGCAGCCGTCATCTCCTCGGTTCTCTATGATGTCGTAGAGAGATAGGAGATGTGTGTCGCAGGCGTCGGTGGGATGGCGTACATCCGTCGTGGGGGTCGAGGCGAACTGCCTGAAGTCGATAGGCGCACAGTCCTTACAAAGCCCTTGCACCTTTTCCGGTTTCGGGGGGCGTTGAGCACCGGTAAGAAGCCATCTTGATTTTCTTTTGGGAGCTGTCTCGATGGTCCCTGGTGCCTGAAAGCATGATGAGCTGCAATGATGATGAAGAAGTGAGGACAGAGGGAGAAAGCGGCTCCCTGCAGAAGACCGGAAACCGATGGGATGGAAGTAAGACTGGGTTCTTTGGAGAGCTGGCAGGCTGCCCGAAGATAGAGATCTATATGGAGAGAAATCCTACATCAGGCTAGGCTGTCATACCCGTGCCTTGCACGGCATTCTTCTGCCGTGTCTGCATGGGCAATCAGGCTGTGGGTTAGCAGGCTGCGCAGACTCAGCTCCCTAAGCCTCCATCTGCATGCCAACCACATCCATGCTTGGCTGCATCAGGGGGATGGACTCGGATCAGGCTGGCGGCACGGCAGCCAGTGACGCTTCTCCTAGAGGATCGAACAGCTGAAGAGGCACAGCCCATGCCCCAACGCAGCGGCGATGGCTGCTTTGCACTTCGGCAGAGTTTCGACATCATGACGTACCATATGTATTGAGAAGTCCAGATCTATTCATATCAGTCAAGGGTCCAGGAGCACCAGGAAGCCTCGCGCAGCTCACGATGTTGCTGTGGCAGCCCATGTCAAACGCCACGGTGTGTTTCGACTGGTACAGTCAATCGAACAGGTTATTCAATCGACCAGTCGCAAACGGTTCAACAGGTCGGTCAATAGGCTGCGCGAAGCCGCTCCCCGACAACCATTCGTTCGGAAAGCCGCCGTTTGCTTGGGAACTGGTGGCGGTCGCGGCCAAGATGCGGCTGCTGGTGAGAACCTGGAGTCTCAGGCATTGTCGGTAAAGAGTAGAGCAGCTAGCCAGATCAGCGGCCGAGGCGCCCAGGAACTGCAGTCGACAATTGAGTCGAAGGCGCCGGCTGCATGGCCTGGTGGTTGGTGTTTTGGACGTGACCATAGCGCGGGACCTCCACGCTTCCTCCAGGTCCGCGCTCGAAAGAAGACCCATCTTTCTCCATCCTGCAGCCAATCCACAAGCGGGCCCAATTCGGTTTAGCTTCAAATTGAAGTTCCGGGCGAGTCCGGGGTTCGACCTTCGAATGTGCGGGGAGAGCATCGAGAAGTCAACTCGAGCATCGGGAGCCATCACTGGTAGACACGACGCGGCGAACCCTCAAATCATGCCCCCTCAATCCCTTGGTCATATACCTGCACTCCAGAGATGGCTCCATTCTCCCAGATAATCGTTAGATCGCCAGGGCTGGCTTGATTGGCCCCTCTACAGCTGTACAGTGGCTAGCATGCCAGCATGACACGTGGGAGACCCGGATTCAATTCTCCCGTTGGCGAGTTCCTTTCCAATTAATACCCCGGCCGCCTTACCGAGTCAGGGTTCTGGCGAAGCGCGATGCCGCTGGCGGGAGCCGATGCATCTGCCGTCACAGCAGCCGTCTGGGGGAGGGCCCCACTCGCCGAGGGAGACGAACGACCGAGGTCTTGAGACGGTCAGTGCTCAGCTCAGCTCGACTCAATATCAACCTCGTCCTCGCCTCATTCTCATCCGAGATCCGCGCCAATCGCCCCTCATTCATCAGTTTCCTGCCGTGAACGACCCAAGAACATTCCAGTCATCAAAATGGTCTTCCATCCGCCAACATGGGTGCCGGAGCTCCCTGGTGAGTCCCTCGACATCGAATGACTCCACTGCCAATCTGACATCCCTAGCACCGTCTCGGGCCATCACCCTCCCCCAGTTCATGTATGAGGACCATCACGGGAGAAAGACCAAGCGTTCTTCCCGACCCCCGTTCGTCTGCGGAGCCACAGGCCGCTTCTACAGCGCCGTTGAGGTCGCCCAGCGGGTTGAATACCTCGCCCGGTCTCTGGCCGCATCGCTGGGCGTCGACAACGAGGAAGGCGCTGAGTGGGAACGGGTGGTGGGCATCTTCTCATACAACTCGGTAATTCTCGTCCGTCATGTCCTCGCGTCACCTACTGACGAAGGCTCCAGATCGACTATGTGCCCGCCACACACGCGGTTCATCGCATTTCGGGCATCGCAACCCCGGCAAACTCGGCATACACCGCCCAGGAGCTTCAGTATCACCTCAAGGCTTCCAGGGCAAAGGCTCTCTTTGTCTGCATCTCTCTTCTTGAAACGGGTCTCAAGGCGACTAGGGCGTTGAAAATCCCTGACGAAAACATCTTCATCCTGCCCCTTCCCGACCAGGCCCATGACCCTCGCTTCAAATCCATCGATGACCTGATCAATCAGGGAAAGTCTCTTCCCCCTCTGCCGCCGCAGCAGTGGGCCGAGGGCCGCAGTGCGAGACAGGTGGCCTACCTATCCTTCTCCAGCGGAACTTCAGGCACACCCAAAGCCGTCAAGCTGTCGCACTACAACATTATGTCCAATGTTGTTCAAACAGCCACAACCGAGGGCGTCTCCCGACAAAAGGCTGGTGTTGACACCCAAGTATCCCTCGGCGTGCTGCCATTCAGCCACATCTACGGACTTACCATCATCTCACACTGCGGCATGTACCGCGGAGACGAGATTGTCCTGCTCCCCCGATTTGACCTGAAGAAGGTCCTCGAACTCATCCAGAACCACAAGATCAATGAGCTGTACGTCGTGCCACCGATCCTCATCCAGCTCATTAGAAACGCGGAGCTATGCAGGGCGTACGATCTCAGCAGCGTCCGCTTCGTCATGTCCGGTGCTGCACCTCTGGGGCAGGAGACGATCACTCAGATTGGCCAAATCTTCCCTACATGGAAGTTGGGTCAGGGATACGGTACGTTTGATGCCGCCACGGGTCTTTGCATTGCTGACTGTTCTTAGGTCTGACTGAGTCGTCGCCGGGAGCCGTGGCACAGGCCGAGTTTGACCTGTTCCCGGGCGCAGCAGGGTCGTTGATCGCCGGCACCAAGGCGAAGATTATCGACAGCAACGGGAAAGAGGTGACTGGGTACGAGGAGCGTGGGGAGCTCTTCATGCAGTCGCCGTCCATTGCTCTCGGATACCTCGATAACGACAAGTCGAGTGCCGAGACGTTCGTCTGGGACAAGGATGGGCGCTGGCTGCGGACTGGTGATGAGGTAGTTGTTCGCAAGTCGCCTCTGGGCAGCGAGCAAATCGTCGTCGTGGACCGCCTCAAGGAACTTATCAAGGTCAAGGTACGACTCACAGCCCCGCCTGAGCCTACATGCCCGAAGCTGACAACATGCAGGGACATCAAGTCGCGCCTGCTGAGCTCGAGTCTCACCTTCTCGACCACCCCTTCGTAGCCGACTGCGCAGTCATCGGCATCCCGAGCGACGAGTCTGGCGAAGTCCCAAGGGCATTCGTCGTTACCTCGCCCAAGGCGAAGGGCGTATCAAAGGAAGAGATCACGAAGGCCCTGCTGAAGCACGTCGAGGACCACAAGACACGGCACAAACGGCTCAAGGGCGGCGTCGAGTTTGTCGAGGCCGTCCCCAAGAGCCCGAGCGGGAAAATCCTCCGACGCGTCTTGCGGGATCAATACGCCAAGGCGTCCAAGCCAGGTCCTCGTCTGTAGGCCGCCAAAAAGCTGCCGAGCCGGGCGTGCATTGAGTGGTTTGGTGCAGCTCTGTATCTGCGCTTATGTACTTATCTCCAGCTTCTCAAAAATCAGATGCACGGTCTTGCACTTTTCCAAAAAGCCAAAAGGGTTCGGAGCCTTTTTGGCTCCTACGTCCCTGGCGGTGTTTCGAACCCAGGCGGGTTGTTTGCTTTCGGCAGTCGAGGAGCCTTTTCCGGGTTAACCAATCGATCCTCAACTACTACCGTTCGACCAGAACGCTTTCCAGGGCGCCGCTGCGGTGTTAGTGGCTGGGAATTGACTGAGGGGGATATATAAGGGATGTACGGAAGGAAGGTACCCCGCCATGCACAGCAGCCGGTGCCTCGCACGCGCGGCGCCGACGAGGTGCACGCACCAAGCCAGGAGACATGCCAACTTGGGAAAGAGCTCAAAATTCACTGCTGTTGCAAATCTATCACCATGCAAGTCTATCCCCCACCTTGACTGGCCCCCAAACCTCTATCACCCAGTCTAGTAGAACTGTCCCAGTGTTCTGCCAGGGCGCAGATCCAGACTGTCCGACGCAGCAATGTGGACGAGCTCCGGGCTGAACTTGGTCAAGCAGAACTCAGTAATCATGTCAAGCGCTACAATTGGTCAGTACTCCATATTCAAATGCACGAATGACTTCAACTTACCAGAAGCAGCGCCCGCGCCAGTCCACACTTCGCCCTTGCCCTCGCCATCGTACTCCTTCTCCTGGATCACCCAGCGCTGGTTCAGCCACTCGACATTGGGATGATCCCTCTTCGCCATCTCGAGGAACAGTTGGTTCGTGGTGGCCTGCTTGCCGTCAAGAACGCCCGCGGAGGCGATCCACATGGCTCCGACGCAGGTGGTCAGCCAGACGCGCGTCTTGGGCCAGGCCTCACGGATGAAGCGGTCGGCGGCAGCGGGACGGTGGCTCGGCAGAGGTCCGCCGGTAAGAACAATATCGAGGTCGCGGGGACAGTCGTCGTAGGTAATGTTGGGGAGCCACTTGAAACCGCAGGTGGACTTGGTCGGTTCGAGGGTCGATGAGATGAAGAACCACTCGATATCGCGGAGCTCTTCATGGAAGGCACCCATCTTGCTGACAACCGGGGCCATGATGGGATCCTTGAAGAGCTCCATGAATTCGGCGTCTGGCTTGGCGAAACCTCCGAGGATGTCGATGCCCATGATATCGGCGAGCTGGACGGCCTCGGCCATGACGCCGATGCGAAGGGACTTGGGGAGGGCGGACATGATGATGGTGGTGAGATGGGGAGAAGAACAGTAGTTGGCAGTGAAGAGATGTTTGAGATGATTGCTCTGGTTTGATCGGAATAATCATTATTATCATGCTGCAACGGCTGGCTCTTATACTGAGGCTCGTTCCTGGTGTAAGTGCTACGCTCCGAAGGCGACCGGAGCTTACGACAGAGTGGGGCAGGCTCCTTGACCCTGGGAACGCTGCGCGCCTTCACAGCACGGGGGTAAAGGTCAGTAAAATGCCTGTCATGGACCGAGATGTTTCGGCATGACGGGTCCACGGGATGGATGTGAGATTGAACGATTGCTCCGAAGGACCGGTTGGTGGCCGGGTGGTGGCCAGCCTCCGGTCGTTCGCGGTGGTTGAGAGAGGCCCATCGTGTGCACCGTGTGGTGGCTGGCGAGCCCCTGGCTGGGACACGGTGTCGTCCTCGGCAAGCTCGCCAGTCGCACCTTCCCCTGACTTGACCTGTGGAATCGGAAGGCACGAAATTTGGACCCAACCCAGTCCAACTTCTGGCAACTTTTTCAATTTCAAACTGAACTACATATCACCAGCATTTCGGCCCGATTTCGCCATGGACGCCGTGCTTGATCCGGAGCTTGAAGACCAATACCGAAACGCGCTCAAAACGGTTCGACGCCAGCTTCGCCAATCGGGCCACACAATTGACGGGCGAGCACATTCGCGACACCAACCGCGCGCACTGATCGCACAAGTCGGCAATCACTTTGTCACAGAAGATTGGGACGATGGCCTCGACGACGAGCTTTACCTGGGAGGGTCCTTTGAACAGCCTGACCCCGAGGTCATCGTGGCTCACGGCGAATTCCTCGACCAAGGGGATCTGGCTGCGCCGCCACCCGTAAAGTTTCGCATCGACTTTGTGCCTCGGAAGCATCATCTGGAAGAACCTTTGCTCAGGACGAAGCCCGAAAGAGACCTGACGGAGTGGTTTCTCGACCTGTCAGAACACGCCAACACGAACCCTCTTCGCACCACGACGCTCGTCGCAGAGTCAGTCGAGGAGGATGATTCGGATCACGCACTCGACCAAGAACCCTGCCATGCCTTTGACACCAATATGGCCGAAGAATGCTCTCGTTGCTTCGAGGAGGCTTTGAAGGCCATGCAAGACGAACCCAAGATGTCACCCCTCAAAAGACTTCGTTCCATCACGGAGGCTCTAGCTGCAGAAGGATCGTCACCTCATCCATCAACACCGAAGTCTCACGTGCAGAGACTCTCGCCTCCTCTACTGGATTGTCCGACAACGCCTGAAAGAATCCAGATACCCCGCCCATACACCTTCGAAGATTATCCCTTTTCCTCGCCAGAGAATCTGCTCGCAATCGACATCTCAAAAGTCCAGGAGCGCCTGCGTACCCTGGACGGCATCGAAAGCGGAGAAAACTCATCCCCAAAGCCACTGCCTCCACATCTGAAGTTGAACTTACCAGAACCTCGCCAACATCTAAAATTCGAGCTCGAAAGCCCACTTGTCTTGCGAGAGGAGTCGCCCCAAGACCAAGAGCTTTCGACAACATGGCCATATCTTGACTCAATGCTCCAAGATCCATTCGTCGACACGCTCAGCACGATTGAAGGGCTCCCGCCGGCTCTGGTTCCAAGCCAATGGGTCGCCGATCTGGCCGGGGAGGAATGTCTGCAGCAGAGCTTCAACAATGCATCAGCAAGGGTGGAAGGAAGACTACGAGAAGAGCTGGACCCGGTCGATCCGTCGATACGGCTGAGGCTGCCGCACGTGGAGCCCTTCGACATGATACCCGAGTGGATGACTTGCCTTGGATCCCGCGAAGTTCGCCGACACTTGCGCAAGGCAATGGGTCGCGCGTACAAAGTCAAGGCAGGAGGCGACCCGGACATGCGTCTGAGATGGAACCCACTCCCGGTGGGCTACAACGGACCAGAACTTGAGCGCATCTCGAAGCAGTCGTCAAGAACTCCTCCCCCGTTGGCCTTGACAAAACACCCGACGAGCCGCCATCTACTCCAAGAGCAAGCAGCACCCAAAATACTTGCCCAAGATTACGTCGACGACATGTTGCCTCCAATCTCGTACGGCAGCCCATGTCCTGCGGTGGCTGTCTCGCCATACTTCTCGAGTCAACCGAAAGACACTGTGTCTGTCGTCGCTCCGCCGCAAATGCGACCCTCGCCTCCGAAAGACGATCTTACTGTGCTGATACGAAAGCGAAGGGCCGATTCGCAGCTTGTCAACCCGAACCCGGCACGTCGGTTGTCATTCTTGAAACCGTCAAACCCGCTCACGCCGCCTCGACAAGCTTTGCTGATGGACGGCGAGGATCAGAACCTGGCCCGACTGCTGTTGCAGAACCTCATGCGGATGAGAGCGCCAGAGAAGGTCACTGCTGAGCCGAAGTCGACACTTCCAACACCCCTCGACTCCGCCAAGCAAGATGCCATTGTATCCAAGGAGCCAGACGTTGAATCCATGATAAGCCACATCCCTGATTTCGAGGCGCCATCAACGCCACACCGTGTGGTGGTGTCGACGAATTTGTCTCGAGCCTTTGTCTCATTTCTGAGAGGTTGGCTTCCTGGTGTTGTCCTGATTGACCGCGATCTATCCACGGATGGCCTTCAAACACAATCAGTCGAGGTCGACATTATCCCATCACCGACCGTGGGGATCATCTTGACGACCATGCTCAAAGTACGTCAGGCACCCGTACCTGGCTCTGGAGGGCTCTCGCAACTGAGGGATCGTATCATGCGAGTAGCACTGTTGTATGAGCGACTCGTGGTTCTGGTGTCTGAGGACAACCCGACATCGGAGTCTCCGAATGTCTTGAGCGAAAGCGATGCCACTGCCTATCGCGACTTTGTCCGCTTTTCGATGGCAATTCCCAGTGCACACGTATGGGTGATGCATGTTGGCGGCGGACCAAAAACGCATGCATCGTGGGCGGCGTTTGCTATTTGCCGCTTCGCCGCAAACGATCGCGTTCAAAAGTGCCTGTCTGTCGATGAGAAGCCATTTGAGGTTTTCCTCCGCGGCATGGGCCTGAACGCGTACGCATCGCAGGTCTTGGTGTCACACCTGGAGGGTATTCATGGAGGAGGCGCGTTTCAACATTTCCTGACGACTTCCCTAGAGGAGAAACTGCGGATCAGCCGCGATATCTTGGGTTCAGACAATGCGATGAGAAGACGGGCGGCAACACTGTCGAGATAGATCCATTTGATCATGGACATTTGAGGGGTAGAAATGCTGGCTGAAGGCTGGCATCCATATCGGTTTCCCCCGCCCTACTATGTGCCGTCACTCTCGCGCAATTCACAGGTTCTCTCTTGATCAGTTCGTGCTGTTTTTGGAAGAGACCGGGATATTGCATAGCCCCCCCTCCAAATCTTCGCGACGACTGACAACCCGGTGCAACAACGGCCGAAAGGCTTGACGCAGGACAGGCTGGGATCTTGGTTCGATCTCGATCGTCGACTACTCCTCAACAGAGTAGAAGCTTTGGCCGCATTCAAACGCTCCAATCGTTGGTTCATAAACATGCAAAGACGCATGCACATGCATAATCAGAGATGGCAAGAGTCGCATTTGACTGGGTCATCGCAGACAACGCATGGTTCCGCGTGACTGGTTGCTGCCATCGTCAACACCGGCGATAGGCACAAGCAGAGCAGCCCCATGCAATGTTCTGGGTAGACCTGGGAGTGCATGCGGCGAGGCCTGGTTTAGCACCTTGTCCGAAGGCAGTTTATCGCCCAGCCCGGGCGTAACCAGATCTGTGGCTTTGGCAGACCCCGGGAGAGCTAGGGGTGCCGCAAGCTGCAGTATGTACGCCTGCGTGGACGGTCTCGACATAGCAAGGTTACTATGCGTTCAGCCCATGTCTGAGTAGCATCCGGTGTAGAAGCTCCCTCGAGCAGCATGCAGTGTCTAGGCCTGGATGCATTTGTTCATCGCCAACTGGCAATCTAAACCTAATCGGACCCTCAATCGCGCATGGCCAGTGCTACCCAGCTGCATTGCTCGTCTATTTTCGAGGCAAGTCCCATGCATCGGCTAAATACTACCATGCAGCTCTCAAAACAAGCTTCTTCAAGTGAGCGACTTTCCACCTATCAGACAATTCGCCTCCTGCAAAGATGAAGAGTCTCGCCAGCATGTCCCTGTATAGCAATGCACGACCTGCATGCTTTGAGAGTATACGCATTTGCGAACCATGCTCTGAGAATATACGAATTTGCGAGCGACAGAGTAACCGCTTCTGACTCTGCATCCGAGCCTCGACCTTTGCCGCCCCCAAGTCTCGGACTTTCACATCAAAGCTAGGAGGATGTCGGGCGTACATGCCCGCTGCCTGAACAGGGTAATGCCCCGTGACTAGACCTATGTGCGACGGAAAGCGACGGGAAGTAGAGTTGGACGGCCGACGTTAAGTATCGAGGAACCGCCGCGATGACACGATGAATTCGTCCCAACAGGCTCCATCCCAGATCATCCAAAATGCGTTTGAGCCGGCTTCTTGCAGCCTTTTGGCTGGGCTGCTACCAGGTGGCGGCGTTCGAGGTCTTTGCCCACTTCATGGTACGATCTCCCTTGTCTCGAGTGTGCGAGATCAAGATACTCCCATGGGCTCAATACTCACTATTTACAGGTCGGAAATACCAAAGACTACCTTCGAAGCGACTGGGAAACTGACATCAAGGCTGCCATTGAGTGCGGCGTCGATGCATTTGCCATGTTAGTAGCAAACGACTCATGTTGAACCAGGCAACTAATCACCTCTTCCTTGTAGGAACATTGCGAGGGACGAACCCGCCAATTCCCAGCTGGATCTAGCCTTCAGCGTAGCTTCCTCCCTCAACTTCAAGCTCTTCTTCTCCTTCGATTATGCCGGCCTCGGGTCCTGGGAGAAGGAAAAGGTTATCAATCTCATCAACAAGTACAAGGACCCCAAAGTCTACAAGTACCACGCCGGGAAGCCCTTGGCATCAACTTTCGAGGGGCCAGGCGCGGCGAAGGACTGGCCTGAGATCAAGTCCAAGACTGGTTGTTTCTTCATCCCCGACTGGTCATCCTTGGTACGTTGCGAGCAACTTCTTTCGAGTCTGGCGCCGGACGCCCATATGAGGCTCTCCCACTCTTACTGACAGTTTCATTCATCAGGGAGCCAAGAAGGCAACTTTCGATGTCGGAGGGGGTATTGTTGACGGCTTGTTCAGCTGGGCGGCGTGGCCATGGGGAAACACCGATATGAATACCCATGGTGACGCGTCCTACATGCAGTTCCTGCAGCAGGGCGGCAAGCCGACGTACATGATGCCCGTCTCGCCCGCGTTCTACACCAATTTGCCCAAATGGCACAAGAACTGGTCAGCAGTCCCCAGCATAACCTCAACTTTGTGTTCAATTATGCTAATGTGGTGTTCAGGCTCTGGCGAGGTGACGATCTCTGGTTCGATCGCTGGATGCAGGTCATTTACCTGACCAGGATCCAGACGGAGCTCCCGGCGCCAACGTTTGCCCAAATCATCAGCTGGAATGATTTCGGCGAGTCTCACTATATCGGACCCCTCAACCTCAAAGCTCTTTACGCTTTCGACGAAGGCCAAGCTTCATTCCGGTATGCCGATGGTGTCCACCACACGGGATTCCGCAGAATCCTTCCTTTCGTGATCAAGCTCGCCAAGGACGGTAAGCTGCCCCTTGATACCTTTTAGGTCACTTGGAGATACTGATTTTGCTTGTTCAAGGCATGGCCACGGTTGGGACTCAATGGGTCATCACATGGTATCGCAACTCCGAGGCCCTTGCGTGCACCTACTCTGGCACTACGGGCAATACGCATCAGCAAATGCAGCGCGAGTTCTCTCCGCCTGGGATCGTGGCAGACAAGGTGTACTACACAGCCCTGCTAGGAGCCCCGGCAAAGGTCACCGTGACGGTGGGCGGTGTCTCGTTGAACGCCGACTGGACTGATACCCCAGCGGGCGGCGCCGGCGTCTATCACGGCAGCGCCAGCTTCAAGGGACGCTCCGGCCAGGTCGTCGTCAACGTCAACGGTATCGCCACCGTCGTGGGCACCATGCCTATTGGGCCATGCAGCCGACAAAACTTCAACCCGTACACCTACTCGGCCGCCGGGCCCAGCTCGAGCGCCGTCCAGAACATCAAGGGCTACGCTTGTAATTCGGGCTTTGGCGTTGGGTCGTTCACCAACATCTGCAACTTCTCCTGCCGTCTGGGATACTGTCCGGTCACAGGTAAGTCAAACTAGCTTGGGTCATGATGCCTGCGGCAGGGATTGCGGCTGACCATCTGATTCTCTTCGTAGCCTGCACTTGTTCGAAGTTCGGACCGATGCCCACGCGGCCGACTGCGTTGCAGAAGGACGGATTCCCGACCGACGGCAACAAGATCTTTGACGGTCTCTGCTCGTTTGCCGTCAACTACGGATACACTGGGGCCGAGGTAAGCTCTCCGAGTCCTTCAGCACTCTTCTGCATCACTTACACCCAGTCTTAGTGTAGTACTAAAAAGCCTGCTGCGCCGTTTACGCCGGCTCTGTCACCGTTTTTGTAAGTAGAGCCATGACATCCTTGCCGTGCGAATCAAGCTGATGAACTGCAGCCCCGACACGGCAACGTCGGGAGTTGGCAACCTCCCTCGATATGACAGCATGTGCATCTTTGCTTGTCAATATGGCTGGTGCCCGATCAACCTGTGTACACCCAAGACGTTCGGTCCGATCAACAGTAACTTGCCAGGATGGACTGGTCCGATTGGCGAGCTTCGTTCGACCCTGACCACGACGGAGTTTCTTCTCTGCAGATTCACAATGCCCTACGGCAAGGCCAACGCTGACTTTTGCTTCGTACCTCCCCCTGCCCCTCCTCCGCCTCCACCTCCGCCTCCTCCTCCTCCACCTCCGCCTCCTCCTCCACCTCCGCCTCCTCCTCCA
>JACAFV010000194.1:0-55393 GCA_014635975.1 Plectosphaerella sp. P0831 | reverse complement strand
AGGCTGAATGTAGTGGTGGTTTTTTGATGGGTGGATTTTGGGGTGCGCCAAATGGGGGGGTGCGCCAGAAGTGGGTGAGGGACGTTACCGGCCTTTCAGGCGAAGGACATTCCAGGGGTTATTGCTCAAGCCGCGGATTCTCGAGGATTGCGGTGATTGGGGTTCCCCTGGGGCGACCAACGGCTGATGGGGCTCTTGAGAATCGCTGAGGAATAGAAATTGCGGTATGTTGTTGTAGATGCTTTCATGGTAGGACCAAAAGTCATCTGCGACCCGCAGCAACCACGAAACGTACTCGATACTGCTTAGGCGGAATTGGTCTTTGCTGTCGTAAACCATGCTGTGGACTCGATTGAGAAGTCGGCGGATCGCGGCGTTTGTGCTGATTTGGAAGGCGATGAGCTCTTCCTTCTTGTCCTCTGTTTGCGGCGCAGTTTCGCTCGTGTTGCCACTTGCTCTTTGTGTTTCTTCAAATGACATCTGTGAATTGGATGCTGATCTTGTTGGGTACGGAACCTGATCCTCGTAGCGAGCAATGCCTGACGGGAGGGTGATGGATATCTCAGACATGAAGTCTCCCTCGTAAATGAAGGCTATCCAAAAGAGTCGCCTCAGAGGTTCAGGTAGAGCAGCGAGATCCTGGGAAGAATGAGAGGATCTAGGCACATGTCAGAGACAGTTTAAGAGGATTACGGACTCCAGTTTCAAACCTCTTGATCAACGTTGCACATTTGACAGACGTCACATGAGACCAGTGAAAAGCCTCGGGCACGCGACCCTGAGCGCCCATGTAGATGCTGTGGGTTGGCACGGGTGGATTAGCCAGTACTTCTCTGCAAAGGCAACCAAAGATTCGGATCAGGCCCATACCTTGCTAGCATAGTGCACTGGGTAGCCTCGATGGTCATCTCCGGAGTGACGTGGCCGAGGAGCAGTTTAGCCTTCTGCCAAAGGTATCGGTGAGGGCTGCCGGCCTGTTGCGTTCCCAGCGGGTGGGTGGAGGTAACACGGTTCAACCCCTGACTAATAAAAGACCCCATTGCGAGAACTTGAAGCAGAATGCAATAGTCTGCGGGTGGAGGGTCTTCGTCGGAAGGCTGATCGTCGGTAACGACGCGTAGGGTGTTGACGATGTGTAGATATGAGAGAAGGGGGTAGAAGACGTTGAACTCATCAAAATAAGACTGTATGAGGCTGAGACATCCCTCAAAGGTCTCCATCTTGGCTTGATGGCCTTCGCCCCCCTCAAATAACCGCCAGGTGTTGGGAGGGGGCCCGGCTGTGCGATCAGAAGCCTCGCTGAAGAAGACGGCGGTGGCTTCGTTGGGCAGCTTGCCATCCTCACCTTGCTGCAGCACAGACGATAAAAGTTCCTGTACAATAGGCCAGTTGATGACATGGTTCGCATTCGCAGTGTGTGAGGATGAAATGGGAATCTCAGTCGTTGGAGGCTTCACGGGCGTTGCAATGACAGCGTGGCTCACGTCAACCGAGCTCGCAGCAGGAGGGGCGGGCGGGGCTCCAGGGGCACTCTCGGTAGGCGCAGAGAAGCCCGGGGACGACAAGAGACGATCTTCAAGCGCTTGTATCCGATCGAGAAGGAGCCAGGTGTTGTATTCGATGCGCGGCTGGGGCGCGTCGGCGTAGACGCACTCGACATCCTGGGTCGCGCAGAGGCTGCATCGCGGCGTGGCCGCATCGCATCGCGTCTTGCGGGCCCGGCAGTTGCTGCATGCCTGCCAGACTCGTCTGCGAGAGGGTAATTGAGAGCCGGAACCGGGGTTTCGTAGTGGTGGCCAGGGATTCATTGAGGGCGGCGGACTGCATGCGAGTCGGGTCATGGGTGGCTATTGTGATCGCCAGCCGAGCTGAGTGAGGGGTTTGGCCACAGGGGATGGTGCGCTGAGGCGCATGATTATTCATCAAGTACGGAGCGAGTATTATTCACCCTAAGCTAACCCTGGAGGGCGAGCAAAATAAACGACGCAAATCTTCGAATGCCCAACAGTGGTTCTATCGGTTTTGTTCGGATCACCCTCACGAGCGGAGCTTGGAAATTCACGATAAACTTCATGTCAGTAGGTCCGGAATGAGTCGTTCTCAGTTACTATTATTGGGCTTTTCATTGTACTTGTGTACATCTCATCTGCCGTGATGAGAAACATAGATGACACACCCGGGGAATACCAGAACCAACACAACTTCAAGACAATCCCAAGATGCGGGCGGACTTCCTCCAGCAGCTCTTTCCCTTCCAGATTAACAGAGCACCAGACCAGAACCCGACCAGACACAAAACGCCCATGATGATGAACGTATCACGCAGGCCGTTGTGCCTGATCCACGGCTCCGTGGCAAAGAGCATGGCGCAAGAGATGATGTTTCGGATGGCGATCATAGCAGTGGATGCCGCGCCTGCCTTGTGCGAGTAGCACTCTGTGACTTAACGGAGGGCGATATCTCCCGAGATAGGAATACCGACACCCACGAGACCCATGCCGACAACGGTACTATCCAGTGCAGACTAGCAGCGGCACCAGCACCGTAGAGGACAAGGCCAGCGGCCATGATGTGCCCGGCGACGAAGACGGCATACATGCGCGACTCAGGCTCCATGACTCCATTGTTCTGGTGGGCGCGCCAGATCATGAAGCGATCGGTGCCGGCACCGCCGATGTAGAGGATCAGGACGCTACCCACAAGGGGCACGAGGCTGGCGAGGCAGACGGAGGTGAAGCTGAAGTTTTAGTCGTACCCGGGGCTCTGGAAGACCCTGTAAGAGGTGAACACGACGATGGACAGCCAGGCGATGCCGAAGCCGCAGAGAAAGGTGGTTCAGGCCACGATGGGTTCGATGAGGAGCTTCAAATCGTCGGAATATGTACCTTCTTCAAAACATCTGCTTCTGTTACTCGCCATAGGACATGACTGCTTCGGCGACTGCTTCGGAACCTCCCTCTCGAGGAACCAATCATGGAGTTGTCCGCACATGCATCTGAGTTTTCCAGTGTCTTTGGAGGACTTATCCTAGTTTCTGAAGGCGAAAATCGATCAAGAGGCTATGATTTGATTAATGCTTCAGCTATTATCCTCCTTCCCGAAACTCCCTGATCCAAGTCGTGTCCGGAACCCTCCGGTGATGCTCCTCGGGGTCTCCCATTACTCGGACATGTCCATTACCACCACCTCCCCCTCCGCTTCCCCCATGCCAGTGACCCGAATATCTCTTCCGACTGCAACCCTTTCAATAAAGGCGCCATCACCGCCACTCAAAGTCAATATCTGCGTGCCCACTTCAACATTAACCCTGACACGCTCCCCCATCACCACGTGGAGGAATATCTTCCGCGCACTGGTAGCGGCAACACCCGCTCCAGCCGTCCACGATAACCCGTGCCCCCGAGAGAAGAGCCCCGCCCCCATGACACAGTCTGCATGGATAGGGATCGACCCCGGCACAGCGGACTGAGCCAGTGCTTCGGCGTCGGCATCCGCCCGGGGTCCAGCCGCCAGAGGTGAGATGATCTTGACGAACGCCCTGCGTTTCGCCGCGTCATCAAATCGCCTAGTGTGATACCGCGGACGAAGTCCAGTACTCCAGGGCTTCACCCAAATTTGCAGGAACCTCAACGTCTCATTGGGATGCTCATTGGATTCCGAGTGTCTGATGCCCGTCCCGGTCGTGGTGAACTGCACGTCGCCGCGGGTGAGGTGCTCATCGACGCCGACGGAGATGGAATCCCGGTGCGTTAGGTATCCCGAGATGACGTACGTCAAGATCTCAAACTCGCCCTGGGCGTGATTCGGGAAGCCTGAGGAGGGGGCCACGATGTCCTCGTTGACTACACAGAGGGAGGAGAAGTTGGTCTGATGCAGGGATCGAGTGTTTGCATACGATAAGCTGGCATGGGATTGGAGCCAGCCATGATCTGAGATGTGACGGTTTTCGTGGAAAAGGGGCCTTATCGTCGGGGGGTCCCCTTGTAGCGCCATGTTGCGATTGAATATGTTGGGGTAGATGTATGCGTGAGACATGGATACTGAGTCGATGGTGTTTGAACCATCAAATCACCCTACCGCTGCACCCAATCCCTCGGTTTAAATTCAAACAAACCTTCTCGAGTACCATCCGACACTTGCCGGCACGCAATGAATTATGATGCAATGGCCGCGTGGTTGACAAGCCTCAAATGCTTCAGCCTCATCGAAACAAGGCATTCACAACCTTTTGCTGTGAACGGATTGGTCATACGCATGGCTCGGAACGCTTCCAAGGGGTGAAGGTCACAAGCCGCACAGGGGTCCCGGCGGCATCCAGGGCAGAAAACCGCTGCCTAGAAATGAAGAGTGTCCCGCGGAACATGCCGCCTCAGCAAATGCCACGACATTAGTCAGTCTTCCGCGCGGCACGACACGGACCCCAGCCAACTTTTGCCGGCCGGATGACCAGGAACCTCCACAGATTAAACGTGACCAGGGACGTTTGAGCCCGCCCTGTTTTTAGCCTATCCGGCAAGATCTACGCACTTTGGTTGGACGCCGCTGGGCAGCCGCTCAGGGGTTCCCGGTTCCGGGTCCCGGACAGATGCGCCCTCCGAGATCTGAGCCTCCCCCATCAGCTGCCATCCCACCTTCTGCCGGCGATAACACTGCCACCGGCACATGCGTAATCAAGACAAGGGTCGGTAAGGCTTTTAAACTGCCGAGGGGAGAAGGGCTGGCCTCAGCTTGTCGCAAATCGATATGATCTACACATCAAATGTCTTGGCCGTGCTTTATCACGACAACACCATGACTCGAGGCTCTTGTCGCAGAGGCTCAGCCCGTAAATGCCTTTGATTGCCTGGCAGCCGCCAAGACAATGGTCGGGGGAACTCCATGTCCAGTTGCGCCGAGGTTCTTGTTAACGGCAGATGGTGCCTGGAGTCGGGATGATGAAGTGATCTTATCTGAAGCTTGGGTATCAAGATGCATCCATGTTATTTAACGAACTTCCTCTTCCCTGTGTGCTGATACTTCGATCCAACACGACATCTCTTCGCTCACTCGGCAATCGCACCACCTCCATCCATCTCCTTGAATCCCTTCCTTCGTTCTCTATCCTCACCGCCCGAGCATTCGTCCATTCTCCGCAGCTTTTGGCCAGTATCACGTCTCAAAATGGTTCGGCCTGTGTATAGTTACACCACAACTACAACAGAATTCTACTCAACACCATCACCGACCCCAACAGCCCTCCCCGATCAAAATGTTCAACCTGCTCAGCCCGCGGCCCCGGATCCTGCCTTTCTAGCCATGATCTTCGCCGCCCGCGCCCGTGCCGACCATGAATCCATGACATACTACGCCGCCGCATTGGCGGGAGCCATGGGCCTCTTCATCATCTTCCATCTCTTGAAATCCCTTGGTCGCTTCCTCCCCGCCGGGTTGGCAGCCGTCTTCGCCGCGCCTTCAAGGTTTGTGCAGTCATAACACATCCTACGGCCATTTGCTAACCCCTAACCCCGACACGCAGACTCGTCAAGAGACATACTGTCCGGCCTGCCCCAGGCATGCCTTCTGTAGGCCATACCTTGGTCTCTGTCGGATACCTCGCCCTGAACGTCATCTTCCTCTTTGTTCACTCGGATTATTCTGCCCTTCCCATGGTGGCCGTTGTTGCTGCGAGATCAGGATGGTGCGTTCGCCTACCACTCCCTTCCCTCGACCTCGCTAACTTCCCTCGTGATAGGCTGGCTCTCGCCAATATCTGCTTCACCGTCTTCCTCAGTCTCCGCAACACTCCCCTCGCCATCCTCGCCGACCGTTCCTACGAACGCCTCAGGTTCCTCCACGGAATCGCCGGCATGATGATCGTCGTTAACGTAATCGTCCACGGTGCCTGCTACACCGATTTCTTCGCCCAGCAGAACAACATTGCCCGTCTACGAGAGGATGATGAGATTTACGGCATCATCGCCGGGTTCATGCTCCTTGGCATGATCATTTCCGCTACCGTCGTTCGCCGCTTCAGCTACGAGCTCTTCTACATTCTCCACGCCACCTGCTTCGTTCTCGCCCTCGTTTTCACCAGTCTTCATCACCCAGACCTCTTCGAAAAGGTGCTCATCGTCGTCGGAGTCGCTGCTGGGATGTGGATGCTGGACCATGCCATCCGCTTTGGCCGGCTCTCCCTTCACGGCGTAAACAACACCGCGACCGTGTATTCGCTGGCCAACAATGGTACCAGGGTCGTCCTCAAGAAGGGCCCCTCCTCTGCCCGTCCGGGTCAGCATGCCTATCTCTGGATCCCCCGCATCCGCCTCGCAGAGACCCACCCCTTCACCATCGCCGCCAACGAGCCTCTCGAGTTTGTCATCTCTGCCCATGACGGATTCACTCGTGATCTGCACGCATACGCCCAGAAGAACCCGGGAGGTGTCCTTTCTGCTTCTATTCAAGGTCCCTACGGAACCATGCCTGATGCAGCTCAGTATGACCGTGTCGTCCTGATTGCCGGCGGTAGTGGAGCCAGCTTTGTGGTCGGCGTCGCGCTGGGTCTGCTCAAGGCGATGAAGCCCAGCTCCGAGCAGAAGATCTCCCTCGTGTGGGTTGTCAAGAACTCTGGTAAGTCTTAACTCTGCAAACTTGGCTTTGAGAGGACATTGCTGACTCTAGATGCAGACTACATCGACTGGTTTGCCGGCCATCTGTCCAAGCTTGCAGCAGTGCTGAACTTCTCCATCTCGGTCTACGTCACCGGCTCAAGCAGGCCTTCGTCATCGCAAGCCCCGAACGACTCGCAGCGTGATGGCGAGACTCCCCCGACTTCGGCTGATGGAGTCCACATGGCTTCCGGTCTGGTCGATGCCGATGTCGAGGCGATGCGGTACAAGGAGAGGTACGGAGAGGGGTCCTTGGGTTTCCCGGTCATGTACGAGCGGCCACAAATGTCCGCACTCATCAATCATGCCGTCGATGAGGCTGGCCCCAAGGAGAGGGTTCTTGTAATGGGATGCGGACCGAACAAGATGGTCAAGGAGATGCGGGCTTCGACGGCGGCGCGCATGAGCGTCAAAGGGCCCTCGGTGGATTTCTATTGCGAGCAGTTCTCGTGGTAAGCGTTTAAAAGGACTGGGTATTCCGGCGTAAATAGCAGGCAATAAATTGGGATTCTTGGTTGAACAGAGGGAAAGGGTGAGGACGATCTGCAAGAATAGGGGCTTCTCCAGCGTTCGACTTGTGTGGCTAAGGGGGTGGCTGAACTGGTGCTTGGTCGCTGCATAAGCGGTGGCAGTGTCCTGTGATCTTCAAGTTGTGCCGCGGTCTTGGCTTGGTGCACTGAAGCATTCGATTATTAATCACACCCTGCAAGCCTGGACCCTGTGGGACCGAACAACCTCGGCCCAAGCCATTTCACCACATCTCCAAAGTGCCTGCAATGTGACAGCGATCTCATGCCCGGGGCAATGCAACCCTCCCCTCATCACGAATCACCACTGCCACTCGACAGACATCATGGCGGAACCGCTAGCTTCCCAACTCGCCGTTGAGCGCACTGGCGTTGATGAGTTTGTGTCCAAAGCGCTCCCCGTCCGCATGGGCAATGTCGCACCCATAGCTTACGGCGGTTGTACCCTCGGCGTCGCCGTCAACGCCGCCCTCGCGACAGTACCCAGCACCCATCGCCTCTACTCGCTTCTCGGTCACTACCTGGGCCCAGCTTCGATTCTGGAGCATCTCCAATGCAAGGTTTTCCGGACCCGCAGCACAGGTACCTTTGCGACACGCAGGGTCGAGGTCCGCCAGGCCCAAAAAGACGGCAGTCTCCGCGTCGTCCTCGAAATCATCGCCGACTTCCACGTCATCGAGGAAGCGAAGTTCACATACAACGCAAAGCCCACCCGCACCTTTGCGAGTGTCGAGGACTCCAAGCCCGAAGACGAGGTCTCCGAGGCCTTGTTAGCCGCTGGCAAGATCTCCCAGAAGCAGCTGGACATCGCCAGGACCTCGTTCGCTGCGAACAGGCGCCACTTTGAGACCCGGCTACCCCCAGACAGCATGTCGGGGCAGAACCTCCACGGTCTGGCCAAAACGTCGACGACCCAAGACCACCTCGACTTGACGGAGAAGGTCTCAGGGGACTGGGTGCGCTCAAAGGACAAGGACCTCAACGACAACGACCAGGTCGCCATCCTCTCCTTCTTTATGGACGGAGGTCTTGCGTTCCTCCCGCTCGCTCATAGCAATATGTTCCTGAACGAGGGCGGAGCGTGCTCATCGCTCGACATTGCCCTGCGTCTCTACCAGCCCAAGCTTGAAGTGCGGGACTGGCACTTTAGGGAGCGGCACAGCACCGTGGCGGGTCACGGCAGGACGTACACGGAGGCGCGGCTGTGGGACGAGAAGGGCAACATGGTGGCCAGCATGACGCAGCAGGGTATTCTGAGGCCGAAGAAGGTCAAGCCAGCCATCTGAACGGAAGGCTTGTTCGATTTGAATTGACGGAGCAGGCATTTTACATTGATTTCAAAACTAGAATCTTACACAACTGATACAACAAATGGCAGCGGCCCTTCATGGAGCGGCATTGCTCGCGCAAGTCCACGGCTTGGTGACCGACTTGTTTGCAATGGCGTCAATGGAGGCCCAGAGCCCCACGACGAAGAGACAAAGTCCCGTCAGGAGAAGGACGCAAGTCGCGGCAAACCTGCAAATCTGCTTCCAGTCCCTAAACCACTCCCCGTAGTACATCCACATCCAGAACAGGCCGGGCAGACCGAACGAGAACCAGCTGCCAAATGCCGCTGCAATCAAGCCGAGAAGACTGTTGAAGACGGGGATGGACTCGGCAATGACAAGACCGATGATCCATGTACACAGGGTAATGGCTATCCACGCCACTGTGCCCAGCTTTGTCCTGCGGATGGCATGCTTGGTGTTTCCAAAAATGCGGGTAAAGATGTACTTTGCCGCAACATGAGCGTAAATGACACCCGCAATGGCGATGGTCGGGATGGCAATGCCCCAGATTGCTTTGCGGACGGTCGAGCTGCTCGCGGCTGATAGGGCTGGGGAGGGGACGTCGGGGCCAACGTAAACGTAGATGACGACGGCTGCGACAATGTACAGGGAAGTATCTGTGATTTGCAGCAGAGCCAGTGCTTTCGGCCAGTCGTCAGGGTTCTTGAACTCAGCGATGACGCTGAAGAAAATGGCGTGGCTTGCAAAAGCTGTTCCAATGTTGGCGACGCTCAGGAAGGCGGGGAGGAAGCCGAGGGAGCGGGAGAGGTCGATTGCTTTGTCTTGGATAGGTTTCTCGATGCCGACGGAGATGGTTGTGACGAGAACGGCGATGATGACGGAGATGCAAGATGTCAGAGACATCCAGCTCGTGTACTGTAGTGTCCTGGGCAGGTTCAAGACCCAGAAGATGGCGGCGCCGATGACGGCCCATAGGACGGTACACATTGAGCTGTTGCTCAATGTGTTCATGCAGATGGTCCACATGAGGATGTGTCCGCCCATCAGGAATAGCTGAAGAAGCGTCTGCGCGAGGCCAAACAGTTCGCGAAAGACGGTGCCCATTCCGATGGGTCGGCCGAGAATCTCGACGGCATCGCCAAAGTGCTGCACGTGGGGGTAGCGCTTGCGAAAGTCTGCGAGGATGAGACAGGAGTAGGTGGCTGTGGCGCTGAAGAAGAGGATCAAGATGATGCCGGGGATGAGACCGAGGGAAGCGAGGACTGAAGGTAAGGAGAGGATGCCGAGGGAGACTGTTTCGGCGATCATGACGATGCCGCCTTGCCTGTGCGGGGTGTGAGTGATGAACCGGGAGGAGTGTGGATGACATACCACCAGGTAAGAGACTTGAAGTCAATGAGGTCGCCTGTCTCATCGTGAAGGACGCCGGGCCGGGTTGGCGGGCTGTAGGCTGGGACGCATGGTGAAGAGCCATCGGCGTCGGACTTCTCGGTCGGGATGGCATGCTGCTCGGGGTCGGGGTGGGTGATGGAGTCGCCCGCGGGCTCTGGTGTCTTACGCTGGCCCATGGCGGTAGCTTTGGTTGGAGGAGGGAGAAAAGACGCGGGGAGGGAGAGGTCTGGGCCGTCCACCTTTTGCCTGGCCAGGGAAGAAGTCATCCATTGCTGGAAGAGTCACGTCAGAATCTTCCACCCCTGGACCCATCTATCCCGTGGTGACCCGGCTGGCAACGGTGGATGAAAAGTTCGTCGGGCTAACAGTCATGATTATGGGTCTAGGTGCCGTCACCACCCCGCGCAATCCACCTGATGAGGCCAGGGTCGAGGTTGAGGGTGAGGTTGAAGATGCACTCGTCACGCATGCAGCGATGAATGCACCCCACGGAAATCGAGGCATGAACTGATATGGAGAAGCCTGATTGTTTCGATGCATCCATTTCTGCATTTTGTGGTGGAAATGCCCTCCCCTTCTCCTGTCGAAATCCATGGTCATCGCTGGGGTTGATGCGGCTCCACGGCACATGGACGCACTAGACAGGGCTAGGCCGGGAACTTGACGTCGAGCCGCCCCAAGGATCCGCCGACGGTGGGCAGATCTAAGATTCAATGCCGTAAAGATTTCCTGATGGGTTCCACGATGGTGCAGCACACTCCACTTCGGCTATTCTTAAGCTCGTGGGAGGCTCCTGAAAATGGAAGCCATCTAGGACGACTCTAGATAGAGCGAGCAAAAAGCCCCCCTCCGGGCATCCTGTTGTTAAGGAATCCGAAGGAGTAGAAAATCCCCAGATGTTTTGGGGATTTTGCTGGGCCTGGGAATTGAGCCCAAGTATAGGGCGCACCGGTGCCGGCGGTTGTTTAATGGTGTCTAAGTAGGTCCACTGACTTGACCAGCTGGGCCACCGGCGGCCCCGTTGGAATAGGGAGGAAGGAACACAACTTATATGGCCTGTGCTGAGTACAATTTTCTGTTGCTGGCAGTGACTCTTTGCCTCAATTTGTGTCATGAAAAAGAGCGAAAGGAACACAGCCGGCCATCTTTGCCATGGTACATCAATTGCTGGCCTACCTACCCTTGAGATGCAACCCTTGCTATCACCCCGACACCACCCCTTTTCCCAACTTCTGTGCCACAACCTGTTGAACATCATAAGTATACATCCAACTTCCCTTCTTTCCCGACGTCCTCTTCACTCTCTCCTCAATCTCGCGATCCACCGACAACCCCTCCGCCGCAACACCAGCCCCGACACTCGCGTACCAGTCCAATGCCTCGTAAAGATCCCGATAATGCGGCGAACGAATGCCATCATACAGCTCCAACGCCGCCTTGACACTCTCACCCCTCTCCCACGCGACTTCAATAGCCTTCGAAAGCGCATACACATCCTCCAAAGCAAACCCGGCGCCAGCACCGAACGCACCTGACAGAGGATGCGATGCGTCGCCGATCAAGGCGATTGCATCCAGCGCAATGACGCTTTCAAGACGTGGCCCGGAGAAGAGTGCGGATTCTTCTGTTCTGCCGAGTTTCGCAGCGAGATCAACGACTTTGCGGACTGGCTCGCAGAAACCGGCGTACTCGGCGGCAATGGTAGAAAAGTCAAAAGGGCGGCCCCAGCTGACGTGTTCCTGGCCCTCGGTCGGTCGGCTCAACCGGGCAGTAACCTCAAAATCGTCACCACCCAGAGGGCAGGTGAAGATATATCTCCCGCCGAGGTTCTGCCAGAAGACGGAGTTGTGGGGGATGTTGACGGCGGCTTTGACGACCGAGGTGGGGATGATGGTGCGGTAGGCGGATTGGCCGTTGTATTTGATCTTGTGGTCGGGGAAAAGTATGGACCGGACGGGCTGCATCATGTCAGAGGTGTTTGTTGCGGACAAAAGGGGAAGACTTACAGATCGGATGCCATCAGCGGCGACGAGCAGATCGACTTGGTCTGTTGATCCATCGTCGAAGCTGATCTTGACCTGGCCATTGGGCAACTTCTCGAGGCCGACGAGACGCTTGGACAGGTTGACCTTGGTTGGGTCGACTTCTTTGAGCAGCGCAGCCTGGAGGATGGATCTCCTCACGCGGCAGCTGAGCTGGGACGCAGGAGTGTCTGGTGAGTAATGGCTCTCCTCCAGCAGCTCTCCAGTCCGCCCATTTCTGCAACAACAGATTAGCAACGGTCGAGCAATTGGGGTCGAGGAGCATGAAGTCCTCACCTGAACTGGACTGTAACCCCATCCGGAGATCTGGAGTAATCCTCAGGGCCGATGTGCTTCGCGGCCCCATTCCACTCAAGCATCTTCCACGTATGTCGCTGCAGACTGATGCCCCCTCCCGTCTCGCTGATCTCAGGCTTCTTCTCATAGAGCGTCCAGTCGACAAAGGGCAGCTTCGAGAGGGCAATGGCCGCGCCCAGGCCGCCGGGGCCACCGCCAATGATGGCGACTTTGAGTCGAGGGGTGCGATTCGGGACGGTCATGATGCGTTTCGGACGTGATTGTTCTAGGGACAAGATCCTGTGCGAGGCATTGCGATGTTTTAATGATCATGAGGCATCCCCTCATCCGTATCTCCCCATTCCGATATCCGGAGAATGGCACCACTCGCATCCTTAGGGAGATGGCGTCATTGAGGGTCGAAAGTGCATCAGCGGGATAAGCACGGTAGCGCTGCCCATGAATGTCGACGGGACTGCATGACTAATTCAATCGTGCGTGATGGCGATGCTGATGGTTGGTTGCGTGATAGTTTGGATATTTGATTGGCATTGCGAGAAGCTTGGACGCTCGGTTGGAGTCGTGAGAAAGTTGCCTTGGTGGTGGCGAAGTGTCTGTCGGAGGAGATGTCAGTTGGTGCACTTGAACAAAAAGCAATGACAATGCTTCTGATAGTACTTAAGTAGTATGGCATGTGGGAGATTTCCGACCTTGAGGGAATCTGGAAGGCAACAACAGTGGGGCTGGCTGACCTTGGGCGCAAAGTGTCGATAGCTTCACTCGACGAAGCTCGACCATCGCGAGATGGGTGCACATCATTTCGGGCGTGCACTTCAACCACCTGCATGGGAATCAGTGCAAAAAGCGAAAATTGTATTGAGAATGACCAAATCCAACGACTGCATCTTCTTGCAAAAAGGCAAAAGGGCTCGGAGCTCTTTGGCTCCTACGTCCCTGGCGGTGTTTCGAACCCAGCGGGTTGTATTGCTTTTGGAGTCGAATAGCCTTTTCCGGGTTAACCAATCGATCCTCAACCGTTACCGTTCGACCAGAACGCTTTCCAGGGCGTCGCCGCGGTATTGTTGGGAGGGAATGCGCGTTGGGGGGTTATATAGGAAGGCAGGCGGCGGGGTGGAATGGTCGGCGACGACCCCGCCTTGCGGTGTGCAGGCAGGCTGAAGGTGCGTGCAAGTGCGTGTCCAGCCGAGCACTTTGAGGCTCAAGTCGCCACGGACACGGACTGCAGGCTTGCACGTCTCTTCCACCTCAGTGCCATGTGAGTTCTCCGCCGGAACCGGAACCGATAAATAGAGTGCGAGCCAGCGCTTGACACGTCAGCTTGGGCATTCAACACCAGAAATGCAGGCTTTACCAAGATGTGTAAAGTTGTTTCTCAAGACACGAGATCGCGAAGTCGCGAGATGCCACTTTTTTCGGCATTTACTAGTGGCCTATCTCCGGCCGGTAGATGCTCGATCTGCCTTGGCAGACCCCCGGAACATGATGCACCCCGGTTCCCATCCATGCACGGATATTCCGGGAACCTTAGTCGGGGAAGTAAGAATGTCGATAGTAGAAAGTCCAACCATTCACTTTGAACACATCGGCCTCAATCACGAAGGTATCGTCGAGGTAAAGTACGATGCCAAATTCTATTTTATTTTCTCCTACAAGGAGCCATCAATTGTGGCCATTCAGCCCCTCGGCTCCGAGTATTTCGGCCGTGACATCTCCTCCCAGTGCTCTGCAAGTCGGGCAATGTCCAATCATCCGGGCTTCATCCCCTCTGAAAGGGCTGGAAGGTCTAGATCCGACACCCCGGAGACCACATGGTTGCTGATGGGTCAGCCGTGTCTATACGCATAGTGTCGGCTGGGAGCATTATGTCACTGGCCGCACGGATTTAAGCTGGCAGAGTGGAGTTCACTAATCAATGGAAACCCTCCGAGGTGGTAGCAGCCGAGGGACGGCAGATGGGACTATCGACGGAATAGGAGAAGTTGAAGCCACTGCCAGTGCCGGACCTGACTCGCTCCTGGGCGTCCCACTGGCAGGCCGCTGCTTTCGATGACCAAGCCCGGAGTTAGCGGGCAAATCCAGCGCTATACCGCGCCCCTGGACCCTGGAGCGGGAACGAGTGCGATGTCCGAGCAAGGCGAAGCGGGTGGAATGATGATGGGACGGATGTGTTGTGGCTTGTGATCCCAGTTCATCTCGAAGAGCCGGGAACATGGCAAACTCCGAGTCGCGATTCTATAAATGCCAGATGCCCAGTCCGTGAAACCGGGCCACTGACACTCCTCAATCAATCGCATCCCCAATCGACACCTTCACCTTCACCACTACCAATCGCATCAATACCCACAGCCACCACCACCATGGTCGCCTTCAACCCCGACAAAGACATCCCCGACCTCTCGGGCAAGGTCATTCTCGTAACAGGCGGAAACATCGGTCTCGGCATGGAGACAGTCCTCCAGCTCAGCAAGCACAACCCAGCCCACATCTTCCTCGGCGCCCGCACCGAGTCCAAGGCCCAAGAAGCCATCAAAGACATTCGCGCTGCCGTCCCCAACGCCGCCAAAATCACCTTCCTCCCTATAGACCTCATGTCCTTCGACAGCATCAAGAAGGCCGCCGCCTCCTTCCACTCCCAGTCATCCGAACTACACCTCCTCATCAACAATGCCGGCATCATGGCCACTCCCCCCGGCACCACGAAGGAGGGCTACGAGGAGCAATTCGGCACCAACCACATGGGTCATGCCCTTCTCACCAAGCTCCTCCTCCCGACCCTCAAGAAGACTGCCGCCGCAACAAGTCCGCCCCAGGACGTCCGCGTCGTCGTGCTCTCCTCTCTGGTCGAGAAGTGGGCAAAGCCCGCCACAGTCTACGACTATGCCAAGCTCAAGACGGCCTGGCCCGAAATCTCCCCCAACGATCGCTACAGTGTCTCCAAGCTCGCCAACGTGCACTACGCCAACGAGCTTGCGCGCCGTAACCCGGACCTTCGCGTCGTCTCTATCCACCCAGGCGTCGTCAACACTAACCTGATGAGTGGCTTGAAGCGATCGTACCCGTTCATGAGGCCTCTTATTCCCATTATTGGCTTCTTCCTCACCTCCGTCCCTGAGGGCACCAAGAATCAGCTCTGGGCGGCTGTCAGCCCTGAAGCGAAGACGGGCGAGTTCTACCACCCTGTCGGTCTTGCTGGCAAGGGGTCTGAGGCGACGAAGAACACGAAGCTCGCAGAAGAATTGTGGGATTGGACTGAGAAGGAGCTCGCGGCGCACCTGTAGGCTTTTGGCCTTGCTTGATTATGTTTGGGATGTCGGTTCGGGCCGTCAGTAATGTGTTGGATACCCGCTTATATAGAGCTTGCATGTAGGATCGTGGAGAGCCGGTCATTGAAATAAGAATCTGACAAGACATGGATCGAGCATGATGCGCGTGTGCGACCGTTGGCCAGTTGATTCCTGTCATCCACGGGCTTGGCGCTTACTTAACCGTGCGTCGGTGTTCGACGGCAGGGGGTTGAGACCCAGCGGCCTCGTTGCCAGAAGCACGTCAGTGAGCCCCGACCGGGCCATCTCCTCGACAGATGGTGTGCTGCCCAACGCGGCAGGTCGTCACGTTTTCACCGTCGCTGACGGCGTCGACTCCAAATGCCAGGACAGACATTGGCCAACCCCCTGGGGAACGATCGCTCGCCTCGGCTATGATCTTCAACGGCTCGGCCAAGGCACCCTTTTCCCCGATGCCATGCTGACGCCAAAGCACGCATTGGGGGCCATTTCCCCTTGCCGGGCGGCGGGTATTGGCGGATATCGTACCCAGTCGACCACTGACCAGCAACCTCCACAGGCCCTGCAGACTCTCGCCGCACGAGTCATCTAGGCTCACCCACTGAGGGATGCCGTAGCCGTGGAGCCCCCCGGCATCCTGTTGCCGGATCTTGTCCGATTCCCGGGGGAGGGAACGGGGCAATCAAGGAATACTTACAGCGGGCGGCCCCCTCCGACGGGCGCTGCTTGGTTTCTTGTCGAGAATTGACATTCTCGTCTTTTCTCAATCGAATTCTAGACTTTCCGCAGTCAATTCGCAGAGACCCATGCGCGGGTCCCATCGACCAGAATGAACGAAAAAGACGAACCGGAAACCAGAGAGCTGGGCGCTGTCCGGCCAGTACAGTCCCCCCTCGGAATTGATGCTGAGTTCGCCCCGATCGCTAGGCGCCCACGTTCCGATGACGATGTCACGCCCACCGACGACCCGGCGCCCATCCCCGGCGAGAAGACGTTGACGAGAATGTCAAGCGGCCCAGCGTACTCGGTCTTTTCGAAAGGAGCTCGGAGATGGATGGTCGCCATGTCCACTGTGGCCTGCTTCCTATCTCCGATGACGGCGACCATCTACTACCCGGCCCTTGACGCGCTGTCGACCGAGCTGCGGGTGACCATTGCCATGATCAACTTCACCATCACATCCTACATGATCCTTCAGGCTGTGGCGCCGACGTTTTACGGCGACCTGGGCGACATGACGGGGCGCAGGCCGGCGCTGATGCTCGCGGTGGGCATCTACACCTGCGCCAATGTCGGCCTGGCCTTGCAGAGGAACTATGTCGCCCTCCTGGTCCTGCGTATGCTGCAGAGCGCTGGTGGAAGTGGTACCATCCCGCTCGGCATCGCTGTCGTGGCGGATATCACGACCAGCGCCGAGCGAGGGAAGTACATGGGCATCCTGGGGTGTGGAATTAACGTCGGGCCGACCCTTGGTAAGTTGTAATCTCCAGCCAGGTGATGGACCTTTGCTGACTCTGCTCAAGGACCCGTCCTGGGAGGTATCCTCAGCGAATTCCTCGGATGGCCGGCCATCTTCTGGTTCTGCGCCATCCTCGGCGCCGTCTGGCTCCTCGTCTTCTGCCTGACAGTCCCCGAGTCGTGTCGAAAGGTTGTCGGCAACGGCAGCATCCCAGCTCAAAGATGGAACCGCCCTCTCGTCGGCCTCTTCCGCAAGGACCAGGTCAGCACCGGCGACGAGCCGGCCGCATCGAGGACCAAGCTTCGGTTCCCGAACCCCCTTCGCGCCGTGCAGATCGTCTTTCAAAAGGAAATGTCGCTCGTCCTGGTGTACAACTCGATCCTGTACGTCGCCTTCGTCCTCGTCGCAGCCACGTTGGCGCCCATCTTCAAGGAGACGTACAACTTTTCGGTCCTGCAGCTGGGTCTCTGTTACCTGCCATATGGTGCTGGCTGTTGCATCGCAAGCGTCGGCCAGGGATACATTCTCGACTGGAACTACGCCCGGATTGCGCGCAAGATCGGGTTCGCAATTGACCGGCGGCGTGGCGACGATCTCCTCAACTATCCGATCGAAAAGGCGCGTCTCCAGCCGGTGTATCCGGCCCTGATTGCGGGCGTGTTGTCCACGGCAGCATATGGCTGGACGTTGCAGGTCGGGACGAGCGTGGCGGTGCCGTTGGTGCTTCAGTTCGTCGTGGGCCTCTGCATCACCGGCAGCTTCAGCATCATCAGCACGCTGGTTGTCGACCTCAACCCCAAGTCGCCTGCGACCGCGACGGCGGCTAATAACCTCGTCAGGTGCATGATGGGGGCGATTGGAACGGCAGTCATTGACTACATGCTGGCGGGGATCGGGCGCGGATGGTCGTTTACTGTTGTGGCAGCACTGCCGGTGGTGCTCTCGCCGATGCTGTGGGCGATCGAGACGCGTGGGCCGAAATGGAGGAGGGAGCAGAGGGCCGAGGAAGAGAGGCGGGAGGCCGAGACTGTAATGGCATGAGGCGATGTCATGGTACTCTCGAATCAGATTGATTGGAACTATCTCCAATGAAGTTCACTTTGAAGTTAGACAGGTTTGCTTTGTTGACGGAGGAGACAGAATTGAGCAGGCGCGCCATTTGTCGACCAAACGAGCATGATGAGTCAGCATGCCTGTGGTTGCCTACCCGCCTTTGAGGCGGGCCTCATCAACCTCGATCGTGTCGCATGCTTTGAGGCGCTCAACCTGAACGCCAAAGAAAATTGCGCCTCTGCCGTTCGACCTTCATCTTCAGACCATGAAGTCTACACGAAGTCTGTCGCAGTAAACACTGCGAAAGCGCGCAACTCCCACCCGCCTACCCATGCTACACCCCGACCAGAGCAGCCACGATGACGCGAAAGCTACCGTGGGCGCGATCGTCCACAGTCGACTCCAAACCGCTGTTTAGGAGCTCAGCAACACCAACTCCGGGACCAGCATCCAAATCAAGTCCCGTCGTGAAAAGGGATCGCACCCCTCGGGTCACTTCTAGAAAGGGGACGCCTGTGTCAACTGGCCGTTCATACCAGCCTGGTATGCAATTCCCAAGGACACTACAGCGCGGCACCTACTGACCCAGCCCAGGCCGCAGCCCCTCCACCTCTCCCCCTCCGCAACCTATACCTGAACAGCAAGTTCTCCCCAAAGCGTCGAGCTCTCCGCTAACTCAAACAGATTCATGATCGAGGGGCGAGATGCCGACGACAAGTACCGCATGGTGGAGGACGAGTTCGTAGTCGTCGCAGGCCAGTTCACGGCGCACCTTCACCGCGCAGAGTACGAACGCCTCAAGGTCCAGACGAGCTCTCAAAACGCCAACGCAATTGCCTCCATCGCCCGACCCGTGGTCGGCTCACTCACCGAAATCGCGCGCAAGCGACAAGAAACCGTCCTCCGAAGGCGGCAACAGACTGAAGCACTTAGAAAGGCCAAGTCGAATGCCGGCCAGGATGAGCTAGGCGACGAGGAGGCCGACGCGCCCTGGAGAGGAACTGCTCTGCACGGACTCATGGAGAGTCGTGCCTACGATCAGGTTCCTTTGACGAGACTGGTTCAACACGAGGCTGGGTACGAAGCTTGGCGTCGCTCGGCTACTGCATCCACTGCATCCGTGGGCTCATCGCCCGCATCTCGACTTTCACGACCCTCCTCCTCGGGTAGCACCTTGCCGATGACTGGTGTCAAAAGGCCCCGCGAGGAAGATATCGAGACGGAAAGCGACGACGATGAGGATGACCTCGATGCCGGCGTCATCAATCGACCGCGCAGCCTCACAGCAGGCCCAGCGACCAAGCGACCCTCGCTCGCGACCCCGACCATTCAGCCGGCTGCGAAGCATAGCATCTCAGCACCGCAGCAGAAACATCCGGCGTCCAAGCTACTTCCCGCCGCACAAATCAGCAGGGCATCCGCGGCGCCATCATCTTCACGCGTTCCACCCCGCCACCGGGCCGCATCGTCACTGTCAATGGCACCGAGTTCGTCAAACACAATCACAGTCTCCTCCGACTCGGAGGATGATCCCTTCGCAAGCGTCTTGAAGAAGCGACACAGGACCAAGGCCCCAGACACCACATCGACACCGACTAAGGCGCCGGCCAAGTCGACTGCGTCAAAGGTGCCGGCTGTGTCGGCGAAGCAGGAAGAGTCATCTGGTTCAGAATCGGACCTCTTTGCCGATTTCATGAAGAGCAGACGAAAGAACAGCAGGCCGATCCGCAGGCCAAGCCAGCCGGAGGAGAAGCCCGAGAGGAAGAAGCCGCTCAGGGAGCTGATTGCGTTGATGCAGAACCGCTGCATCTGACGGGTGTCCATGATTTTTTTGGGAATTGGCGTTTCGGGGCTTTGGGCATGATCTATGATACCCCGGGAATGGATATTCGGCAGTGGCGGTTGTGATACCTTGCAGGTTTTTAGGGTATGCATGATCAACATTTGCTGTGAAGCATGACTTTATGACTCTAGTCTATCTGGTTGCTTGACAACCTTGGTGATCGGCCATCTTGGCCGTCGCCCACTCTCTGTGGCCCAACTCTTCCGCCGGCCGGGTATCTGGTCTGATGTTCGCGTCCGATGTATTCTCCTCGTCGTGATCATCTCGACGCCCGGGGCAAGTTGGCGCTAGATCAGTTGTGAGGCTCCCCGGGCATGCTGCGGCAAGCAAAGTGTGCTCGATCGGCGCAGCGACCTTATCGGGGATGATTCTTTTGGTGTGTCGGTGACCATGTCCTGTCCCTTATACATCCTTCAAGAAATGAACCTTGTACTTCTTATTTGCCCGGTCGGCACCTCTCAACAGCAGCTGATCGCCGTGTATCTCGAACACGAAGCGTCCCGCAGGCTTCGTCTCTTCCGCAGCTGCATCCGTCTCGACAGCCGTATCTTCTGACAGCTCGTCGACCGGCACCTCAACTTTGAACATTGTACCCTCCTTCGGAACAATCCTGACCTCGTTCTTCCGCGTGATAATCTCAAAAACGTGCTTAGCGTCCTTGATGACAATCCCCTTGATGCCAACGCGGCTAGGGCAGCTGCTTCGAGAAACCTCGACCTCGGCGCCGTGGAACTCGGCAGCACTCAGCTTCGCGCCGGCGCCCTGCCCTCCGCCGTAGACGTCGCTGCCAAGGATCTCGCGGATGTAGCCCAGCCAGAGGCGGTGGAGGGGTTCGTAGACGGCGAATTTGCGGCCCTTGCGCGGGGCATCATGGAGGCCGAGAGCGCGGCGCTTTCGGGAGGAGAGGGGGCCGGGGCGCTGCTTCTTTCGGGTCTTCTTTTCGTCGCGGGCCTTGCGGCGGGCATCGCGTTGGTTCTTCTGGGTTGCGAGGGCTGAGGGTGGAGGGGAGGATGGTCGGAGGTAGAGGTTTCGGAATTGGATCTTTTCGGTGTAGATGCGGTCGACGGTGGTTGGAGAGTGTGCGCGGGCTAGAAGCGAGCGCGTCGTCGCTGCGGCATCTGCGTTTGTGGCCATTGCTGGCCGATTGTGTCGAGGGTGAGCAGTTGGGTTGGGGATGTGGTGATGATTGACGCCTGGTGGAGGAAAGTTTGGCTGCTGGGCGTTGCTGACCCTCACAAAATTAAATGTTAGTGCAGGGCGGGCCACAGGTCAGTGGATTCACATGCGCCAATGCGGGTGCGGGTGACTGACGTCGAAGCTCGGCTCTCAGCTCTGGCGCGACCCACCTTCCCCCATTCCATCGGCTTAACCTCCTCCTCCTCGACCCAACGCGCGCCTGGGGAACCCCGGACTCTCGCTCGTCCACACCCCCATGCGTCCTTCAATGCGACGCGACCAGCTGACTGCTCCGGGCTGTTCTTTCGGGACATGGCATTGCACCTGAAAGACCAGTGACCGACCCGACCGACACACTCCTACACAACCATCGCCGTCTCGGAGACGGCACCATCGCCACCATGGCCGACAACAAGAAGACCCGGGCTGCTGCCACCAACGATTCGGCGCCCGACCTACAGATCCTCGGTGACGAGATCACACTCCAGCCTAGTGGATACTTTGAGCCATCGACACGGAAGGATGAAAAGGAGGAGGCATTGATGGAGCACATGGCCCGATTCCGCTCCGAGCCATTGCAGTACGTCCCCCGACGCCCATTGCCCCCCTTGCTTCGGCATACTAACGTCTCTCCTCGACAGGTTCCTCCGCGAAGTCTCCCTGCACGTATCCGGCGAAGGATGGCGTGCCTACGACGATGTCATCGGCCAGCCCCTCTTCTACCCTGGATTCACCGACAAGATGAAGGACTCGGTCCTGACCGCACCACTCCTCCGAAACAAGATCATCGAGCTCGCCGAGAAGCGCATCGCCGTCGAGGAAAAGGAGGGGCTGCTGGACAAGGACGCCAAAGACTACTCTTTGAAGCGCGCTAGGCGCCGCTCCGTCATCGAGGCTGGCATTCAAGAGGTCGCAGACAAGATGACGGACGAGATGATCTGCAAGTTCGAGAGCAAGACATTCATCCGCGGCGCCTACTACCTGTGCACGCAGCTCACCCTCCGCGCCTACCACCAGGGCATCCACGTGTCCAGCGAGGAGGTGCTTCGGCTGCGCAAGGTGGCCCTCGAGGCGCAGAAGAAGAAGCAGAGCATCGTCTTCCTGCCCTGTCACAGGTCGCACCTCGACTACGTATCACTGCAGCTCATCTGCTACCGCCTCGGCCTGGGACTTCCCGTCGTTGTGGCCGGTGACAATCTCAACTTCCCCCTCGTGGGGACGTTCCTCCAGAATGCCGGCGCCATGTGGATCCGCAGGTCCTTTGGCGACGACCAGCTTTACGCCACCCTGGTGCAGACGTACATCGACACGCTGCTGCAACAGGGTTTCAACTTTGAGTGTTTCATCGAAGGTGGCCGGTCGAGGACCGGCAAACTCCTGCCGCCCAAGTTTGGTATTCTTAACTTTGTCCTTGACAGTATCCTGTCGGGGCGCACGGAGGACACCATCATCTGCCCGGTCAGCACGCAGTACGACAAGGTCATCGAGACTGAGGGCTACGTGACGGAACTTCTCGGCGTGCCGAAGAAGAAGGAAAACCTGACTGACTTCCTGACCGGGGGCTCGTCGGTGCTTTCTCTCCGACTGGGTCGTGTGGATGTGAGGTTCCACGAGCCGTGGAGTCTGAGGGGTTTCATCGATGACCAGCTCTCCAAGCTGTCCCGGATCCCGTCCAGCCTCAACCTTGACGTCAAGGACCCGAACAACGCAGCTCTCCGCCACAGGCTGCTGCGGACCTTGGGGTATCAGGTCCTGTCGGACATTAACGATGTGTCCGTCGTCATGCCGACGGCGCTCATCGGCACTGTTCTGCTGACCCTCCGAGGTCGCGGCGTCGGCAAAGCGGAATTGGAGAGGCGCGTTCGCTGGCTCACCGAGCGGGTGAGGGCCAAGGGCGGCCGCGTCGCTCACTTTGGCAACGCCCCGCTGTCTGACATTATCGATCGCGGCCTGGAGGTCCTCGGTAAGGATCTGATCGGCGTCATCAGCGATTTGCCCGAGCCCACGTACTTTGCCGTCGACAGGTTCCAGCTGTCGTTCTACCGGAACATGACGATCCACCTCTTCATCTCCGAGGCCATCGTCAGCGCCGCTCTCTACACCAAGGTCAAGCAGGGCGGTGGACCATCGATGCAGGACATTTCGATTGATGACTTGGTCAGCCAGATCCAGTTCCTGTCGTCGCTCTTCCGTGGCGAGTTCATCTTCCCGAGCGAGGGCCTGGCAGCCAACCTGGACAAGACGCTGCGCGGGCTGGAGCAGGACGAGGTCCTCACTGTCACGCGGGACGACCAGGGCAAGGCTGTCAAGGTCGGACTCCACGTGAATGAGAGGAACGCCGGTCGCGAAAACTACGACTTTTACTGCTTCCTGGTCTGGCCCTTCATTGAGGCCAGTTGGCTGGCGGCTGTGTCCTTGATGGGGCTGACGCCACTGCTCGACGAGTCGGAAGAGATCTGGCTTGATGTGGGCAAGGCACAGGGTAGTGCCCAGATGGTAAGTTGATGCTCCAACAGACTTGGCCTTTCTAACACCGTCCAGCTCGGCAAGACTCTCTACCATCAAGGAGATCTCAGCTACTTCGAGGCAGTCAACAAGGAGACCCTCAAAAACTCGTACCAGCGCTTCGAGGAGGAGGGCATCCTGCACGTCGTCAAGTCCAAGGACCCCAAGGTGCCGCCGCGTCTCCGCCTCTCGGCCGAGTGGCGACCTCCTCGTGCGTCGCCGTCCGGGGCGCTCATCGCCAGCGGACGGCTCTGGGACTTTACTGAAAAAATCGCCTCGAGCCGTCGCGAGGGGAAGAACCGGCGTGACGGCGCCACCGTGAGCACTCGTGTGCTGCATCTCACCGACGTGCTGGGCGGGCAGCTGTACGAGGCGGCGAAGAAGCCGGATGCCAAGGGCCTATTCTCGCCAACGCTCAGCCGCGAGGAGGCCAGGCAGGTCAAGAGGACTATCAAGGAGCAGAGGAGGAGGCGGTCTCTCGAGGGCCGGGCGCATCTTTAGGTGTGTGGGTGTGATGATGATTATTAGTTTGGTGTGATTTTTCCTCGCCATGGCCATTTTTTGAGATATCCAGCTACGGGCAGGTTGCTCCGTGGCCAATCTATATGCAATGCAAGACAGAATCCAAACAAACCAGGGGCCTAGGCCGCTTCTTGTGGCTTCAGAATGATGTTGTCGATGAGCCGGACGGAGGGGCCGCCGCTGTGGCCGAGGTCCTCACCAGGCTGGGGGTCCTCAACCGGCAGCATTTTGACGGCGCCGCTGAGGATGGCACCCTTGGCGGGGTCCACGGTGTCCACTTCCTCCATGGTGTCGGGGTCGGACAGCGCAATGTAGTCGACTTCAAAGATGACTCGCTGGCTAGCTGGAAGGCTTTGCTGTTCACTCAGGACGGAAGTTGCCAGAGAGTTGGCGGCGCCGAGGATCGTCTCTCGGTCAAGCTTCCCCGCGGCGTACTCGGCCTCGGCGGCCTTGAGTGACCGGTTCAGGACGGTGGCGGCGTTGCGTCTCCGCGTGCCGAGATAGACGTTGCGCGAGCTCAGGGCCAGACCATCCTTTTCACGAATGGTAGGGCCCACAACAACTTCGATGGGCATCATGAAATCCCTGACGAGGCGGCGAATGACGACGGTCTGCTGGACATCCTTCTGGCCAAAGTAGACCCTGTCGGGCTGGACGGCGTTGAAGAGCTTGGTGCAGACGGTGGCTACGCCGCGGAAGAAGGTCGGGCGGGTGGTGCCCTCGAGCAGGGAGGCGAGGGGCGTAATGTTGATGAAGCTGCCGTCCGAGTGGACCTCTTGACCGGGGAAGCCCTCGGGGTACATCTCCGAGGTGGTGGGTGCGAAGATGGCAGCGACGCGGCCGAGGGCGGCACCATCACCGGCGAGTTCACGGTCCAGGGCGGATAGAGCGGCGACATCGGTGTCCCAGGTGACGGGGTAGGAGGCGAGGTCCTCCTTGATGCCGAACTGGGCGGGGTTAACGTAGATGGAGACGACGACCTCGTGGGATTCATGGACGGCTTGGCGGATGAGAGAGATGTGGCCCGCGTGCAGGGCGCCCATGGTGGGGACGAGGGAGACGGTGCGGCGGTTCTCGGCGAGGGGCCGGTGCCAGGCGCGGAGTTGCTGGACGGTGCGGAGGACGCGGATCGAGGTGCCGGGGATGGTTTCGGGGCCTTTGAAGTTGAAGCGGCCCGAGGGCTTGCAGGCGTGGGAGGGCGCCGAGGCGGAAATGGTGCGCGTCATGGCTGGTGCTGGGGGTGAGACTCTGGGAGAGATGCGGGAAGTGAGCTGTGGTCTTGTCGACCAGGTTGATGCGGAGCGGACGTGAGGTGAGGCTGAGGTGAGGGAGGCACGCGACCGCGGCGATGACCGGATGGCGCGGGACAGCATTGGGGGAGACGTGGACGACTACGTCCTCATCTAGCGGGAGAAGAGAAGAGAAGGGGTCCTGGGCCGGGAAAAAGCCTCAATGGCTGTATATAAGGGGTGTTTTTCGTGATAGTTTCTGCTGCGGATATTTGGGGACGAAGCCAAGAAGGGGAAGCTGAGGTGAAGGTCGTAGCTCGATAAATTACCGAGGGCTCGGTGAGTTCGGTGAAAGACGCGCGATGACTAAGCCACGTGCTGCTTCTTTCTCCCAGGGCCTTGGATCTCTCGACGGCTGCATCTTGTGGCACCGCTCCCCTCCGCGCGTGTGACGGTCGATTCCGCATTACCACTCGGACAGACGGGCTCGCGTAAGACACGTCCGTGATGCCATGTGTGAGTCTGGGGCTTATTGGGGGCGGAAGATAGAGGGGAGAGGGACCACGGATCAAGGTGCATTAGCTTGTCGATGTCGAAAGATCCAGAGATCGAGGCCTGCGGGCGCGGGTGCCCGCATCACATGTGGCTGCCGCAAAGTCCGACGGGGAATGGGCGAGTGGGCCTGGCACATCGGGATAAATCACCAGCTGTCACCACTGGCACTCGCCTCTCGGTGGTGCGGCGGCAGCCCTGGGCTGGATGGCAATGTTTCCAGATTGTTTGCCTGCCGCGACGAGGGAACACCGATGTCGCTTGACACCAACATCGCCTGCCCCCATGCTTCCCCTCCCCCCATCTCCCCGCGGCAGTGCCTCCATCACACCAAACCCACGACACCGGGCCCTGACTGGCAGACGCAGAGACAAGCAGCTGAGTACCGACGAGAGGGCCCGTCTTGTCTCGATGGCTTCGCTTCGTGTAAGCCACCGGGTCAGACACGACGGCCGGCGCGGAATGCGGTGCTACTGGCGGACTCGCCAGGATTCGACCACGCGATCAGAAGTGGACGACGCACAGCAGCGGGAAGAGAGACACTGGACAACTGGGCAGGCAGGCAGCAAGCGGGCGGGCCTGTGGTGCATCGAATCTTCTTCTTCCCGTTCAGTCTGGCTTCGAGTCCTTGGCCAAGACAACAAAACCGCAGACGGGTTTCAGTCGCTTGATGGGAAGAAGGGCTGCGACGATGTCACTGACGCTGATGCAGTGATGCTGCGCAGCTTGGGCGTCTTGGCGTGAATGAGGAGGGTTCCGGAACGGACAAGTCCCGACGGGCAGGGGTCTGATCGGCAGGGACTTGACATCAGCGCGTGTGCGTTTGCTGTGTGTGTGTGTGTGTGTGTGTGTGTGCCCGTCCGCCGCGGGAGACCTACGGGCGGCACTGCACTCGTGGCATGTCTCCGTCGCGTGCCGCCTTTTAGCGCAACACATCCAACATGGTGATGCACACTTTGAATTGGCTTCCCCCATGATCCAGGACTGTTACCCCCGCTGGCAAAGAAATAGAAGTGGCAAGTTTTGTGTCTCCTTTTAGCGGTCGATCACGGAGCGGGCGATGCTGCCGCGGACCGGGGGGGAAGAGACCGTAACGCGACAGAACATCTCGCCGAGTCATGCCTTTTGTCACCTCGAGCCGGGCAAGGCGGATGTGAAACGAGACTCGTCCTAACTCCCCCCCATAGAAAATAAACATAAACTCTTCGAGACGGCACGCTGCGGGGACCCTTTTCCCTTCCATCCCGCGACAGATCGGCCGTGGGTAGGCGAAAGCTCAGATCCCCCGGCGTCCCGGGACTGTCCATCGCCGGCACTTGGACGACCTGGAGGCGACCGGAAAGAGTGGAAAGGGGGTCTGTCCGCCGTTTCGGCCACGCACGGCTGCGCCTCCCGGGGGAAGGCGAAGCCGAAGCACTTCAGGTTTCCAGGTTTGGGCTGTTGTTGTTGCTTTCCTCCAGGGCAGGACGAGACGCCTTGGCTGTTTTTGTAAGGGATACCTTAGGCGGGCTGTTAATGTTTTGGGAGGTTTGGCTCGCCTTTTCATGCTTGAGGTCCAAAAACAGAACTGACGAGGGAAAAGAAGAACAGATGAGACTGGGACGGGATGGGATGGGGGCCTCTCGGACGCGGGCGTCTGGGATCCGGGGGCCATACTGACGTTGTCGAAGGAAAGAAGTTGGTCATGATTTGGGCGAGACTGTTTGTGTTGCCGTGATGAGGAAGAGGGGGTATTACGAGGGCTAGTGTGGAGGGGCCAATTTAGAGGAGAAGGACTCGGAGCACGACAGGGCGGAAATGCCACGATTATCGCGTCTGTTGCGGTCATAGTGAGACGATCGGCCACAGGTGCATGCGGCCATCTTCAGGCACCATCTGCACTAACAGCCCGCTGGACAGGTCCTGCTTGGCCTTAAAAAGTGGGGACCCATCCAGGCCAGGGAGTCTGGAAGAGAAGCCCGTGGCGCCGCATCCGCTAACATACGTGTCACGGTGCCGCGGCCGTGAGCCTGAGCCTGAGCCTTGTGGGCGCCCACGTTACAGGCCTTCCAGTGTTTGGCCTCCAGTGTGTCTCTGCCCTGTCTTTACTAGTAGTCAAGCCTGCGACGTCGATTCCCACCCGCCAAGTCAAGTTCCCCACATGGCGCCGGCGGGCCATTCAGCGAGCGCGTGGCCCGACCAGAAGGGAAAGGGCCACAGAGATCAGAAGAAAAAGGGCCCCGCGGCCAAGCACCAAACGGGACTGGCACCTTCCTCCGGTTCTCCAGACCTCGCTCCATCTTGCCGTCAATCCCATCGCTCGTCTGCAAAACGACAGTTTCTCCCGAGCCGCCGCACGCCAACCCTTTCCACCTCCTTTTACCTTACTCTCGCTTCCATTTTCACCCGACCACCTGTCCCCAGACGCCCCTCGAATCCATTCCGGTTCCCGACGACTCTCGCGTCCCGTCCGCCGTCTGTCTTGTCGTCTCTTCCCTTCAACGAACGAACGCAACCCATCGCGACAAAAGCACCCCGGACTATCGAACCCCCGGTACTCATGCCTGGCCGCAGACCCGTCGCCCTTTTCAATCTCACCACCGACCCATTCCCGCCCCGCCGGTAATTCCCGACCGCCAAACCACCAACCCACGAGGCCTCTCGCGGATTGTCGAGTCGACCACGGCGACGACTGAATACCGTACGTCTGTCACACGCGACCGCCCTCGTGTCGATCATTTCGAGGCGCATATCGGTCGCACAATTGAACCGCACCGGTCGATCCCTTGCTTGTCGCAATTGGACGGAATCTCGCCGACGGACTTGGCTCAACGACGACACCACGCCACCAAGACAACCTAGCTTTGCCTCAACTCGATCAATTGCACCGTCCTCCTACCTTGATGCCTCCAACCTGAGCGCCTCCTGAAGCCATACATCACCCCGACGAATCTATACCGCGAGGCCACGTCTCCCACCAGAGACGTTGAACCGTAGCGCTGGAAGCTTTCCTCGCCTCGCCCATCCATTTCGGCACCTCCCTCTACATCGAATTCCCCTACGTCCACTGCGACAAATCGCGTAATATCATCGAACCTTTCTCTAGGCCTTGGTCGCCCTGCAGCGCGAGCGACGACGACGACGACGACGACGACTGCTCCTCGTCCGACCTTCTCCTCTTCGACCCCTCCGACTCCCAAGACGACACCGCCATGAATTTGCCTAGTTCACACATCAATCGCGGCGGTAGCCTCGGCGCCCTCACACCCGTCCGGGATTTGCTCTGCACGACGCCTCTCTCCGGCAAGAAAGGCAAGGGCTCTGGCGTCACGAATCCAGTCCCAACAAAGTCCAGAAGAGTGCGCACCGGCTGCCTCACATGCCGCGAACGGCATCTAAAATGCGACGAGGGCCTGCCCGACTGCCTCAACTGCCGAAAGAGCAATCGGCATTGCAAACGAGGAGTACGGCTAAATTTCATAGACATACAAGTCAAGCAGCCACCACGCCTGCTGCCCCCAACCGCCGACTGGTCGGTTCAGTTCCAGGACGACTCACGACACATCGCGTCCGAGTACGTCGGCGGCATTGAGCGTTATGCCCACCTCCCCAAGGTCTCGGAGGAGCCCGCTGTCCCTGCAGCTCCTGCCCACAACCACATGCACACTCACATGCACGCCGGTCATCTGGATGCCACCCTGCGTCACCAGGCACACTTCCAGCCCCAAGGCCAGGCCGTCCTCGACAGATCCGGCTCAGGCAACTCGCGCTTCTTCCCACCATCCACCCCACCCACAACCACCTACGGCTACCACGGAGCCAACGGCATGGGCTCGGACACACGCCCTCTCGTCGAGGGCCCTCCTCTGCGCCACGACAACCCGTTCCCCACGCCCCAGACTTCCACCCACCCGGCCATGTTCTACCCCATGCAGGACTCCTTTGGCATCAGGAGGGAGGATATGACGAGGTCTCACGGACACAGGAACAGCGATGCGTCGAGCGCAGCCTCCGTCGCCCAGCTCGCCACCGGCCCGCCCTCCAGCTTCCGCGGCGTCACTCACGGCCACCTCGCCCAGGACGGCATGATGACGCCTCCACCGAGCGAAAAGGCCGCCGTTGCCGAGCGGGACCATCTCAACTCGGAGGAAGAGATGTACTACATGCAGGTCTTTGTCGAAGAGGTCGGCGTCTGGATGGACTCTCTCGATCGGGACAAGCACTTCAGCCACATCATGCCCTATTCATCACTCAAGTCACCCATGCTTCTCAACGCTTTCTTGGCCTGTGGGCTTAAGCATCTCACTCTGACCAACCCCGACTGGAAGGATGACAAGGCTCTCTACTACTACGACACCGCCACCACACAACTTCTCCGCAGCCTGCAGAACCCGGACCGCAACACTGCCGAATGCGCTACCACCGCCGTCGTCCTCAACGTGTACGAAGTCATGTCCGAGAAGCCCGGCCAGTCGGTCCGCATGCACCACATCGCCGGCGCACGTGCGCTCATTCGCGAATGCGGCTGGGATGCCCGGGCGGATGGTGTCGGCGCCGCCTGCTTCTGGCTCAACATCGGCATGGAGGTCCTCAGCTGCCTGGCCTTCAACTGGCAGACCTCGTGGGACCCGGACCAGTGGGGCCTGGACCTCGACTTTGCGAGCAACAACCCCGACAAGCGCGACGCTGATGGCACCTGTGCTGCTGGTTTCGGCAGGGAGGAGGAGTGGGTGCACCGCATCTTCTACATCGTGGCCAAGATTGCCAACTTTAGGGCCACGGCACCCAAGTACCAGGAGTCCAGCCCTCACGACGAGCAGATCCAGCGTGGCAGCCGCCTGGCGCAGTGGCAGGAGCTCAAGAGGCTGTGCGACCGGTGGAACAACGCCTGCCCCAGGACCATGCACCCTCTGGGCTACGTTCAAGCAACGCAGGTCAAGTCCAGGTCTGCTTTCCCCAACGTCTGGTAAGTCAATCACCTCTCCTCTGTTGTCTCCCAACTAACACATGGCCCCAGGTTGATCAAGCGCGCGGCCACCATCGGCCGTCTCTTCTACCACACCGCCCAGTGCGTGCTGGCCCAGACCAACCCCATGGAGCCCAGCAAGGGATCCGAGGAGATGCGCGTCCTGCAGCTACACCACGCCCACCAGGTCTGCGGCATTGTCGCTCACAGTCGCGACCGCGGCGTCGGCTCGGTCGCCATCCGGTGCCTTGCTGTCGCTGGTGCCGTTCTCACCAACCCGCGCGAGCAGGAAGAGGTCCTCCACATCCTTCGCCGCATCCACGTCGAGAGCGGCTGGCATCTCGGCACGGTTACGGACGAGCTGAAGAAGACGTGGGGCTGGGTGCCCGGTGGCGACGTCTCGCGCGGCCACACCCCAGGAGCCATGCCGATGAGCATCGTCCCGTCAATGCCCGAGGCCAGGGCCCCCGTCGGAGGACTCCACGGTCTCTCGAACCGAGTCTTCGACCCCACCGGCGTCGCCATGTCGGCGCCCAACTCCTTCGCCGACGCGTCTGCCATGTCGCAAGCACCGCAGCCCCAATCCACGGCGAGCCGGGTGAACCCTCTCTCCTCGGCGGACTTCAGCCTCCCGAATCACCCCTACCAGAACTGGTACGAGCCGCCGAACCGGTCAAGCTCGTACGCCTCGCAGGCTTTCCTGTGAGACGGGTCTCGTCTGGCGTTTTCGGAACAAACATTGGGATTGGCGTTTCCGGTTCACGACGGACAAACATGGCACTGACGACATGACGGAACTACTTGCATCTTGCGACTCCTTTTTTTTCTTTGCTTTTCTTCTTCTTCGTACTGGTGTTTCTCTCCTACAGCAACAGTTGCGGCACTGGTTTGCCCATGATTGACGGTTCCTAGCCATGCATTCATATCCTAGAGATGCGCTCTCTGGAGGCGGCTTCAAGGTTTTGTTCGGCGCTCGGACAGGGTGACTGGGCCTCTGCGCGGCACGCGCCCTTTTCCGGACTTTTGCGTTCTTGCTTGTCTGCGGCGTTGATCATTTTTTTGGGAAACACGGGACTTGGTTTGCGTTGTGTGTGTGTGGGACAGCGTGGCTGCGGCCATCTCATCTATAGTTTGCCCTCTACCAGGGCCACTTAGCGACAGGTTCGGGCTCTCATAGCTCGGTTGGGTCTTCTATACAATGCTGCATATGCTGAGCTCTACTTTGTGTCATGTCTATCCGCGCGACTACTTGTTGCCCTTCTCACGGGAACGGCTTGATGCCAAACAGATCGTAGGGGAAGTTCTCAAGCGTCTCCAGCTCGTGGGCCCAGCCATCGCCAACCTCGCCAACCAGGTGAACGTCAACCTCGCCAGCCTCAAAGGTGCGGCCGGCCAACACGTCGGGCTCGCGGCCAGCGTAGTGCTCCTTGAGCATCTTGTGCGGGACCCAGACGACGCGCATGCCAGCACGGCGGCCGGCCTCGACACCGGGGACCGAGTCCTCGAACACGAGACACTCCTCGGGGGTGATGGGCTTCTCGCCCTCGGGCAGAGTCTCGTTGATGGCGCGCAGGGCGAGGAGGAAGATATCCGGGTGCGGCTTTCCGCGACCGACAGGAATACGGGGATCATCGCCCTTGATTCTGCGCGACTCATCAAAGACGTCAAACAGGGTGCCGAGGTGATCAGTCTTGATGTGGAAGTTTGTCGTGTTTGACGACGTGGCGAGAGCGATATGGACGCGCTTGTTAGCGTCACCGGAGGAAGCCCAGCCGCGGGTGCGATCGAGAGTCTGGAGGAGCTCCGGGACGCCGGGGAGGGGTCCTGCGGTGGGGAAGAGCTTGGCTTGGGCGGCAGCGTTTTCGGCGTTGTACTGCTCCGGGGGGATGGGGAGCTGTGCCCATTCGGCGAAGATTGTGGCGGCTTGGGGGCCGGGACGGCCTTGGAGGCGGGCTTTGATGGACCAGGGGAGGGAGGGCTTGTTGTAGCGGTGGAGGACTGTGTTGATGGCAGCGGTGTAGAGGTCTTCGGTGTTGAGGAGGAGGCCGTCCATGTCGAAGAGGCAGGCCCTCACGGGGGGGAAGCTGGGGGTGGTTAGTGAGTGGAGAGGGGGGGTGGGAATTGTGTTGGGGGCTTACTCTTCGGGAGCTCGGGCAGGCATCTTGGATGGTTTAGGGTGTTTGGAGATTGAATGGCGGGTAAGTTTTCATGAGATGTCTCAATGAGATGGTGGTGTTGCCGACGGAGTCACAATGTTCCAATTGATGCGGGGGAGGGGTCGATTGGCGAGAAAGGATAAGCCCGGAGTGATTATGTAAGGTTTGGCGATACTTCAACGGGCCGTTGATAACTAAGCATCCGCCCGAGGCGCCCGGAATGACCTCAATTGCCAACTTCCACCTTGAACATCCATCACCGCTCTCATCAAAATGTCCATTGAAACGACGAAAAAGCCCGTGGCTGAGGACAAAAAGCCTGGGAAATCGCAAACTCCAGCGGAAGACGATGAGCCTATTGTCAAATTCTCACCCGAAGAGGAGGCAGTACGTCATGCCTCGGGCACTTTTCCCGCACCTTCCCGCGCCCCTCATCCGCTCACGGTCCCCAGGAACTCCTAGCCCAGTCCAACGAGAGCAAGGCCGCGGCAAACGCACTTTTCGCATCCTCCAAATACGATGACGCCATCACAAAGTACGATGAGGCTGTGGCCGTTTGTCCCAACTATCTCGACTTTGAGCTGGCGGTGCTTCGCTCCAACATTGCAGCGTGCCACCTGAAGCTGTCGCAGTGGAAAGACGCCATCTCCGCAGCCACGGCGTCACTGGAGGGATTGGAACGACTGGAGACGGAAGAATCCCTCAGAGCGGAGGAGGCGGCCAAGGCACGAGCTGTTGAGGAGGAGGTCGAGGAGGAGATTGTCTCGTCTGGTGCGGAAGCTGCTGCGCCGGCACCGCCGTCGGAGGATGTGGAGGAGCAGCTGAGGGTGAAGCGTCGGCAAGACATTCTGCGCATTCGCGCCAAGGCTCTCATGCGCCGAGCGCGGGCGAGGAGCGAGGCGGGTGGGTGGTCGAACCTTTCCGGCGCTGAGGAAGACTACAAGCTCCTCGCGACGATGAAGAACCTCGCGCCGGCGGATGCACGTATCGTGCGTGCGCAGTTGGCGGTGCTTCCTCCTCGCGTCAAGGAGGCGCAGGAAGCGGAGACGGCAGAGATGTGGGGGAAGCTGAAGGAGGTGAGTGACCTTTCGACACGGACTGAATGATTGCTGACTGGTGGTGTAGCTTGGCAACGGAATGTTGAAGCCGTTTGGGCTGAGCACTGATAACTTCCAGATGGTCAAGGATGAGAAGACGGGGGGATACAGCATGAACTTTAACCAGGGAGACAAGTGAATAGAGTCGCATCTAAGCAAGCAATAAGCGGTTCATTTCAGTTCTTCATCAGGTACTTTTGGTTCATCCGCGACAGTGTCTAGGTCCACTCGCTCCAGCGCGTGCCCTGCCAGTACACCCCGCCGTCCTTCTCAAACTGCGGTCCCTCAGCGTCGACAAGGTGGCCGAGTGCGCACCTGTCGAACTCAACGCGGACTTGGTGCGTGTAAAAGTCGTCGTAGGCGGGGGCTAGGGCCTCGCTCAAGCTGGAGACGTCGTCGAGGGGGTGGAGGGAGCGCCAGGGCTGGGAGCAGGTTTGGCCCTTGCACGATTTGAGGACGAAGAGGAGCGCGTCAAGGCGGGGGGTTAGACGTTCGAGAGATGTGCCGAGGATGGTGGTGCGTGCGGCGAGGGCGGCTTCGTCGGGATGAAGGAGGTTTCTGAGCTGGCCGGGGTCGGTCTGGAGGATGTCAGCTGGCTTTGTCTCCAGGGCAGGAAATGAAAGATACGTACGTCGAGATCATACAGCTCATGCTCGTTGGAGCACCAGATGGCATAGTAAAGGTTATACCTCTCGCCATGGACGCGGACGGCCTTGTAGGTATTGTTGAATATGCGCTTGGTGTCGCCGCCGTCAAAGCCGTAGTTGGCCTCGCTGATGGCCCAGCCCCAGTACTCGACGGTCGAGTGCTCGCGGGTCAGAGGGCTGGCATTCAGCTCTGCAGCGGAGAGGGGGATAGGAGCGCCGTCGAAATCGGCGCGAAGAGGGGCGCCAGCGAGGGAAAGGATGGTCGGTGCGAGATCAACGTGAGCGGTGACGAGCTCGGCGACTTGGCCGCGTGGCACGCCGGGACCGCGAACGATCAGGGGGATGTTAATATCCTCTTCGTAACCGCACTCTTTGCCGGGAGGAAGGCGGTGGTGGGAGATGTGGTAGCCGTTATCGGTGGTGTAGAAGATGTAGGTATTGTCCAGGACACCTTGGGCCTCAAGGCGATCGATGAGACCGTCAACGAGCTCATCAACCGCTTGAAGGGCGCGGAGACGGCCGCGGTAGTGCTCGTCGTTGTATTCAACTTGTTCATCTGTGAGACGGGGCTGGCGACGGATCCAGTCGGCGCCAGAGGGAGTTTCGGGGTTGAAGCTCTCGATGCGGGGGACTTTTGCATCCTGGAAGAGGGACTCGTGGCGCTTGGCGCCTAGGGGGATGCTGACGCGGAAGTCATTGTCAGAGACTGGGACGTTGTCGTCGGGGCCTTTGACGGGGAGGAGGGTGGAGGCGTTGATGTTGCTGTGGGGAGCGATGGGGGCGATGGCGAGGAAGAAGGGTTTGTCGGTGGCGAGGGCGTCGTCGACGAAGCCGTAAGCTTTTGAGGCGAGGACGTCGGTTGAGTATTCCCAGGCGTGGTTTACGGGAGGGTCGGTGTTGCGTTGGAAGGTGGCGTTGTAGTAGGCGTAGGTGTTGGGGTCAAGGAGGAAGTCCTAGAAGAGTTCAGCTTGATGTAAGAGAGGGAGAGAAAAGGGAGGCACTGACGGAGCCGGTCCAGCCTTTGAGGTGTGGGCTGTCGTAGTTCCAGATGGTGTGGGCGTTGAACATCTTGCCGGTATAGAAGGTGTTGTAGCCGGCTTCTTGGAGCCAGATGGGGAGATAGTTCTCATTGTGGCCGTTTTTCACAAAGATGGGGAAGCCGCCTGGACAAGAGGTGTCAGCTGGGGATCAGCCCGAGGAGGAAGGGGTCGATGTACCGTAGGGAGGGTTAAGATCTGTCACGTTGGTGTTGTGGGCGAGCTTGCCTGTCCACAGACTTGCCCTCGAGGGACAGCATACGGCTGTGGTGCAGTAGTGGCGCTTGAAGAGTGTTCCTTCATCGATGAGACGTTTCTGGATGAGAGGGACGTGGTCGAGGGAGTTCATCCGGACATCCTGGTCGTCTGTCAGGATGAAGACGATGTTTGGACGCTTGCCACCTCCTTCAAGCTGGGGGCTAGAGGATGAGGAGTCAAAGAGGGGGATCTGGAAGTCATCTGCAGTGACTGCGCCGGCCGTCCAAATGGCAGCGGCGGCGGCAGTCAGGGTCCTTGTCGTGAGACGCATGCTTGGTGTTGTCGAGGTGTATGCCCGTTCAGCGACAGAGAGAAGTGGCTAGACCGCCAGTCGAAGGAACCACGTCCGTCTTGAATCTTTCCCCCTCCTCAGAACATCCAGACACCCACCTGGGCATTGCCCAATCATCGAGCGGGCGTGACGTGGACCTGGTCCGGAGCCGGAGACGGAGACGGGAGCCGAAAGCGGGGCGCGTCCGACAGCCGATTGCGTGCTCCGGCTCCGTAATAACGCCAACGTCGACACCTACTCTTCAGCGGCTGATCCTGCACGCCGTGGGGCGGTCGTCAATGTCGTGATTGCAAGGGCAGGCGAGCTTGTGCAGGATTTATTTGCGGAGCGGACCGACTTCCGACCTACGTTGCGAGTTGGCCGACAGAGGGACAAGAAGTGGTCGGACGGACTCCCGCTCTTTGTCTTTCCCTGATGGAGGTTCCTGAGCTCATTGTCTTCGTCACTGGCCACTGCATGCACTGATAGAATGCCATCTGTTGGTCTGGGAGCAACAGATAGGCAGGATGTTTCGGGATCAGACACAGACAGCGGCCGACACCCGTCAACACCCATCTCGACGACATCCCGGTTCATACCCGGGTCTATCATGACAATGCATCAACTGCCCATGCTAGCGCTCCTTCATTCCCACTGACCTACTGGCATTAATCCCTCCGAGCCCATCCTACGGCCCAGCCAGCGACCTCGCAGCGGACTCCCCGCGCGCTTGCCAGATAAGGGGCCCCTGGGCAACACTCGAACCGCTCGCCATCTGGGGTCACGATTGCACCACCGCTATGGTGCCGAATCACCCGCACAGCATCAGTGGAGCGTCCCCCAACCGGGATCCCCTTTCGGCACCTTACGCCTGCGCAAACTCCCCGTCGCCGCCGTCGTCGTGACCAAGGAACACCCTCCATTCGCCAGGCACCTTTCCCTCCTGCGCTGCATGTCCTCAGTGGACAATGACCTGTCCCTATGGGGAGCCCCACGTAAATGCACGTCGAGTGGGCTCACATTCTCCGAGCATAGTCCCGCCCGTCTGTATGGCATCATCACCCATGAGCCCGGAACCCCGTACTCCCATGGATCGGCCTGGAAAATTCAAACACCCACCCGGTACCGGGGGTGTGGACACGTCCGGATCGTCACTGCTTAAAACCTCGTGGCTCCCTTGCCCTTTCATTCCTCGCGTTTGATCCGCCAGTCTGCATGCCGCGTGGTCCGAACAAGACATCTCCCCCGCCCGAGCCCGACGACTGCGACCATCTTCAAACGGCACAATGGAGTCCGTCAGCGACGAAAAGTACCCTAAGCACGCCGATGGCGAGCTGAGCGGTAGCGAGTCTCCTGAAAACGATGCCCTCACCTGGACTCAGAAGGAGGAGACGGCCCTCGTCCGAAAGATTGATCTGCTCCTGATGCCGCTCCTGACCCTGGGCTTCTTCGCTCTGCAGCTTGACAGGGGCAACATGTGAGCTATCTTGGCAACACTCTGATGGTCCTCCATTGACACCAACTCCCAGTGGCAACGCCCTTACCGACAACTTCTTCAAGGACGTCGGCATCACCCAGAACCAGTTCAACACCGGCCAGCAGCTGCTCTCCCTCGGAATCATCCTGCTTGAAGTACGTTGGTCAAACAACAGCAGCGAGGAACATACTAACAGAAACAGATCCCCAGTAACCTGTTCCTTTACCGCGTGGGACCTACGCTCTGGATCGGCGGCCAGATCATCGCTTGGTAAGCTTTTCTGTCCTCCCTCTCCAGCAACCTCCAGCTAACAATCTAGGGGCTTCGTCGCCACCTTCCAAGCCTTCCAGCATGGTCTCGGCGCCTTCATGGCCACCAGACTTCTCCTTGGGTCCGTTTCCTATCCCCTCCTCCTCGCAGACCAAAGCTAACACACTCAGCCTCACTGAAGCAGGATTCATCCCCGCCGCCCTCTTCACAATCACCCGCTGGTACAAGCGCGATGAAATCAGCAAGCGTTTCTCCTGGTTCTTCCTCGGCAATATGATCGCCGCCGCCATCTCCGGCATCATCGCCTACGGCATCCTGCACATGCGTGGCGTGGCTGGCCTTGNCTGGCCTTGCTGGCTGGCAGTGGCTCTTCATCGTACGTTCCAGCACCCCTCTCAAGACACATCTCGTCTAACACCCTGCGCAGCTTGAAGGAATCTTCACCATCCTCGTTGGAGTCGCCTTCCTCGCCACTTTTCCCGAGTCTGCCGCAAACCCCGTCTCCCTCCTTCGCCACCGCTACTTCACCGAGCGCGAGACTCAGATTCTCAGCCTCCGCGTCCTTCGTGATGACCCCTCCAAGGCTCATACCAGCAAGAATGTCAAGTGGAGCGAGCTCAAGAGTGCTGTACGTTATTCCATCCTTCTCCCATGGGGTTGGTCTCTAACTGACCCTATCAGATCACAAACTGGCGCCTCATCCCCCATGTCTGCTTCACCTTCCTGGGTCTCGCCTCCGCTTCGGCCTTCGGATCCTACGCCCCCAGCCTGGTCGTCAGCTTCGGCTACGGCAGGCTCGAATCCAACGCTCTGGTGTCCATTGGCTACTGGGCCCTCATCTTCTTCAACCTCCTCACCGGCTGGATCGCGTAAGTCTCCTCATGATCCTACCTTACCCAGCGCACTAACTCATCCACCAGTGACCGCATCGGTGTCCGTGGCCCTGTCGTCAGCATTGCCTTCTTCGTCGGCATGGTCTTCAGTATCGCCAACCGCGCCCTCGTCTTCTCCGATAACGCCCACCTCAAGTTTGGCATCCTCATCATGTCCATCGCCGTCGGCTGGCCCTGGCGTACGTCTCCTTCCCACCTACTCTTACTCAACTGCCTGCTAACATCCCTTCCAGACCCCGTCAACGGCTCCTGGCTGTCTCTCAACGCCAAGTCCGCCGGCGAGCGCTCCATCACCATGGCCATCCACATCATGGCCGCCAACTGCTCCGGCCTCATTGGCAAGCAAATTTTCCGCTCCGAGGATGCGCCGCTCTACCCCAAGGGCTTCACCCTTCTTGCGGGTCTATTTGCTGCCGCCTTTGTGCTTTCAATCATTGCCAACCTTCAGTACTACTTCCTCAACGGTCGCAAGCTGGCCCGCAAGGGCTTGACCTACATGTATTAGGCCAAGGGACTTGGCGAGAGCAGCTCGTGTGGCAATATGTGGCCAAGCTTTGCATAGATACCCTAAAAGTATAGAATAATGCACGATAGACATGTTTGGGTATGAACAGATTGGTGTTGATACTCCTGAAGTATGATAGGTGAATCAACGTCGCACGGTTCCCAGTACGAGAGCTGGATTTACATGCATTCGCAAATCAATCTCTTCCAGGTTGCTCTCAAGTCGTTACCTCTACTCAAACGCTTCCTTACAGCAAGATGTACCCCGTGAAACCAACCAACACCAATCCCCAGACAACATTCCCCCTAAGATCCAGAGAGCTCGCAGCTGAAGGCGGAAAGTCTCCCTCAGGCTCTCGGCTCCCCTCGGTCACATTACTGGGCGCCAAACACACGATAGCCGAGTCCGACTCGCCAGAACCACCCCGCCTGGAGGTGATAAGCATGGGAACAGGCTGACGAACCCGCAGACCATACACCTCAAACGTGGCCCTGTCGGGATCAGGCGGAAGTAAATGCGTGCCGGTGAAACCGCCGTAAGTCCGGTAGTCCTCCGGCAGGTCAATGCTAGGAACTCCATTGACGGTGCAAGTAGGATCCGAGAAGTTTGACGGGGCGCCTTTGGAACGGGCACAACAGGGTTAGCAAAAGTTAAAAACGGTCGGGAAACACATACCTCGTCCAACAAGGGTCCCAAATCCGCACTGCTCTCGAATATCCGCAGACGGACAGCTGCCATCCTCCGGAGCCGGCACATCTCTCATCGCCTGAACGCATTCATCGCTCAAGATTCCAGAACACGAGCCCACATCGTTCCCCGCCTCATCGTCTGAGGTCTCGTTGCGACCGGGCATCATGTACATGCAGAATCTGGTGTTGTTTCCCTGCTCGGTGCCGATGAAAGATTCTGGCACACTCAGATAGGTTTCGAGGTGCTGCACCGTGACGAATTGTCCAGAAACAAGATACTCATGACGTCTGTCGGTCAACGAGTACGACAAGAACCAGTCATCATCTTGGCCGAGACGGAAAGAGGCACTGCCTGTCGAATTGAATGCGGTTTGGTCGTCGGCGACATTTCGGAGAGCTTTGGGGCAGTTGTATGTGGAGGAGCGGTTGGATTCTTGGGCGAGGACGGGTGGGAGTAGGTTTGAAACTAGCAAGGTGGGAAGAAGGGAACGTGCATTGTTGGACATGATGGTAATGGGAGAGAGAGGTTGAGCTATTGGTGATTGAGGCGCGAGACGTGCCCGGGGAAAGTCGAGTTTATCATTCACTCTCATCACGGAGGTAGTACAATAGGGTGAAATTTCGTCATATGTTTTTGCCAAGAGGTCAGCAAACAGAAACCACAAATTATCTCTGCCGTACCAGATCATTCTTCTCGGCATACGCCCGGCTTTGTAGCACATCAGAAAACAAACCCGTCATCAGCGGCACAGCAATCCGCCCAGCCATGGTCCACAGGCCTCCAGACGGGCGGTATACGGCTCGGTGTGTCTCAGGGCTGCACGCCACCCGCGAAAGCGCCGGAACCCCAGGTCTTGGCAACAGGGTTCTCCGCAGATCTTCGGCTGCCAAGTGCCGGTGCAAGGGTGTCAAGGCACACGGCACTGGGAGGGCTGACGCAGGCTGAGACCGGGGTCACTTGCATGACTGGCCAGGTTCGTTCTTGGCCCGGTTGGAAGGATCCGGATCAACACGGCCGCGGGAGGAATGTCTGACTTTTGTTCGCCCGAGTTGAGCGAGTGTGTGGACGCGGTTGACGTCATTGTTGTATACGCGGATAACATACGTATGCCGAGACGCCAGCAGCACGACGTGATGAACCATTCGCAGACTTACATGTGCAAAATGATGATGCCGCAGTTGGGTTATTTGATGGAAACGTTGACTTGCAGGTTCCCGAGTGTCTTTTGATTTACTTCTCCTTCAGCCACCTCGTCTCCAGTTCTCCTGCTCAAGAACATACGACCATCAACACCTACTTTCCACAATAGCGGAAATGAGTAAAATGCCGAACCCTTACTCCAGTTCTTGTCTCTTGGTCCTGGTTACCATTACTGGGATAGTATCGGGCACTGCAACTCCCCTGGTTCGCGTGAGTATCTCCCCAATCACACATCCACCCACTAACACAAACACCACAGAGAGACGACGACTCCTTCCTCTACCGCTTTCTTGCTGAAGGCGGCGAAAAGCCCGGCGACCTCATATATGTCTCGGGCATTCTGGCAAACGGAGCAACCTTTGAAGCCGGAGAAGCGCTCAGACCCTCCGTCGGCGTCTCCTCTTCTGTCAGCTTTGACAGCCCGGACTTCAAGGTCATGACCGACGCCATCGGTATTGATGTGCCGCTGGACCTCAAAGTAACACCGGACGAGTCATTTTCCCTCACAATCAATTGCTCAGAGCGTCAAGACGGAATTGTCGTATGGAGGCCTCTTTTCAACAACTACGAGGGAAGGTTCATTGAGAGTGGCGAGTCGGGAGAGCTCTGGGTTCCGTTGGATACGGAGGCTTCGAGGAGCAACTTTGACTTTAACTGTTTGGGATGAGGCATGTCGCCCTTTCAACAGGAGTGGAAAATTGCGCGACAGGAGAGACAGCGATCGAGATTTCGAGGGGATAATTTTGATTGAATGATGTGAGACAGATCGTAAAGAATACGAGGCAGATCTCACAAGGGATCTCCAAAAAATATCAGACCATCAGACAGATGTGCCGCTGGGCAACTCCCCCGTGTGTGCCCAGTACACCACATAGTTGAAGCCCTGCGCGTCGTAAAACGGCCCAATCTCAACCGTCTGCCCATCAGCAGAGCCGGTGAACACCAGACTCGAGTTGTCCGTCCTCGTCAATGTCTCCAACCGAAGAGTCGGCGCGGCAGACAGCGTGGCATCTCCGTAGTTTCCAGACAGAACAACGGGCCCATACGCAACAGCAGCAAGCGTCGGGTCATCGTTGGCCAACACAAGGTGCAAATCCATCGGGAAGTGGACCGTAACGGTATCGCCCGAGACCCAGTCCCTTGACACAACGGCATAGCTTCCCGGCTCCGTGCTGATGTCCTGCTTCTCGCCGTTGACGGAAATCTCGGCACCCTTCGTCCACCCCGGGATGCGAATCTTCATGGCAAAGCTGCTGCTTCCCTCGATGGTGATGGTCGAGGAGTCGCCGATGGGAAAGTCCGTCACCTGTGTCACGACGACGCCCCGCTGCGACCAGTCCAGGCGAGAGGGCGCGTACAGGTTGATGAACAAAGACGAGCTGTCGTTGCCGTAGATGTGATCCATCAGGCGCGTGTTGTGCTCGACACCGGTACCCTGGCAGCACCAGAACGAATCATAGTCCGTCGACCAGGTACCGCCGCCCCAGGCGGGACCGACACCGCGCCTGGTTCCGGCCTTGAGGGGGGTAAAGTAAGTGACGTGGCCGTGGTCACTTCCTGGATCCTGAGCGCCGAGGAGGTGGTTGATGAGGGCGCGCTCGTAAAAGTCAATGTAAGACGCGCTTGGGTCTGTCCGCCAGAGCTCCTTTGTCAACTTGAGCATGTTGACGGTGTTGCAGTGCTCGCACGTGTCGCTGGTGAGGAAGCCGGCGATGGCGTCGGGGGCGCGGAAGTGCTCGGCCTGGCTGTTGCCGCCAATGGCGTAGGAGTGCTGGTTCACGACAAATGACCACGCGTTCCTGGCAATGTCGAGGTATCGCGAGGTGCCGGTGCCCATGTACTCGCGGGCGGCGCCGATCCACTTGGGGACTTGGGTGTTGGCGTGGAGGCCGCTGAGGCGGTCCTGGTTCGAGGCGAGGGGGTTGAAGACGACGTCGTGGTCGAACCGTTTCGCGACGGAAAGCCACTTTTCGTCGCCGGTCTGGCGGTACAAGTCGGCGAGCACGTCGTTCATGCCGCCAAACTCGGTCGCCAGCATGCTCTGCATCTGTGCGGCGGTGAGCTTGCTGGTTCGCGCGTCCACCCAGCCGGCCATGGCGAGCAGGACCGTCTTTGCATTCTCGTCGCCAATGTTGCGCCAGACGTCGAGAAGGCCCTGCATGGTCTTGTGGATGGCGTAGTAGGGCACGTTGCCGTTGGAGAGGGTGCGTTCCTCGACGGCCTCAATCTCTGACTCGGGGAAGCCGGAGAGGTAGCCGGGGGTGAAGCCCACGGCGGCATTGTTGTTCTGACACTTGAGCAGCTCGGCGGCAAAGTACGTCGCGCGGTCCCGGCAAGTGGTATCGCCTAGAGAGGCGTAGCACTGCGACCATGCGCTGAGGACGTGGCCCTGCATGTGGGAGCGGAAGGGAAAGTCGGGGGCGTCCCAGCCGCCGTTGGTCCGGGCGCCATTTGTCGAGAGCTTGTGAGTTGAGCGGAAGACGTACAGGAGCCGCTCGACGTCGACAAACTTGAGGTATCGGAGGGTGCGTTCCTGGTTTTGGTGCCACCTTCCATCGTTCAGCGTGACCTGGCTGATGTCAAAGGGCTCAGCCACGACGCCGGTGTCGACACCGACGGGTGGAGAGGCTTGAGCGTTGCTTGGAGGCACGCAAGAGGTGATGGACAAAAGGCCAGTGGCCAGACGGGCGAGGTTGAATGACCGCATTGTGGGTTGGTGTCACGATGAGGACTCGGGATGACTCGCACGGGTGTCGGGGCAAGACCCAAGGCTCTCTCATTACCGGCCGGCGGCTTCTTTATAGAGACAAGAAACATTTGGTGTGGACCCCATGTTTCCCCGGTATTTGACCAGATCTGGTGGACATACCCCAGACCCCAGATCTTACTGGCGCGGGTTAAAAGGCGCTTGTTTGGCGGAAGAGGAGGTAGAGAAGGCGGGACGGGATGAGGCGATGACCCGTGAGGTTGCATTCGGCCCCGTTTGAACACCTTAGTGTCAACACGAGATGATCGACGACGCGATGAGCCCTGATTCGGTCGCTGTCACTACGCGCTCGAATCACAAGTAAGCAGCGGTTTGTTTCCCGCAACAGAGCATCTCACCTCGGTTCGTATTGTTCCGTCGCGTGGATATCTTCAAGTCGGCCGGTGTTGAGTGCCCGGTAGTCAAAAACAAACATGACGTTGTTTGTCAGGCGGAGGAAAAAGGGGGCCAGTTCCTTATCAGATCTTGTCCACACTCGACACTCGACAGCTTACATAATGTGCCAGTCCTTCAAGTGCACCGATTGCTCTTGTCCCCCCTATTCTCGCGATAGCTTCATTTGTCACAGATCGCAATTTTGTCACCGTCGCTTGCACAAGACAACAGGAACAATACGATTTCAGTCAATCATTAATCCTGTGTATTCCAGACTCCGGCGAGTATCTACCACTTGTATCAAGATGCTCCTAAATCGTATATCGGAAAAACGTGGCATTGTCCCCCTTCTCCCTCTCGAGTGCCTTTTGCTCGTCGGTATACGACTCAGGCGCTGGATGTGCCTTGTCGCGCCTCCGGTTCTCGTATCGCAGGTAGGCCGTCATGGCCACACAAAGCACCAGAGCAAGAACGTACAGCCCGCACAGGGTGCCCAGCCCGCGGAAGAAACGGGGACTGTCCCTGGTGAGGAAGATGTAAGACGAGACAATACCGCTGATGTTACCGAAGCCGACATGCATGGCGATACCGACACCGCGTTTGAGGGAACCGCCGATATTATTACCGTTCCAGGCGACGCCCTGGGGAACAGCGGGATAAATGCCTGCCGCTGCGATGAAGCAGCCAGCGTAGCGGACACCGACGGTGGTTGTGGAGACGAGCATGACGAGGCCTACGAGGCTATGGACATATCTCAGTTAGCAAAGCCTCTATTGAGGAGGAGCAGGACCTTGGGGAAACATACGCGGTGACAAGAAACACGATCATAAAGATACCGCGCTGTTGTAGGCGATCTGCGTACCAGCCGCCACCAACACAGACGGTACAGGCGAGTACAAAGGGCGGGACGGTCATGAGATTGGCTTGGGCAGCGGTGTAGCCGAGGTCGCGGATGATGGTGGGAAGGAAGAGGGAGTAGGAGTAGACGCCGGTGTAGACGCAGATTGTAATGACGCAATGAGTCCAAATCTTCCAATCGAGAAAGGCGTCCTTGATGTAGCGGGTGTTGAAGTCGTTCGCGAGGGAAGAGCGGTCGAGCTGGAGACGTGTGACGATGATTTCGCGCTCTTGTTCGTTCAGGCACCTTGCCTTCTCAGGGTAGTCCTGGACGAACCTGAAGGCAAGGATGGCTGGCGGGTGGTAAGATTAGCAGGCGGATGGATGATGTGGAAGCAATTGGAGACTTTGACTTACCCACGAGGACTGTCATGATACCCTCGAGAATGAAAAGCCAGCGCCAGCCCTCAAGTCCAGCGACGCCGCGCATCTCGAGGACGCCGCGAGCCAGGAGACCACCGAAAGCGCCAGCAATGGTGGCGGCGGAAAAGAAGATGGCGAGGCGCAGACCGCACTCGTGGCGCCTGTACCACATTGTGATGTAATATGCCACTGCCGGAAACAAACCGCCTTCGGTGAGGCCCAAGACGGCGCGGGCGGCGAGGAGGCCGTGATAGTTCTGAACAATACCCATAAGTGTACAGACGATGCCCCATGCAATCATCATGACACCGATGACCATGTATGGGGAAAACCTCTTCATTAGGATATTGACAGGGACCTCGGCGATGACGTAAAAGGGGAAGAAGATGGCGAGGGCATTGTTGTAGGCGAGGCCGGTCATGCCGAGGTCGGCCTCGAATGTGTCGAGGCGGGCGTTGCCGATGTTGGTTCGGTCGAGGAAGGAGAGGAGGTAGAGGAGGGCGAGGAAGGGGAGGAGGGTCCAGTCGAGGCGGCGGATGAGCTTCTTGACGACGAGGCTGTCCTCGCCGCCCAGGGGAAGGGAGGCCTCGACGTTGTCGATCGAGTCGTCCCTTTTTTCTGCGTGTTCGGTCATGGTATCGCGGGGGGTGTCTGTGCCGCTGTCCTTCTCCATGGTGGGCGGGAAGAATGAACGATTGGATATTGTTCTTGGGGCGCACCTAAGAGAGAAGGAGAGAGAGGGTATGGTGGATTGAAATGGAATCCGGGGAAGCGGGGGGAAGGGAAGGGAATCTGGGGTAAGATATACATGAGGAGTGGTGTCTTCTGTCTGAGGACGATGTCCGTCGACTGTGGCCACTGATTGTTGGATGTTTCAGCTCATGGCAGGCTATCTCTCTAGCAAAGTGGTGTTTCGGGCCGGTCCGTTGGTTCTGCTCCGTACCGGTCCTGACCGGACCGGCCGGAAGCCGATGGGAATGAACGAAATGCCGTCCACCAGGGCCGAGCTGGTGGACGCGTCTTGGCATACAGTGACGTCTCACGGTGCCTCTGTGTGATTCGACCCGTTTGGAGTGCGGGGGCATCTTGTGGCTTATCGTTGGAACGTGAGTTCCCTAACACGGTTTGGTCGGAGTCTGAGTCGCTGAGAAATGTGCCTCGGTTGGAGAATCTCAAGAAACACAAGCTGGGCGTCCCCCAGTCCCCGTCCCCGTCCCCATGGGGCAACGGCATGGGTCCGGCTGCTTGGCGCGGAGTGCGGGGTTTGCCCCCAGCCCCCACAAGCTCTGGTTTGACGACACTCCTTTCCTCCGACGCACATACAACGACAACGGTACCACTTACCCACCCCCATGACCAACCATTGAACCCCAGACCATGAATTCGGACCGCATGGCGAGCAGCAGAGACAGCAACAGCAGCATTGAGTCGTCCAGCCCGCGGAGGGGCAGCTTCACCCACGATGACGACGACGAGCGCCAAGCCGGACGCGTTCCCGGTCCGTCGCGGTCCGACGACACCTATCGGCCCATCCGACGCATCAACCAGGCCTGCAATGCTTGCAGGTGCGTGCTACCACCTTGTAATCTTTCACGCCTGTGGACCCCCGCTGACCTGATCTCACCGAGAAAAAGACGCCGCAAGTCAAGATGCACAGGGGGCAGACCATGTCGGAGCTGTCGCCGCCTCGACGAGCTCTGCGAGTATCCCAACCCAGGCGTCCGCGCCTCGGCCAGACGCCGGTCCTCAGCAGGTCAGCAGCAGCAGCAGATTCGATTCACAGGCCTGGTCGGTGAGGTGCTACCGGACCTCCCCTTGGCCCGGGGTCCGGTTCTCGCCCCTGCCGCCGAGGAGAGGATGACCGCCATCGAGACGAGGCTGGACGACATATCACAACAGCTCCGCCAACTCATGGAGCTCACTCGCCAGATATGTACCGCCAAGATGAACACCCCTGGCAGCAGCAACACGGCTCCTCGAGTCGATGCCAACAACTTTGGCTCTTTCATCGACCCTCTTCCCTCACAGCACTGGGCAGTGTGAGCCCCCTCCCCCTCTTCCTTCAGAATTGACCTGCCCCTGAAATCAGGCATTCTCTAACCCTCTCTCCCCCCACAGAAAACTTGAACATCTCATCCCTGATACCACCATTCGCGCCATTTTCCGTGACTATTTCACCCTTGCCCATAACCAACCCTACTCCTTCTTCCACGAGGCTACCTTTTACACCCGCTACGATACCGGTCTCCTCCCCGATCATCTCGTCCTCGCAGTCCTCTCCCACGCCCTGCGCTTCTCCGACCACGTCCCGCGGGACCGCTCACGACAAATGTCTGTCCTCTTCGCCAACATGGCCTGGAAGTCTATCGTTCACCTCTACTTCCAGGAGCGTGTAGATGCCGACCTCGCCGCCGTCCAAACTATCACCCTTCTTTCCATCTTTGATTTTACCGCCGGCAACGAACGCCACGACCAGGCCTGGGTAAAGATTGGCCTCGCTGTCCGTATAGCGCAGGACCTGCGCCTGATGATTGACGACGAATCCCTGCTTCTTAGCTACGCCGAGAGAGAGGAGCGCCGCCGTGTGTTCTGGTCCGTCTATATGCTGGATCGACTGGCCTCGGTACGTTGCTATGCGACCGTGGCAAGACAAGAACTAATTTCTCACCACTGTAGTGCGCCCGCGCCCGACCTCCTGGCGTCCTTGAGGCTAGCTGCCACCTCTCCCTGCCCTGCGACGAGGAGCTGTGGCGAGCCGGCTTCCCCTCCGCCGGGATCAAACTCGACGACGTCACACGCAACACCCTCCCCGAGGGCTGTCACCCGAGCGCCCTCGCCCTTGTCATGGCCATGACCTCGGTCCTCGGCCGCTGCACCCAATGCATGGTCCAAAACAGCAACAACAACAGCACCGGCACCACAGGCCGCCGCCCCCGCCAGGCTCCCTGGGAGCAGACGTCCGACTACGCGCTCATTTGCTCGGAACTCCTCACCTGCGAGGTCTACTTTGAGCAGTCCGTCGCCGAGGCCATGGATCAGCGGTGCCGGAACGAGGCGGGGGATGCCTACGACGGTGCCCTCGCTGGACCCCTCGTCTTCTCCCACCTACTTTACCTCTTGTGTCACTGTTTCCTCTACCAGCCCGTGCTTCTGAGCGAAAGAATCCGCGAGAGCAACGGCAAGGCCTCACATAACTTCCTGGCCCGCGGGCTCGACAGCGGATTTGACGCTGCGAACCGCATGATCCGTCTCGTCCGCGACGTCAAAGCAGCGGGATATCACCCTCGCGGGTCCTTTTATGGGTACTGCCTCGTCGTCGCTGGGAGTATCCTCGCCATCGGCGTGTCTTCCACCAAGCAAGCCGTTCGGGATGAGTGCTCCACATCCCTGACCTCGTGTCGGGAGATAATCGGCGAACTAGCCGAGCTGTGGCCCAGCTGTCTCTCCATGGTGTGCCCCAACCCCTCGACTCTGTTCCTCCATGTGATGCTAACAGCTCGCCAGCGTCACGTCCTCGACGGACTCGTCAAGCGTGTTCAGCGATTCTCCACGCTCGCCGCGACAGCCACCTTTCTGGAGCCCCTTGAAAGGGCAGACAGAGATTTCATGTGGGCCATCCTTGACTACAACACGCTCTGCAGCAAAACCGATGGCTTCTGGGATTCCCAGAGCGGAAGGGAGACGGCGCCCGAGTTTTCGACAAATGGGTATGAATTTGACGCGATGCAACAGGCGGGTGACTTTGGAGATATTTTCCCCGCCTTTCAGATGACTGGTTTGACGGGCGTTGATGTGGATGTGATGCCGCAGAACGAGCAAATGAGCTTTGGGGGTGCCGTATTGTGATCTGTTCTCTCCTACCTCTATGTACTCAGCCACATACTCTTCTACTGCTTATATCCCATGTCCCCCTCTCACAGCCTCGCCCTCGCCGACACCTGCCCCGCCCTCTCCCACTCGCGAAGCTTCGCCCTCTGGATTTTCCCCGACGTCGTTCTCGGAAAAAAGTCATTCCCCACAAACTCAATCCGTCTCGGATACTTGTACGGCGCCGCCACCCTCTTGCAGTGCTCCTGAATATCCTTCATCAGTCTCTCCGGGTCCTCAGCCTTCGCGCTCTCGCTGAGGATGATGAAGGCTTTGACCACATCGCCCCGCTCCGCGCTCGGCGACGCCACCACCGCAGACTCGACCACGCAAGGGTGCTCCTGCAGCACGGCTTCGACCTCGGACGGGCCGATCCGGTAGCCCGACGAGTTGATCACATCGTCCGCGCGTCCGATGAACCAAAAGTATCCGTCCTCGTCGCGAGACGCCTTGTCTCCCGTAAAGTACCACCACCGCTTTGTGCCAGCCTCCTGTCGGAGGTCCAGCTTCTTTGTCCCGTCGCTGGCGAGATAGCCCTCGAACATGCCGAAAGGAGCCAGGCCATCCCTATCCCGGGCGGCTAGGGCAATGTTGCCCTCGACACCAATGCCGCACTCCCTGCCGTCTTCGTCCACGACGGACAGCGACATGCCGGGGATCGGGAGGCCCATGGAGCCAGGCTTGACGGGGTAACCGGGAAGGTTGCCGCAGAGCAAGGGGGTCTCGGTCTGGCCATATCCTAGGGCATCGTCAGCTGCATGTTTTTGCTTCGTCTCTGTGTGCTGTTGGACCACTCACCATCCTTGATTTCGATCCCCGTCATATCCTTCCACGCCCGGATGAGGTCAGCCTCGAGTGCCTCGCCGGCCGCCACCGAGTGCTCTAGGCGGGTCGGTGGCATCTTGCGGAGCAATTCCCGGGCATCCGGCAGCACAAGCCGGCGGAATGCTGTCGGAGGCACACAGAGAGTCGTGATGGGGTGGTTATGCAGGGCTTTGATTATGGTGGACGGGGAGAAAACGCCCGATAATCGTTGGACGAAGAGGGCGGCGCCAGCGTTCCATGCTGAGAACCAAGACCTATGTCTGTTAGTTGGTCTGCAACCATTACTTCACGACTTGAGCCTTACCAAGCGGCTTTTGCCCATCCTACACTTGGTTAGTATCGCGTCAAATTCCCTCAACTCTCGATACACACGTACCTTGATCTGCCATGTTCCAGTACAGCTTCCCCGGCTCCAGCATCAGCCAATGCTTTCCCGTCGCAACATGGCCCAACGGGTACAAGTGGTTATGCACGACCATTTTCGGCGGTCCCGAAGTTCCGGATGTGAAGAAGATGAAGGCCGGATCCGTTGCGACAGTTTTGCCGCCCCTGAACGCCGTGTCAGGCGGGTACGCGGCGACAAGCTCCTCGTACCCCAACGCGCCCTCTTGAACGGGGACCGCCCCGTCATCGACCTGCAGCAGGTACTTGACCGTCGGACAATCATGTCGCACCGCGAAAAATCTCTTGATCATCTCGGCGTCGCCCACGAGACATGTGGCCTTGGACGCGTTGGCGCGGAAGCTAATATCCTTTGCGGTCGCCAGCGTCGGGCAGGGGGACACGACGATGCCGGCGCGCAGCGCGCCCGTGGCAATCTCCCACCACGCGGGGACCCGGGGAAGCAGAAACATGGCCGCGTCTCCCTTTTGCACGCCAAGGTCCCTGAGGAGCTGGGCCGAGCGGTGGGAGCGCTGGGAGAAGTACCGGAACGACAGATCCCGCGGGTTGACGCCGTCCTCGTCGGTCCACAGCATGGCGCGGAGGTCGGGGGATGAGGCGGCCCATTCGTCGACGACATCGATGGCGAAGTTGAAGCGTTCGGCATTGACTTGTCGCGCCATGATCTCTTTGATGGTAGACATGGTTTGCATGTGTGGTGATTGGTGAGTGGACGAATTTGAAATCGAGAGACCGCTTGGCCGCATTGACTGTTCCATGTCCTCTGAAGGACAGATATACAAGATACAGGTCCGGCTGCCCGGAGCGACCCTAATGGTCGTGTCAATCGTCGGACCGTGGGTACCTCCCGGTCCGGCGGCGGTCCGGCGCCGGGCCGAGAATCCGGAGCCCCCGCACAAGCAGCAATCAAAGATTTGACGCGGGTAGACGGGTACCTCATGCTTGATTTATCGAAATTACCTGGCAGACTCAAGCTCACGCCCGTCACAAGTACACCATCAAGTGACGGATGAGGAGGAGAAGCCAAGCAGAAGTGCAAGCGGCCCGTTGAAAGGAATCATCGATGCTCGGAAGGCTTCACATCTCAGCACAAGAGGAAAAACGCGTCTGGGCGTCGGGGCGATGACTCACGATGTCGCGTTCGGCCTCGTTTGAAGACCTTGGTGTTAAGAAGAGGTGATCGACTGGGTATCTCACCTCGCGACCGTCATTCATGAGAGGAGAGTTGGCATTCCTGACAATCGAGCTATCATACCTTATGACCTGAGAAGTCAACCAGAAGAAATTAAGGCTATTACACATGCTAGCGGCGCATGGTTTTAGGAAAGCACAGGGCCCGATGGCTTACAACCCAAGGCCATCACAATGCTTCGCGACATTCAGACGAGGTGCCTGACCCAGATGTCCGGTGCCATGGCCGGCGGCCAACCTCGTATTCTACTCAAGGAGCTCGGCATTGCAGAGAAGAACTCGCCAGGCCGGGCCGGCAGCTGACGTGGTCGGAAGACTTGACGGTATGGACGAAAACGGGCCCACTCGGTTGGGATTACGTTGACGCCGCCGCTCGAGCCAACGACAAGGCTCATCAACTCGTCGTGGAAGCCTTTCAATCATTCCGCGCCGAACCTGAGACTCGCGACGAGGCGGCGACTGAGTGGCTGATGCCATCTGGCGCGTCGAAGCAGAGCGATACACCCACCTGCACCTGCGGCGCCGCAAACCAGACTGCGATTCACATGCTCTTTGAGTGCCCAGAGCTCGAAGAGCACAGAGGCGAGCTTCTTTGGTCCCACCCTGAGCTCCGAACGAGACTTGCCCAGGCAGCAACAGCACGAACCAACCAAGAACCTCCAGCCATGGATCCCTCGTCTCCCTGGCGCGGGCGAGGCAAGAAACGCCGGGGCCGTGGAGGCAAAGGCCAGACGGCCAAAGTATAGGGGTATGTAGCTGACGATTGACTTGGTTTTCTTTACCCCCGGTGGTGGCTGGGGTGATGTATCATCTCGGTGTGCGTCGGTCTGGCATGAGTCACATGTCACGAAACGCACACAATCTTGTGAGTATCTATGACCCTCCCCCCCCTTTATCTTCATGTTACGCGGAACTGACCTACTCCTCTCTCAACCTGATGTGAACTTTGACTAATAGCTGCTGGCTTTGCATAGGGGCAGGGATACGGACCTGGCTTGGGGTGTTGAGCAAATGCACTATGCGGGCCAGAAGGGTCGCGTCGGGCCCGGTGAATCGGGCGACCAGGTTGACCGGTAGTTTGTCATCGGGACAATCATCCCGGAACCAGACAAGCTCGCGACGGGCAGCGCGGACGGCTTTCTGGGTGTACCGGTCGCTACTACTTTCGCGAGCAATCAGGTTCAAAGCCGCGAGCCAGACGGGTAAGATAGGCTCCCCTGATGTAATGCAGATTGCTGATGATTCATAGCTTTCTCGTTATCGGGATCGAGGGTCTCGTCGACTCTTCGGAGCTTCGTGACTTTTTCAAACAAAGTTTGGCTCAACACCCGGACTTCTTGCCCTATCACTCTAACGACATCTTCAGGCACCAAATGACCACCCTGGATCTCGATCGCCTTGACCCCGTCGCCGTCGCCAACTTCGAAGATCGCCCATGGATCATTCCATCGGATGACGACATTGTCGAGCTGTGGTCCGTGTTGGGCGGCAGTCCGATTCCGCGAAAGAAGAAATGGACTATCCCGGCCATGGGACGGGTGTCTGCTGCGTTCTCCGCCGTACGCTTTCTACAGTCGTCCTCGAAATGGACCCTGTCACATATCCGACACATGTCCCTCGCCGAGGATCGCTTCGCCCTCCACGAGCAGCATTCCCACGGACTCATTCCCTTTTGTGTCGCAAACCCGAACATTCGCATCACTCGTCGCCTCTTCCTCTGGCGAAACCTCTATGGCCGCAGTGGGAGTGATTTCTTCAAGTTTGCAGCCTGCATTGTCTTGGCAACTGAAGCAGGACTCTTCGAGTTTGGTATGGCCAAGGAATCCTACTCTGTCATCTTTGACCCCGAAGAAGCTCCGGACCAGGCCACGAAGCTCTTCCAAAGATACGTCTTCAAAACCATCGCTTGGGGTCGAGCAATGCTTGAGTGGGAGAGGGAGCGGCAGCCCCGCCTGCCTGACGCATTGGGCTGTTGTTGGGAGGATCACCTCGACCTCATCGAGCGAACCATCGCAGACATGGCAGCAGACAAAGGTCCTCTTCGGTGCGATTTTTCCTGTCGCCGGCTATGTGACCCGAAAATAGCCTTGGAGGTGATCCGCCAGCACCCACCCGATGCTGAAACGGGCCCGGATTCACTGAGGGTAATGTACAACCCGCATTTACAGGATGCGACGCATCTGTTGCCATTCCATTTCAAACTCAGCCCGCCTCTCCCCAGCCTCGATGATCTTCGCAAAGATGACGACCCCTGGCCCGTCCGTAACGAACTGGAAGCAAGGATTCGTGACGCACGGGACGAGTATCCGGACAGCATCTGGGGGCAGTGGGTCACGCCACACGCATCCGACAACGAGAGCGACGCTTCCTCGTTTTCCGGCGACTCGGACTTCGACGCTTGGAATGAGCATCTCGAGGCAGACAATGACGACGACCCATTGTTCGAGGATTACTACGCAGATGCCCACGATGCTTAGGGGAGTCGACGATGGCACCTCGGGGACAAGTCTGGCCGAGTGAGACGATGGGCGGCAATCAACAGTTGAGGGCTCTGGCCCCTTGAGCCTTGAGGGATAGAGAACAGGCAGAAAGCTGGGGGAACCGTGCTTATGGAAAATGCAGGTACATTGGGTATGAACTGGCGTGCTTCGGGTGCACAGCCGAGGTTGGATGGCGGCCGGCTTTTACCTTGGGCTACAGTGCACATCGGTGCTGGACAGAGCTCATGTACGCTTGCACTACATAGGTCGAAACCCCTTGGCCCAAGTTTTGATCAATGTGTTTCCCCAATCATGAGTCGAGGCGAGTGAGCAAGTGAATCAGCCTCGACAATACCGAATCATGGATCCTGCCACGGAATTTGGAGAGGCGCTGACCGGTGCGAGAGTGATGATGCGTACCGCCATTTTCAATCAAGCAGTTTGGGCCAGGGCCCTGGTTATCTAACAGAAAGTACGACTTGTTCTATCTTTTTGATGGCTGCCTGACTTCAATGGTTTTGTCCGCGACCTGTCCGTCTGCCAAGGCGCAGGTGCCTAAAGCGGTGAAATGTGAAGCCATCACGGAGAGGGCTGCAATTCGCCCAATAAGATAGGGTACTGCGAGATAAGATTGAAAGCTTAGGTAAGGTTTCGACGATGCGGCACCAAAGCCGTCACCGACGCCCCTCTCCTTCAATGCAACCAGCCCCTCAGCCATGGGTCAAGCACCGCCTTCACGGACTTTATCCCCCTCACAGCACTCCTTCAAACGGCAAGATGATGCGTCTCAGGAGGATCGAGAAACCCCCCGCCTCAAAGTTCCTGCCGCCATTGGATCACGACTCCGTCGCTCGCATTCCGACGTTGCATCCAGTAGATAAGGCGAGGGACATTCTTCAGCGAGCCCCAAGATGCTGCATTAGCGCCTATGTTCGCCGGGCGAAGATGCGAGCACCTGGAGAG
>JACAFV010000193.1:0-55791 GCA_014635975.1 Plectosphaerella sp. P0831 | reverse complement strand
CCCCAGTCTTAGAGGCTCGCCTCTATGCTGATTGACCTTTTATGTCCAAGCCAAACAGGACGCACTGAACAATCACACATGCCCAGCTCTTACTTTCAGTCTTTTCGTCTGATTCTGTTGCTGACATTTCTCCCAGACACCGTGAGTATTTCCTCGACGCTGCGCTCGCACATCTGTAGGCTTCCATGATGCCAATGCAAGTACTATCAAATACCGACACTACAAGACGGAGACAATTCGCACTGAACACACGCCTTTAACAACGCATCTTTGCTGCACAGTTGTTTGGGAATTGGGGGCTGACCAGGCTCTCTGCAGTCTGGGTTCATCGCATGTCTTCGTCTCGGGTCGAGGCTGGGGCTTGGGGCATCAACTGGTCGCTCGATTGGTTTCCCAAGCTCTTCGCCGTGAAAAGGTAAAACAAAACAATTTCTTTTCGTCGCGCGCGCGCCGCACAAACAAAACACAACCGACATTGCATGATGAAGAAAACATATTCCATGCTAATCCTGAACCACAAAATATGTAGATTACGTATGAGACTTTTCATCTTTCGACTGATCGCAATGCAGTCTTGTCTATTTTTGTCTAGCATTTCTTCATTGGAACCCTGGCTAACAATTGGCAAAAGATTTCTAGGATCAGACTCTTAGTCTCCACGGTACCCAGCCAGCTCCGGACCCTTCCAGCTGCGAGTTGTCAGTAACACGACACGAATGCTTCGATTGGGGCGGACCTACTTCAGGAATTTTCCGCTGAGGCTCGCCTCGGGTCGCGCGATAAAGTTTGCAATGACGGTGCCTGGCTGCTCGGGCTGGACGAGCTGGCCATCGGCATGAGCGGCGACAAACGACGCGTGGTCCTTCTCGGCCATCGAGTCCTTGCCGCTGTCGCGGATGAGCTTCTGCATGTCCGTGTCGACGCGACCTGGGGCGACGGCAATACTCGTGATGTCAGTCTCCTCGACGCCCAAGTGGGCGATGATGTGGTTGGCAGCCGCCTTACCGGAGCCGTAGGCTGCCCAGGCCGTGTAGGCACCGGTAGCAGCACCAGAGGACACCCAGATGATGCTGCCCTTGGACTTCTTCAGTTCGGGGAGCGTGGCTTTGATCTGGGTAGTTTAGTCAGAAGAAAAATGAACCACATTCGAGAAAGAAACCCACCAGAGCCAGTCCGCTGAAGACATTGATGTTGTAATTGTCCTTCCACTCGTCGATGGACGCGTTCTCCAGGCGCGACATTGGCGAGAGGACGCCATGGTTGATGACCAGGCCGTCGATGCGGCCGAAAGTCTTCACGGCGAGTTCAGCAAGCTCAGTGGCCGTCTATCACCCTGCAGTCAGATTGGTGTTTTGCAACTGGCGCCCGTTAAACTTGCCTCTTGCCTCCCCAGGTCGGCTGCGAGGTAGGCAACCTGCTTCGGGTGAGCAGCCTTCAAGGCCTCGAGCTGCTCCCCGGATCTGGCGGCCAGGACGACGCTGTTGGAGGAAGTCCCCAGGAGATGCTTGGTGATGGCGAGGCCAAGGCCGCGGCTCGCGCCGGTGACGATGATGACCTTGGAAGACATGGCGGATATCAGGGGGCGTTCAAGTTACACGAGGGCTGGTGGCACGGCGTTGTCTTGGGTGCTGGGCGGTTCAATTGGGCAAGATGGTGAATCTGTTTGAGGGAGCGAAGTGAAGCGGCAAGCATTCAGAGGCTGATGCACGATCGATGGTGTGCGCCTTGGTGGGGGCGGGCTCAGGCCGGTGCCCCTCTTTGCTTCATTTGCTGCCGAATAGAAGCTCGCATTCCAGGCCATCGCCATCACGATTTCAAAGTCGTTTTTTTCCGGCTGACTAAGTCTGGATGGTGAAGTTGGGCAAGCGGCTCGACTGACTGTGAGACAGACACACGGTCATTCCGACTTCAATTGGAAGGGCGTGGTCTCCTCTGGCACTTGACTGCATTGCAGTGTGCAACTTGGACGTCCGGGGTCACACCACCCTGCCTTCAATTGCCCGTCCCGCCCAATCCTTCTTCATCTCCATATCATGCAGCCACCACAATGCATCTTCAGCTGCAGCTGTCCAGCCGCCTCCGCCGCTCGCAATAGCTTCCTCCGGCTTGTCGATGCAACTGCATCTGCAGCTCCTTCCCCTCCGGCCGTATCGGACGGACCCTGGCCTCCGTGCCAGCCATGATCGAGCCCGCACTTGCCAAGCCCAACCTCATCGACCCATTCAGCCTCCGAGTCTCCAGCGTCGGCGTTGGCATTATCGCGAGTCAAGTTGGACCTACTAACCGCTTGCTCGGCCGGGAGTTGCGGAACACAGCAGGAACAGGCAGCACTTTAACGAACAAAGACAGGGGTAGCCATCTCCATCTCGCCCGAAATCGCTGCCTCGGGTCTCCTGTAATCGCTGCCTCGGGTCTCCTGTACTAGCAACATCCTAGGTCTGGCCGGGCGACAATACGAGCACTGAGAGAAAGAGGCAAAGGGAGACATAATTCTCCCGGCAACTTCAATCTCGCCCACAGCTGCCAATTTTCCATTTTCCCGACCCCCGCCGTCCAGCCCACCACTACAGCCAACCGCCCAATCACCCATCGACCGACCAGGCCTCGACGCATGATGTGACCAGCCCGGCCACATTCGCAAGACAAAAGGCACAGCACATATCCGATAGGGTTCCGGACCCCGAAGGAGCCCTCGATTCCGTCGCGGCCGCCCCTCGTGAAAAAGGGGGGGGAAGCCGTAGGATGCACAGCTATAGCCCGTGCCCACACCGGGAGCCCCCCGGTTAGCGGTACACAAGCTTTGGACCCCTACCATCACCCCATCCACCATCCCCTGGCATTGCTGATTGCCTCCCCGCCGGGCGCACTTCGTTGGTACGGTAGTGAGCGCGAAAATTGATAGCTCGTCGCGCGGCCCAGGTAGGACGAGCCTACGAGGGCTGGACCGGGCGACCGACCGAACCATGCAGGAAAGCAAGCAGGCATGCGCCTCAGCCCTTCGACGGACGACCACGTTCCCTGCAGGCCTGCTGCTGCAGGACAGCGGTATATGACTGCCGCCCCCCGTCCTCCTTTGGCGGGCTGTTCCTCGAGGGTTTGTTTCTCTTCTTGGGCCTCTCCCTAGACCATGGAGCACCATACGACGACGACGTGACGTGAACCGTCTTCCNACCGTCTTCCGATCACTCCTTTTACACACTCTCTCTCCCTTGTCGAACACCATGTCCAAGTTCGCGACGCCCGCCATGAACATGGCCATGGCCTCCCCGTCCAGGCACATGGTGTTCAGGGCCGTGTGTGCCGCCATACCCATTTTCGTGCTGGCTCAGATCTTCTGGGCCTACCACCCCTCGACGCCCGGTCGCCTCGTGCTCGGCTGGCACCCGACGTACCCCAATGCCGTGCCCGACGTGCGCTGCTACGGCGGCGATGACTGCTTCCCGGCGTTGCGGAATTACTCTCTGTACGACTGGGAGAACAACACGGCGTTTTGTCGCGACAAGGAGCCTGGGCTGATGGACCCGCCGCCGCGCCTCGCGACGCTGACGGCGCAGTTTGGCGACCCCCAGACCATCTATCAACGCGCCCTCGGCAGCCACGTGCTGCAGAGCGCGGTACAGCACACGCAGCTGCACGTGTTACGCGCAAAGATCGTCGACGACCTGTGGAACAAGCCCGCCTTCATCCTCGAGCTGCTCCTCGTCGAAATGTCCAAGCCGGAGGACGAACGTCTTGAATGGATCTTCTGGGCTGATCGCGACACCGTACTCCTCGACGCCTGTCGCTCGCCGCTCAGTTTCCTGCCTCACCCGGGCGCCACGCGCAACCTCTGGCTCGGACCCAACGGCACCACCACGACCGACCCCGACGGCAGCGCCATCTTCCAGCCCTGGAACCCCGTCGACTCGATCCACCTCCTCGCGACGCAGGACTGGAACGGTCTGAACAACGGCATCTTCCTCCTGCGCGTCAACCGCTGGGCGATCGACCTCTTCACAGGCATCCTCGCATTACGCTACTACCGTCCCGGCGTCGACCTGCCCTTCACCGAACAGAGCGCCATGGGCATCCTGATCGACGAGCCGCAGTTCAGGGACAACGTCGTCTGGACCCCTCAGTGGTGGTTCAACGCGTATCCGCGACCGTTTGAGGACTTTAGCCCGCTGCGCGCCGACTCGCTCGAGCAAAAGGCCGAGGAGCTGCACGCCCGTCGCGGCGACTACCTTGTCCACTTTGCCGGCCGCGGCGACCGCGAGGAGGCCATGACGCCGTGGTTGGAAAAGGCAGAGTCGGCCATGACGGACTGGGCTCTCGAGCAGCCTGAGCGCCACTTGGATGCGGAGATTGCCGATTTTTGGCAAAAGTGGCGCGAAACCAAGGGATATGTAAAGAAGGCGGCGTGAGTAATAGAGAGTTTTGGACCAGACTGCAGTTGACGCCGTGATGTGAGATGAAGTTGACTTGGAGATGCCAGACGTGGTATTCCTTGTGGGGGTCTTTGGTCGATCCCACGGCGGCATGACGTGGGATTCAAGAGGACTCTCTGGCATGCCGTTCGGGGTGGATGCCTTGGGGTCCGTCTATCAACGTTCGTTCATCCTCACATTTTGTCCGTTGAGAGAACTCTAGATATCGGCACGGGGCAGACCTGACGGCATACCCGCAACATGTCACTCATCTTTACTCGACCTTGTCATCTGTAGACCTTTGCTAACATTTGGATAGTTCCAGTTTGCTCCAGACTCCCAGCCCTGTCGCCCCCTGGCTCCAACAAGGTCACCCCGTCGGCGCAAACTCCACCGCTGCCTCCGTCATCCACCTTTGCGCCCACCCACGCCCGAGACGACCCATCGACAGCATCAACCAGCCCACCGGCCCACCACACAAAATCTCAACAAGCCCTCTTGAACGCAGAATTCACTCGACAACTCAACAATCAGCCGGACGCCCGGCTAGCTCAATCGGTAGAGCGTGAGACTCTTNGTGAGACTCTTAACAGAGATCACATCTCAAGGCTGTGGGTTCGACCCCCACGTCGGGCTCAATTCCTGACCTTCCTCATCAGAGGATGTGACGATCTTTTTTGCTGGTTCAGCAGAATATGATGTGTTCTTTTTGAGGTGGTCTTCCACCGCGCTGGCACACCAGGCCATGCTTTTGCTGTTTTAACAAGACCAAGGGAGGAGTGACTGGTGTTCTAATGATCTGCCTGATGCCTCCCAGATACCGCAAGCACTTTGCTTTTGCGCCGATATGTGATTGTGATGGTAGACTTTGTTCCCCTACCGAACTCCCTGGCACGTCTTGGGGTGGTTTTTGCTCGTATCTGGCCTGCGTTGGGATGGAACCCAAACTTACTTTCGAGCGTCGGCATTCTTCTTCAGCGGACCATTACGGACTCCTGTAGTCTGCTCTCGTCTCAGAGGCGACCTGCTTGACCGTCTATCCTGCCAAGATTTAGCGAAATGTCGTCAATAGGTCGAGCATCAACTCTGCTGCAAGAATACAAGAATTCAAGATGTCATTTATACTCATTCCAACACATCAGTTATCCGGGGGATCCGAGAGTCTTCTGAAGCATACCCGCGTTTATCAATGCAGTTTGTAGGGTAGCCGAGTTGTAATTCAAAGATCACTCTATCTCCTGAGGTGAAGAACATCATGGATCGGCCCTGTGCTGCGGCGAAGTCAGTCCAGGGCTGTGGATCGGCTTGTTAATAGTGATGATAGCTTGGCCTTCCACTCTAAGAAGACATATGGGGGATAGTTGAGAGGCTCACTCACGAAGTCGCAACTGAATGGCAACATTCATGGGCAATACGGCGCGAACATCATCCCAAGAAGGAATCCAGTACGCCTCCTACAGATTGTAGATGGAAATTGCTAGCTCTGCTCTGACACCATGGCTTGAGTGGCTCATGGTGCTGTACCGTCACTGGGTGTTTGTTGAATGCCAGTGTTTCATGATGAAGGGCAACAGAAACGTCCATCGTATACAACGTGCTACTCGGGAAGAATTAGGACCTTGTCATGGAGTACGCGTGATTCAATCTGTCGGGAGGCTGATTGAACGCTGTTGACTCGGTGCCTTTGGGAATCTAAGGGCAGGAAAGACATCACCCCCGCGCCTCATTCTTCACAATAGAGGATTTTGGTTTCTAGCCGCAAATCTTGCATGTAAATGTGAGGGTGTTCTCATTTCTTCCCAATCAACCGGAACAGCTGTTCATCAAATGCCGGTAGCCCGGGAATGGCTGCCGCGGACATCGTTCCTCGATCGTTCCGCGAACAATTCGATAAGGATTACTTCTTTTCACAAATCCAACAATACTCTTCACTACATATGAGAGGACAAAAAAGGGACAGCTCTCTGGCAGCATCAGAGCAGGAGTGGTATCTCAGGCCGAACAATGCGACATTGGCTGAGGTCATGCCTCCGGCATCCAACGAAGAACATGCTACTTAAAAATTGTCACACGCCTTTGCCACTTCAACAGTCCGTCACCGACGAAAATCTCGTGCCATTAAAAAAAAAAAAAAAAAAAAAAAAAAAACCGCCTTGGGTTTGTTTGTGATACACTCGTTTTTTTCCTCGGACGTCATAGTCCAGCTAGCAGGCAAGTTTGGTTTTGACAGCTACGACTTACCCCCATGAAAGAACTAAATCACACATGAAGATATTTAATGCGATGAACAATGATTGAGGCTTGGAACCTGTTATCTCTTGTGACAATCGTCATGGCTCGGTCTTTGATTGGCAACATCTAGACAGCCCAGGCATCACGCACCATTCGAGATGCTACCCCTTTGGCTATGACATGTCGCTTCTACGTCCACACCGTATTGCAGCTCGGACATTATACCTGCCAACTCATCGTCACGTCGTTGAAAGCTTGTTCATAAGACGGCAGCAGCTATACATGATCATAGTTGACTTGTGATATTCCATGATGTCGTGGTGGCCGCTTCAGGCAAGGTGCCAAGGCTGCTGACCAACTAGGACTCTAGGAGCACATGGTCGGCCCGTGGCCAAGGATGCCATGATATCATACCGAACGGCCGATCAGGGAGGCCCGGTCGAGGATTTTCATCGCTCCACGGCGTTATTGGGTTTTCAGCGGGGCGACGATGTAACGGCTCGCGGCCGAACAGCGTTGTGCAATTTAAAGGGTTTTCCTTCTTTTCAGGGTCTTTTTCTTCCACATCCCTTTGCATTGAGGATCAGCGGTGTCGGGATGGACCTGGGAGGCGAATTCGCCCCTGGCGGGCCGGACATGTGAATTGGACGGACGGTGTGAGCCAAGAAGCCAAGGCCGTGATCAGGGCTATTGAAGAAAAACGGAAGTGAGTTGTCAAATGGTGCATGGTGCATGGCACGATAGCGGCAGCGTCGTACCAGTACCTGTTCAACCTACCGTGCCCTAACCAAGTTGCCTAAGGTGATGGATGGCATCAGGCGATGTGAAGTTCAGATCGGGCGTCAAGTGCTGGATCTGACAGGTGATGCTGTACCACGGAAGGTCTGGGGGGAGCCGCATCTGCAGCACCTGCAGCGACCTGCAGGCCAACCTTGATTTGCGGTTGTCTACTGCACGCCGTCTGCACGCTCTTCAGGTTCAGCGTCGGTGCGCCCAGACACTGCATCCGAAAAGGGAGTCCTTGCACGGACGCGCGCCGGATGTGGAAAGTGTTCCTGGCGGACTGGACACACTTCAGCGGGGTGAAATTGAAGCGAGGTCCGCTGTGGGTTCCATCACGATGAACTCAACTGAACTTGTTTGAAGTGGGTGTGTGAATTGAACTACGTGTAGGTGAGGCGGTTAAAGCTGAGGCAGACGGACGAGTTCAGGTCCAGGTCCAGGTCGGGTTTTCAGGCGAGGGTAGAGGTGCGAGCATGGGACGAACTGGAGGCACGTCCGAGTCTCGAAATAGCTCTGTGCCGTACCCGTATCGTGAGTACGAGGCCCGGCGACCGCGACAGCCGACAGCCGTGGGTGAATGAATGAGCGTGGGGACGCGTAGAGTGCGTGTTGTGTTCCAGTTCAGCACGGATGTCTGAGTGATCGCATCTGCGCCACCCCTGCCCTACCGTCCCGTACCGGATAAAAATGTATCGTCACGGGGCTGTCGAGAGGGGGCGAGGAGCGGTGAGAGCTCTGGATTGGCGGCGTGCCTTGCAGTAGCGCTGTCGAAGGGAGGGGGGAGGTGTTCATCGTGAGAGCTGCGCCGGCTCGCTGGGTGACCAATTGAAGGCGTTTTCAAGCAAGTCGCCCCAAGGCCAAGGAGAAGAGGAGGCCCGTGCGACGGAACTATTCGGCCGTTGCGTGGGCCGTCTATGTTCGGTTCGTCCGATGCTCGAGCTTTGTCCGCAACGGGGCAGCGGGGGGAAGAATACGGTTTGCCTTCTCCTTCACACCCCTCGTCTTCAAGTCTTCACGTCGGACGGTGGTGACACTGACACTGCATCGCAAGCCCTCGTCCCGTTTGGATCGGGTTGACTTGGGCTCAGGCTGACGTTCGCAAGCCACCGAACAAGGTTTCCAGCCCAGGGCCGTGTCACCTTGTCTCTCCGGCAGGGGGGACAGACGGAACCCGCGGGCTTGGAAAGGTCACGGTCGCCGACTACAATCGGGCATGCACAGCAGTAGTAGCAGCAGGGAGGGGCAATATCACACAACCTTGGGCGTTGGTGATGGTGTGGTCACCGTGTCGTCATGAGGCCTGGTGCCCCCCCCCAGGTCCGCAGGTCCACGTGGTGCACCTCGTACAGCCCGAGATCCACGTCCACCCCGGTCTTGCTGTGTTGTGCCTGTGCCTTGCAGCAAAGCTGGACGTGGAACCTCTTGGCCGCGCCCGGCTGTTGCGATGGCCGACCAAGTTCACTTGGCCGAGCAGTATTCGTACGAGTAGGTAAAGCAAACTGAACCCATCCATCCACACCTCGGAGCACACCTCCAGCCTTGTCGCGATTCATGGCAATCATTGGGGAGACCGTTGCACGCACCGGTCACATCCGGAGTTAATGATGGCTGCGCTCCGTAATGCCAACTCCAAAGTGTGTCCGAAGAGTCCGCCGCCGAGACCTCGTGGTCACGATAACTCCCGAGTTGCCCGTCGTCTGCCCGTCCTGCACCCATCACTCAGCAAATGTCAGCTCATTCCGACCGCTGCTTACGAATAACCTCGCAAAGTTACGTCCTCTCGTGAGGCTCATCCCCTCAAAAGGCCACGCAGAATTCCCTGCGCAGCACTCTCGCCTGGATATCCCCGATCGGGCAGCACATGCCTGCCTGCCAGCTCCGCCAGGGGATCAAAAACCCCAGCGTCGCTTCGAATGGTACGCAGAAAACCAGGTCTGGCGTCCGCCAAGCCCGGACATGGCCGGCGAACTTGCAGGCCCCTGCTCGGCTGATGAAAACCGATGGACAGGGGTGCCAGTGGGCATCTGCTGAGTAACTCGGAGTGCCGCCTCTGTCTGTCAGGCACGGAAGACAGATCATGGGGAAATTGGGCAGCCTGTGAATTTCAATTACGCCTCCATCTGCTTCTCCTCGGCTCTCGCGGGTCCCCGGTCAAATAGCGAACAGGGGACGAACCTTGAATCCCCCAGCGTCCAGGGCATCTCCATGTCAGCGATCAGGGGACCCTCCCTCTCTTCTCCTCGGGACCGACGTGCTCCGGTAAAGAAACACTTTGTGAATTTCAATTTTCGCATCGTGAACTTCCGTTGAGATTGAGATGAGATTGGAGATTGACCGCCTCTCCCTCCCCTACAGCAAATTTCTTCGTTTCTTTTTTCCTTCACCCCCCCAAAGGATTAATCCAATCGCGCCCAGCTCCGCTCCGCCGGGACGACCAGGGGTTTGAGATGTGAGGGTCGCCGATATGGTCAGCTGAGCGATATCCGTTGTTTCTTTTCGTCGGTCGTCTTTGCAACCGGGCGCTGGTCAGATGGGCGGTGCCTTGCAGTAGTTCCGAACGCCTGCATCCAGGGGGGGAGGGGTGTGTGAACTGTGAGGTGGTGCTTTCTTTGCCCCTCGCCCTTTCGTGCCTGACGATGCGAGATGTGATTGATGTACTAGTGTCCAGCCAGCCTCGCGCACCAGGGGGATGGGAAGGGAAGAAACGACCGTCTCTCGGTCTCGGCCGAGCCGTGGGGAGCCCTGGGAGGCGGTGAAGTATCGACTTGCGGCTGAGCGAGGCTCGGCGGGGTTCCGTTCAGGTTGGGCTCGTTACAGGACCAGTAGCAGCCATCCCATCGTGAAGCTGGAACACTGAACATTGGCGGGGCGGGGTGTCATTCGGGCGTCGTTGAGCGGGGAATGTAATCGCTAATCAGTCAATCCTTCGCGGCTATCGTGCGAGCGCTGGGCTGGGCTGTTGGTGCTGCTACTGCTGCAAGTCAACCTGAGCCCACTGATGCACGCCGTGCAGTAGTCTGGATGAGTCGTTTGTCGCAGACCATCCATCAACTGCGGTGTGTCTCATCCACCCCGCGAAACACACGTCCATCCAGTCCTGATCGGCCCACCACGCCATCGCTGGTGCGTTCTACGTGCAGTAGGGCGATCCTTGGCACGAGGGGATAAGGCCTCCAGAGTCGTGAACGAAAAGGCGGTAAAGAGCATCTTGTCTCGCCATGATCGCCGTGGGGCTCGCCGTCGCTGCTAGCCCCAGGTACCACCAGGCACCGCGCAACTAACGGCGTGCCTCACGATGGAATGGATCGATTCGATGCGGGGTTCAACTTCACAACGATGGAACATGAGATGATGGTGTGTGAGAAGCGGCCAGGTCAACCTGGCCAAGTTGGTATTCGACAGACACCGCTCATCCAGAGCGGTGTGTCATTCCCGTCTCGCCCTCGAAAGGGTATCGAGAGGAAGAAAACTAATTACAAGAAAAGTAGACTCGGACGGTGGGCCCTGTACCGTAGTACAGCGAAACCCCCGCGCACGATGTGATCATGTCCAATCCCCCCCGTGGTGGAATACAGTTGTCCACGTCCCGTTTTGGTGCCGCCCCAATCTAAGGTGGTAGTTGGTTCCCCTTCAGAAAACTCCGTAAAAGGCAGAGAGGGTATTGTTCCCGAACCCCGGTCATGATGTAATAGGAAATAAGGAAAACTCCAGGCTGGTGGGGTATGCGCAAGATAGGCCGTCATGTTCCGTAATATGTAAAAAGTCAAGTCGCTCCGGTGCCGGTGAGATGATGTACGTGAAGGAGATGGTAGTAGATGTGAGTGAAGGTGGTGGTGGTAGTGGTGATAAGCGCTTAGAACATGCTGCTCTCGGCGCGGGCGTCGTCGGCCTGGAAGATGATGCCGCGGCGCTTCCAGCCTCCGCGCTTGATAAAGTCCTCAACCGAGTCCATGGTCTTCATGGGAGGGCGGCGAGGGGAGGCGGGTGTAAGAGGGTCGCGCTTGTAGCTGAAGTTTTGCCAGCTGGCGGCGTGCCTCGCGGTCCTCTCGGCGCGGACGGCCATCTCGATGACGGGCTCCTCGTCGTCGTCGTAGGCATCGGTGTCGTCAGTGTCATCGGTGCCATCGGTCTCGTCGTCATCCGAGTCCGAGTCAAAGGCGGACTCGTCCATGTCGACAGTGGACATTGACCACCTGGACTGGCAGGCGGCGGTGGAAGTGGTAGTAGTGGTGGTGGTCATGGCCTCGATGGCGGCTTGCCTCTGCTGCTCCTGGAGCTCGACGAGGCGAAGCTTGTAGAGGAAGTAGTCGCCGCCCTCCTCGGCGGAGCGGGGCTGGGGGTGTGCAAGGGGAGTAGGCGAGTCCGTCTTGGAGTCGTCCTGGACGCGGAAGTAGTGCTCGAGAACCTCGTCCGTGGAGCTCTCATCGTGGGAGAGGATGAACGGCCGCTCGCTGAGGCGGGCCGGGGGCGGCGGCGGCGGCGGCGAGTAGGTAGGGTGCATGCTGAGGGGGTCGAAGTCGAGAGTGGGTGTCCGTCTGCCGGGGGAAGACTGGGTGGAGGTCGACTCGGCGCTGGACACGGAGTCGGAGAGGCTGGGTTTCCGGAGGTGAATCATTGTTGGCCGCCTGGTATCCCTGATCTTCTTCTGTTGGCTGGTCTCGTCGCTGCTCTTGGATCTGTAAAGCATATTGTGTGGTGGTGGTGGACAGGATGCCACCGGTGTGTAAGTGGTTGGTCGATGTGTTGGGTGGGTGACAGGCTTGGTATGTATGCCTGGTATGTGCAGGAGAGAATGGAGCCTCTTTCCGGCCTGCGAGTTGAAGGTAAGGTTGGTTGGTGATCAAGTAGAGGCACGAATGCAGGTTCCGGGATGGGCGGATGCGAGTTTCTATATACCACATCCGGGAAACAAGTTCTTCTGCCTGGGCTGAGTGACGGAAGCCGGGCCCCACGGCGGGGGACGTTACCTCACAGCTTGGTGCAGCGCCAGCCAAGAGCCAGGTTGCGCAGGCAGGCAGGCAGAGCAAAGAGCCTAGCACGTCCCTGGTGATCGTAGGCTCCAAGAGGATTAGCCTTCAAAACGCCACACCAAAAACCGGACGCGGACCAGGGAGGAGCAGCTTGACGGCGGTGACCAGGTTCCAGGGGGGGAAGGGGCGACGTGGAGGGGGCGTGAGAAGGGGGGTGGGACGGCAGGAGGGGGGGTGCCCGAGAGAGGGGAGTGCAGCCAGACAAGGATCAGGCCAGGTCTTCCAGGTTAGGACTCAGCGAGCGAGCAGGGGGGAGTGGGCCTCACTCCTTTCCGTTTGGGTGAGTGCGCTTGCCCTGGGGACGTGCTGAGGACACCGAGGAAGGAGCAATAGACGGTGCCTTGCAGACTCTTCCAGTGGGCTTGCAGGACGCAGCAGGTCAGCAGGTACTGTACATGCCGGCTTCAGTGCCTGCCAAGCATCGTGCCAGTGCCGAACGGCATGCGAACGGAACGGCGGCGTGAAGACACGGTGAGTGAGACTTGATCGACTGACCGCTTCAATCCAATTCCTGATCCACCGCAATGCCGAGCCTGACGCGTTCAGGAATGCAGTCGGCCAAGACACGAACAAGACATCACCGCGCCCGTGATCACATTCCATGGCCTCATCTCTCTCCCGCTCTCTCTCTCTCCCTGGAAAAGACAGGCACCAGGTACCAGGAATCTCGCCGAGGGGAATCACACGTCGCATCGTATTGCACCGCACCGCCCGCTCGTCGCTCGCCTCAGGTCTGCCCGTATCGACGACTCCCCCACTGCTCTGTACGAGAGAGAGCCCCGGGGTGGCCGTGTCCCCTCCCGCCAAAAGTCTAAATGACGATGCCGAGGGCCAGGAATAGGATGCCCGGCGAAGCAGTGTCCACCAGACGGTTTGTGTGTCTGCCTGCCTGTGGTCAGACGGACCTGACTTCGCTTTCGCCCTCCACCACCTTGGAGCAGCTCACACACTGTTGCCTCGCTCGCGCTCGCTCTCGCGCAGCCCACGGTCCCAGCACGCTGGGCAGCCGGAATATGTCAAACCCACAGAGCCAGACCAAACTTGAAGCCCGGCTGCCAGCGGCGGATGCTAGTCCCGCAGGCAGCCCCGACACCACCTGCTCCAGGACCGAGTTGGCCGGCGATGCTTGCGAACTGTGCCTCATGGTTGGTCGCCGGCCTCTTCCCTCGGCGACTTAGGGTCGCGCTAGGAACCTTTGGTGTGTTGGCCGGCCGGCCAACCATCCCTCGTCCTCCGACCTCCGTCACCTCCAAGGTTTGCTCTGGTCCGGCTCGGCCTGTCTTGGCCTCGTCTGGCTCCAGCCTCGCGTGTGTGCCTGTCTTTTGGCCAGCCCAGAGTTTTCATGGCTGGATGTTTCTTCGTCTCGCCGAGGTTCCGTCCACCCACTCAGCCAGCAAACACCACGGCTGTTCGTCGCGGCAGGGCTGCGACGGGCCCGGGCCAGATGATCGTTCTGGGCGCACCAGTTGTCAGAGACCTTGGGGGCCAGACACGATCACGGTCACTTTTGCGTCTCTCTTTGACTTCACTCGATACTCGCAAGCCATCTTCGCCGGCCGGGCCGAGAGTCTGAGCGTGTTCGCTTTCGCTCGTTCTGGAGCAGGCGCCAAAACGCCAGGACCTCCCTAGGACTCCTGCCCGTTTCCCGGAACCCAACGGCAGCGAGAACAGGGGCGAGCTCGACGGCAGCGCCCGGCAGCACGTCCCGGGACGTGTCCACCACGCCGCGCATGGACTCGGCCGTGATGAGCACGGTACGGTATTCGCAACCAACTCCTGGGCACGAGGCACGTTGCTCAATGGTAACTTGGCCCTTGAGCGTTCCGTACGTCATCTGAATCGGCCACCCATCTGATGAACGAGAGGGATATCACGATGTCGAAAAGCCCTAAAGACTCTTCCTACGAGTCCACGCCTGTCCGCAACAATAAGACAAGACATATAACCCGCCAAGGCCAAGACCATGGTCATACAGATTCCCCTTGGTTGCCCAAATCGCGCGACGGTGTTGTTTCAGGGACCACACGGCAGTGCCAGGTGGTTTGTTGGGAATTATCACGGACTCGGCAACATCGGGGCTTTGACAGGACGCCGGTGCTGTGCCACGCAACGCAGCGCAACGCAACGACCTCGCGGCGTCCACGCAAGCGCTTGCACATCACATCACCGCACCATGGCACCAAAATGTCTTTCCCGTTTTACTGCACTTCCAAAAAAAAAAAAAAAAAAAAAAAAAAAAAGGTACAGTACGTCAATCCGCCGTCAGCGTGCTACTTCCTTGGGCTGGTTCCTGGCTCGCAAAGCCCCCATTCCTGGCGCCAAAGACACATGGCTCGACGGCCCTCCACGCGGCCTGGAATGCGCCACGTCCTCCGTCAGACCCGGCAAAGGGCTGACATGACAAGGTGCCACGAGACTTCCCCTGGTGCCCAGGTACCAGAGTCAGTCATCCGCCAACTGCTTACACTCCGACAAGCCGATAAGGCCGTCACACCTGACCTTACCAAGTGCACCACGCATGCCAGTGCTCGCCGGCAGGGCTGCGGCGCCTCTGTCTTACGGGCTCCGTAACACGCCATCATCACTACTCTGGGCGAGACAGCGGCGCAGCCGATCCTGCTGATCCAGAGGTCATCGACATCAACCCCCGCGTCTGTGGCGCTGACAATCACGGCCACTGGACATTCCGAACTGCCATACCCCGGCTCACCGGCCCTTCGGGTATCGTTTACCCCAGCAAGTCCAGCCAGCCTGACAGCCAGCCGCAGGGCACCATCGACAAACCTAGCGGATCGAGCAGTTCGCCAGACGACCAGAGGGGTCACCACCGACCGATCCCTGACGGGCTGGAGGCGCGCCACGGCCGTGAACTCAATTGTAGGCAGCCCCGGCCAGCCCCCGGGTCCGGCTCGCTAGCAACGCTTCCAGGCACCGCAAGCAGCCCGTTGAGCTGGGTCAGGGCAAGTCTGGACGAAGGTCAGGCCACCCGCCCGCCAGGCCAGGGACCGACCCCGTGGCGGTGACCGCTCCTCCCGTGGCGCCCCCCTTCCTCCGCACGCCGGCCGGCTGACAGGCGCCCTGTCTGCCTACCCCGATCGCCGGCTCGGGTTAGCCCGAGGAAAGTGGACGGCGTTACGGGCAAGGGTCGGCCTTGTGAGATGTGCGAAGGCTTGCCTTTGCTTGCCCAGGCTTCTTGCTTCCGCACTCGAGTCTCTCACGGTCGTCAGCTGTGGAAAAAGCACCTAAAATCCAATGGCAGCAAGCCACCACGTCGGCGACCCCCAGCCCCGGGCGGAGGTGCATCGGCGAGCATGCCTGTCCAAGCCCATCCCGCAGGCGATCACCGATGCATGAGCCCTGCAAATGCGTGGGATCGCCCTTTCCTCGCAACCCAGCCCAATCGAAGGGACCTGTCACGGCCGAGTTTGAGAGCGATCGCCCTCGGACTGTGGCATCAAGCGAAGCGATACGCGGGCAACCGTTCATCTCCTCATCCTTATCCTTCACGCCCCTCTCACCAAAAACCCCTGAAAGATCGGCCATCACAGTTCCTGTCAGAGGAACGAAATGCAGGCGAACAGGCATGCCGTCCATACCTTGTTGCCTACCTGTCTTGTTTGAGCTGTCTTGTCTCGCCTTCGGCCTGTCTCTGCCGGTCGCTCTCGCGGTTGTACTTGTCTCGACAGTGAGAACACACGGCCACGGCCCTGGCGCTATGCCTCGTTGGGCCGAGCCTTGCGAAGCTGCGAACACTTTAAACTTTTTCCCATGCGCATCCGTGCGGCCGTGCACCCAGCAGGAGAAAGACGACGCCGGACGGGCCTCACATCGCTGTGCTGCTGCTGAACTGGGCTGGACCACCTGGCTGACTACTATGCAGCAAAGAAAGAAGGGTTCGAGAGTCTGGCCGTCGTCAAACCTGCCGGATCTGGCATTTCCGTCTGCACAAGAAGGTTCAGCTGCCGTCTTGTTTCGTTCCGCCTGCCACCGTGGACCCCACGCCCCTCGGCCTCGACCGACCTGGACTGCAGAACGCGGGATTCCGCCGGGAGGCGTTCATCCATCCCCTCAAAGTCGCGATGAGGGGAGCGGCAGCCACGCACATGCGACAAGTTCGTCGATTGTCCACGTAGGCTTCCGCGGCTGTTTGGGGAGCAGAATTTGCAGCGCAAGAGTTCGGTTCAGATCATTGCCCGTCTTTGCTTTTTCCCGTGCCCGCCTCCTGAGTCGTGCTGCTGCTCTTCATTACAGCGGCTGCAGGGCCCATTCCGTGGCGCATCCCTTGCTGTCGAATCGACAGCAGCGATCATCGTCGCCCCTCACTTGTCACTGGTGGCACCCCGGCAGCGGCCCCGTGATGGCCGTTCACGCCCGGTTCAGGGGTAGGTTTTTGCCTCCCACCCACCACTGAACACCGCACGGCATGCAAGCGGGCATGTTCGCATATCGGCGCCAAGGATGCGGAGAAGAAACCTGAAATTCTGCAAGCAGGCACATCACCAGTGCAAGACCTTGGTCGGCCGCCCGCATTCATGAGTGCCAAGGGGTGTGAGCAACACGGTGTGGCACAGAGACGCTGGGCGATCATGGACCAAGGACAAGTACAGTACATCGGCACATCATCCATCGTGATCGACCTTGAGGCGATGCAAAATCTTCATCAGTCGTGCGGTGACTGCGGACAGAACCGTTGTTTCGACAATCCAACGCCAAGACAGGCAGGTCGAGAAAAGATTGCACTGCACGCAGCCTTGTGGTGGCAGCAGGCACCGTGATCCCATGCTCGCAAGCCATCGGGTGGCCTCGGCGAGAGAAAACAGCAGAGGTGTCACCCTCGTCCCAACTTTCAGACGAGCCTTCTGCCGCTGAACAGCAGCCCTCAACCGCCCGGTCGGGTAAAGGGAGGAAGGAAAACCACTGACAGAATGCTTGCTGTACGGACAGTACAGTTTTTGGGTGTCGGGTGCCTGCGTCTGCCCCCCTCCCGTCTCGGTCAGAAACCACCACCCTGAAGATCCGATCTGCAGACGGCGGGGCCACACCGGGGGCACAACCACCACCATCTCCACCATCATCATCATTACCATGGCGAAAATATTCAAGGGCCAAGAATTTTTCTCTCACAGTCACCTGGCAGCCCTGCTCACTCGCGAGACCACGGCGTGAAACCGCGGCGTGCTAATCCTCTCCAGCCTTGGGCGCGCTGGTGCACATCATTGGCCCCTGAGATCAGCAGGATGACATGTACGATCGGCAACGCCACGGGCCAATAACCCCGGCCAAGTCATCCCGTCGTCAGCAAGGCAGAGTCTGCTCCTCAGAATAGCACTGCTTTGCTTTCCCGCGGGATTCCTCAACAGGGCTGTGGCCTGCTGCGCCTGCGATCCCGTCATCCCTCATCCCTCGGACCCGGGCTTCGGGTGGTCAGCGCTTCCCGCACCGGGTCCCTCCCTGCATTCCGAAGCAGCCGGCGGCTGGCTGACGTGGCGATACCTTCACTCCGACGTTTCCTGCGGTTGAACCGCTACGATCGCGATCCTTTCACATCGAGATGACAGCAAGGGCCGTGATACCCCCATGATGGACCACGCGTCGGTGTTACAGGCTGCATACACGCCCTGAGACTTCGTGATCCGCTGGCTCTGATGGTTTTGACGGGTCAGTGACCAAGTCCACCAGTCTTTTCTTGTTCCTGGTTTGCTGGCGCAAGGCTACATGCTCCCTTGCCAGGAGCGCAACCTCCGGATGACAGTGGGTGTCTCCTACCACACCCACAGCCTTGGGACGAGTTGATGGGTTCAACTTTTTTTTCTCATCAAGCTGCCACATACGGCCAGCAGCCAATTACGATGGTCGGACCATGTGTCAGTTCGCAGCGGCCCAGGACCCTCCCACACGCCGCTATCCTCACAAGGGCAGTCGATGGAGATGATTGCCCCTGGATCTACTGCTGGTGCTTCTCGATGACACCATCTCGGGTTCATTTCTCCAGCTTTTTTTACACTTGAAGGGCCTAGTGAAGCGCGTGATGCATACACCACCGTCGACCTGCGTCGTTCCTGGAGCCGCCAACGGCGCCGTGCCTGGGCCATCGAGATCGTGCATTGGGCGTTGGGTGCCGCCTGGCCCGCGGCCGCGAGGCCAAAGTTAGGCCTTTATGGTGTCGTTTTGCAACACGAGAGGATTTGTCGTATGACGTAGCATCGTCTCAAGTCGACCTTTATGTCGGGGGTTAAGGCCCGGCAAGACCTCGTAACGACTCGCAACTTGCGGCACTCCCACTGACATATCGACATGCATGTTGACCCGCAAGACCCGGCGCTTCGGGTTGCATGGATGCATGATCTTCAAAATTCTTGTGGGTTACAATACGGGCTGGAAAGTCCGGGAGATGTAGGTTGCAGTGCATCGAAACGAGCTTGTTGAAACAGCCCTATGGTGTATGGTGTTGCAAGGAAACATCCATTTGCTCCCGGTGCTCCATGCTTTGCCTCTCCAGGCGGCTCTACCTCTGTTGGATCTGATTTCGGTCAAACCGTCTGCTTTGACCGAGTTGTCAATCTCGTTGACTCAGGAACTCAATCGCTCAGGCATATCTTCACCTGGAGTCTTGAGTGTTTGACGCCGATATAACTGTCATTGCACTGTGATTCATCCTGCAAAACATGAAAGATGAGGATAAATCTAATCTTCCAGACATATATCTGCTACCAGACGCTGTTGCCTCGTCGAACGAACTCAACCTTAAGTCCAGACTGACTGACGGGCAGCCAATCGGTCTCCCGTCAGCACACGCGTGTCAAGAATCTTCACCAGATTATGTCAAGGCTGCCATCAATCTGATGAGATGATTCTCCGAGGCAGCCAGCAAGAAACTCAGTCCTGCCAAAAAAAAAAAAAAAAAAAGATAAAAAAAGGCACCCAGCCATCCCAGTCTTTCTGCCCAGAGCTAGATCCTGGCTATTTCTCCGGACCATGACCTGGTGCGGGCGATGGCCTCACCGTGCCCCCAGCTCTGCGGGATTCCTGGGGGCGCGGTCGTGCTTGTGCTCATGCTGGTACCCTTGGCAAGCGTTGCACCACCGAAGCAGGGGGCGCCGTGGCCAGCCGCCATGATCACTCTTGGGCGCCGACACACATGACGATGGTGTCCGTCCACCAGCATATGACGGCATACGCATGCTCAGCATCACGATGTCGGCAGTCATCCCCCATCCATCGTATCGTACACCTTCGATGCCGCCGTTTCCATCGTTGGAATGCATAGCCGTCGATGCCGCGACGAGACAAAAAGTCCCCTGCTGCCTGAATCAACGGTGGTGCCCCTGATCCAGGCAACACTCGTCTGGAATGCAAGCTGTCGCAACTCTCGCAACTCGTAACCCACCGCGAGTCCGAGTCTATCCTCACCCTCGACAAACTGCCCAGACCATCGGCCCCGCGGCTGGCCGCCGCATCCCCGGGTGCCGAAAAGCCCGCTGCAAAGCTAACAGCACGGCCCGTACGCCCCTCCCCCAGAGAACTGTGAAGCCATCATCCCGCGCCCTCGGGATCCCGCGCTGCCCACAGCGCCCATCCCGCCCGCAAGAAACAAATTCTTCCCCCAAAGGCCAAGGGCAGGGCGATGGCGGCCCGCCAAGACACCTGAGGCAGCTGTCTCCCCCAGCCCCCCCTCCCCCAACGGTGAGGGCGGCGCTTGGGTGACGACCGGCGGGGTTCGAAACACCCGCGCCTCTGCTGCTACGCCTGGGCCCTCGGCCACTTCCTAAAGCAGGGGACGCCTTGCGAGGAAGTACGAAGTAAAAAACTAAACCGAACCCAGCCGTCTCGCCGCTGTCAACACACCTCGCGATGTTGACAAGGCCGAGAATTTTCATCCCGCGTCTTCGTCGTCGACGGCGTGCCTGGCGGCGGGGGCATCGCGAGGTCACGGACTTGAAGTCTGGAGGGGTGGGTGGGGGACAGGCTTCGGTCGGCCGGCTCCGAGAAAGGGGCCGGCATTCCACCGCCGATTTGTACGCAAGGGGCGCCCCCTTGGGGTCGGCGAGACCGGAGCGGTTAAGTTTTCTTCCCACCCACCACCGGCCGGTGATCCCCAACGCGCACACACGCACACGTCGTCATGCCCGGGGCAGGGCGTGTGTGGGATTAAGCCCGGCATCAGGTCCCGCGAGGGGGAGGGGGCCATCCTGAATCAACGGCTCCGAGGCTACACGCGTAGTGATGGGATATGCGTGCCTTCGGATCCGGGAAATATTCGATCGACCCCCGCGGTCTCATCGCGCACACCGAACAGGTCGAGACCGAGGGAATGCCGTGACGCCCTGCTGCTGCTCCGAACATTCGCGGCAGCCTCGGCGGACATACCGTTGTGTCCGCGCGCCGGCTTCGGGTGCGGTCATCGGCATTGTTCACGATTCATCGGGGGAGGGAAACCGGCGCGGTGCTTCCCATCGGAAGTCGGACGCTGTCGGGGGGATGGAGAGTCGCTTGGACCATCACTTTGGTGAGGGTGACGGAGGATTTGCAGTGCACCAATGAGGATATTGATCTTGACTCAGTTATCGTGGTTTTTGGTGGTACATTTCGTGAAGGGGGCATGTCCATGTCCATATCCAAGAGGGGCGGTTCTTGGAGCGTCTGACGCTCAGTGAAAACCGGAACATACGGAATACACGGCGCAGTTGAGCCTGGCCTTCGAACAGATGACCGAGATGTCTCCTATCTCTACACGGGGTGCCTCCCCCTTGGGTGGGGTATGTTCACAGTAGCTAGGCAGAGTCAGTCATATGTTGAGAGAAGTCAGAGAGTAGTACTGACTTATACAATATAAGGCAGACGCCTTCTGAGTGCAGAGGCCGAGAAACCTGCCATGGAGTTTCTGTGAGAGGGCGAGATTTCCCGATGCCGTTTCGAGGGCTCGTGATCCGTCTCCAAGATAGGATCGGGATGCATGATATCCAGGCAACAAAGCATGATCAGGAAATCCTGACCTGACAGGTACAGCGCAAACTCCATGATATGTGTCCCAGCCTCTGCACTTAGAGAACGGCGCTCTACCTGCGAGTTGCCTGGCTTCCCTACGCCATGGCCACATACGGTGGTGGTGATGGGTGCCAACTTCTTGGGGTGGACGAATGACCCTTCGCGCCTGCAACCAAGCGGTTTGACTCAGTCTCCAATATTTCAGCCGCTTTCGAGGCTTCGTATCGTCTTGTATGGATGGTTGCACCCCGACGTCTACTCGAGGATGCCGTCGTTCTCGCCCTTGAGGCGCTGGACGCGCTTCTGCTCCCAGTTGTCGATGTCCTTGGCCGCAAGGCGCTATAACACCGTCAGCATCTTATCCGACACATATTCCACCCCGCACCCAGAAGACGTACGTAGTATTCCTCCTTCATATCAACGGCCCGCCGAGCGCCGCGGTGCAGGCCCAGCTCCTCCTCGCGCGTCACCTGCCGCACCTTGCGATCGTGCTTTTCATAGCGAATGGCGGTGGCCGGAGTCAGGACGAAAGACCCAGCGACGATGATGGAGAGAAAGGGCAGGCCGAAGAGGAGGAAGGGCCGCTTGGCCAGCATGGACCGGTACTTGGCGGCAAAGGTGTCGGCGTCGGCGGAGGAGACAAAGCGCTTGCGGGAGAAGGCCATGGCTGCGGTGCGGTGTCTGTGTTGGGGATTGACACCCGGTGAGGTTTGTAGTTTGCGTGCCCCGTGTTTTCAAATAGGTTGTTTGTTCCGGCAGGTGTCGGAGGAGACGGCGGAGCTGGCGGAGTTGGTGGGCTGATGCGATGCGTGATGTCGTGGTTCGTGATGCAATCAATGATGGAGACCGCCTGTCAAAAGCTGAGGAGCTCGGACCATGTGGGTTGGCTGTACTGTACAAATTAGATGCGCTGCAGAAAATACACCGTGCTGCTGACGCATCTTACACCGCGACGGCACAGTGCGTCGCCCCTTGACTGGCGATGGCTTCAATCTCCTCCTTCCACAAATAGCCTCCTCCAACATCCTCTGCATCCCACCACGGATCCAGTCTCATCCGGACCGATCGATATTGACTCCGAGTCAAATCTCAGTTCCTCGTGTCACTTCACGATCGGCGGCTCCCCCACTTAATCTTCTCCATCGTCGTGACTGACATGGACCGATGGACCGCCTTACCAAGACCATCTTCCCCCTCTCAGTGTCTCTCTCGTTTCCTCCGCCCTGACGATCCTCTTCCGTTCGCATCTTGCCAAGGCACATTGTCCTGGTCAGCTCTTACCAAGTCAGAACTACTCCTGGACTCCTGACACATCCGCCTCCCAGCCCCTGGCCGTCTTCAGCGATGTGATGAGACATTCTCCATAGACCGCAGACTAGGCCCGGCGCCTCCTCGCTCCGAAAAGCGACATCCGGCCCCCGGGCCTAACTCTGAATTGCGGACAACCCAGTGAGCCCACCCGTGTCATCCCTTGCGCGGTGATGACAGGTCGGCCCGGCCGTCAGCCCTTCACGGTTGCGGCCTCCCAGCCTTATCGAGCTATCGCGCAGCGCCCGTTTGCCCGCGATAGCGACCACTCACCTTGCGTGGCAGCCGGACGGGCAGACGGGGCAGCCGAGAGAGGTTGCCGCAGGATGAAACATTCTCCAGGCTAACGCTCGCCGTTTGTGGTGGCGCTGAGATTTCACGGCCAACCTCGGGGCCGTATCGCATGTGAGCAAGACAATCGGCCGTTCCGCCGCAACGCATGCAGCTGTGGATCTCGTAAATCTTTAGTGAGGTTGGCGCTAGGATGGAGGTTGGACATGCCATGTGCTTGTCGATGATGGGCTCGTTTCCGATGTGAGGATGCCTTCTTGGGTATAAGAGGTCCTGGATAACCTGCCTTTGGATAGAAATCTCATCTCCAGCATCCAACATCAACTTCAATCATCCACTATCATCTTCCAACCATCCATCATCACAATCACAATCACCTATCCACTCTGCACCTCCCACACAGTCAAGATGACTCCCGCGTACTGCTCCAACTTCTACGTATGTCCCACCCAACCCTCGCACCATTCAACTCACTCTAACATGAGCAGACCTTCGTCCAGTGCCGCAACTTCACGACGGAGTTTGGCGCCCGCTGCGGCCCCTGCAACGTATGTACTCACCACCACCTGACACTCTCAACACAGTAGCTGATATCTTCCTTCTCAGAACCATGGACGTGGCCGAGCAATGAAGGAAGACGGCCTCAGCCGCCGTGGCTCCGTCTTCAGCGATGTCGACAGCGAGAACGAGTCGGACGACTCCTGGACCAACGTTCAGCTGCTCAACGCCCAGATCCCCAGCCAGCAGACCACGCAAGAAGACAAGGCCAGGGCCAGGGTCGCCTGAACGGGCAATACACACCAACCACGGTGAAAATGCCAGAACTGGCGTATGACGAAACGACTTTCACGACACACAGAGACGGGTGCTCTGGCAGATCCTCCAAAGACTGCTTGTAACAATTCATGAGGTGATATATAGGCCGACGGCGGGTTCCAGGTCATAATGAGAAACAAAACATAACATTCATCAACATTATGCCAGCTTTGGTTGTGTGACAGTGTCAGGTTTCCCCTCGTCAGACTCTTGCCGCTTTTCTGTCCCTGGGATTTCCAGAACAGGTGGCGGGGTCGTGTCTTTCGCCGTTGTAGCCGGTTCCTTGGATGTGTCAATGCTTGAGACTGGTGCCACAGCCTCGGCCGTCTTGCTGGGCTCTGTAATGGCTGGAACTTCCACGGCTGCATCAACCCCTGGAGTACTAGCCTTGCTGGTTTCCTCAACTTTTGCTTCAGAAACCTTGGGCTCCTCCTTTTCGTCATCACTCGGCCCCAGCGTCAAAGCAGCCTCAACCTCCTCCGTCAGCTTCCGCACTTCTTCGTCGACATCGTGATGGCCTGTCTTCGCCTGCGAGAGTTGCCTCTCGGCCTCCTTGTCGCCGACGACCTCGCGCCATAGCGCGTCCAGCTCATCCTCCCACCCCAGCAGCGCAGCGAGCTTCCGCACGCTGTCGTCGCAAGCACCAATCTCGACAACGTCGTCGGAACGGTCGCCAATCTTGCCGACCGACTCGTTGTTGAAGAGCACCCTCGGGACGCCCTGCTGGGTGTATTCGGGCAGGCCGGCAAAGGGGTACACAGTCAGGCTGGTGCCCATGACGATAATCATATCAGCCGAGGCAGCCAATGGCGACTTGTCGCGGAATCTCTCGGGGAGAGCCTCGCCGAAGAAGACAATGTCAGGCTTGACGAGCCCGTTGCAGCCCTTTTCCTCGCAGCGAGGCACAATCTCGCCCTCGACGTGGTCCTTCATGTCGCCATCGGGAAAGGGGGTCTTGCACTCGATGCAGCGCTGGGTGGCGAAACTGCCGTGGGCCTCGACAACAAGGTCACCGGGCACGCCGGCGCGGCGCTCCAGGCAGTCGATGTTCTGGGTGAAGAGCATGAGGAGGAGTTCCTTGCGGGCGAGCAGGGCGATGAAGGCGTGCGAGATGGTGGGGTGGAATTTGCCTGGGTACAGCTCCTTGGCGAGGTAGTAGAAGGGCTCGGGGCGTTTGCGGAAGAAGTCAATGTCGAAGACAGCCTCAGCGTACGGAAGATTGAGGCGAGCGAGGTTGGCGTAGAGGCCTGTGCCTGGCGAGCGGAAGTCGGGAACTGGCAGACGGTTAGCATGGTGCTCAAGATGTTCGAGTTGGATGGGGGCACGTACTCCCTGCAGCCGTAGAGATTCCGGCACCCGTCATGACGGCGATGCGCTTGGCCTTGCCCTCGTTGATGTACTCTGCGACGGCCTCGAGGCTGCGGCTCGAGAGGTTGGCCGGGGGGCCGTCGAACATCCTGGACTCTTCATTGCCCATCTTGCCAGCGCGCGGGCGGGGTTTGAAGCCCTTGTCGTGGCGGTTGCGGCGTCGACGACCTATCGTGGCGACGGAGCGACAGTAGAGAGTGAGACTAGGCTGATGAGGCGATGGTGCTGCTTGGGTGTTGAAATCCTCTGCAGTCCAAGTTTTTGAAGTCCTTCGTCGATAGGTGCTGTCTTGAGGTCTCCGCTGAGTAATGACGGCAGCCTAGAGGTTCCTGTCAAAAAGTGCCTTGATTGAAGAACTTCCAGGGTTTGAGCTGTCGCGACCGTCGTGAGACGATATGTAACTACCCTGCCGATGAGAGTCACTGTCCTTCGGTGAGTGAGTCGTTGCGACCTGTTGATTGTATCGCTGAAAACCCCCGCTCGTGCGCGCCCACCTTATCACGAAAGTCGTCATACTGTGTACACAGGGTCACACTGTCGAAACCATAGCACGACACCATCTTTAGAACTCTCGCCAAGTTTTTCCAGGTCATCACCAGATCATGTTTGTCGGGTTGACAAGCTCCGACGTGTGACAGAGTTTATTGTGGAGGGATGCTGTGCCGCAGCTCGACAATCCAGGTTCTTGGTTCTCTGCGCTGTGATGGTAGTTGAGTCGGGGCTGTGTTTGGTCACTGGACTTTGGCACAGGTTCATCCTTTTCTTTCCTTCGTCAATTTCAGCTGCTCGAGGATCTGCTTCCCGATCCCCAGTGGCGGCTAAACATTCGAAATTTGATGGTGTTTAGGGTGTTTGTGGTCATGGTAAGCTGTAATGTCGTCGCTGATGCAGATGTAGAACCGATACGATGTGGACAATTTGGCCCTCCTCCGCTCCTTTCCACGGCACGACGATGAGTGGATTGACACCACGTGACTCGACTTTACCACAGGTTCCTGCCCAACACCAATCGCCTTCGTCTCTCCTTCATCATCAGCACCACCCAGCACACAGTCATGCCACCGGCCAAAGCAAAGATCCTAACCTCAGAGCCGCTGGTGAGCCGACCCTGCCACAGACAACCGGCCAAGTTCTGACGACCCCCAGCCCGACAGCGAGGCGGCCTGGATCAAGCTCGTCAAGCTCACCTACCAGGATGCCGACGGAAAGCCGCGGGTATGGGAGTCGGCCGAGCGCCGCACCCGGCCAAAGAACGGCGAGCTCGATGGTGTAGGCATCGTGGCCATTCTGCAAAGACCCGGCTCGACATCTGGCCCAGAAATCGTCCTGCAGAAGCAATATCGCCCTCCCATCGACAAGATCACCATCGAGGTACCCGCCGGCCTCATCGACGAGGTCGAGACGGTCGAGGAGGCTGCCGTGAGGGAGCTGAGGGAGGAGACGGGCTATGAGGGCGTTGTGAGCAAGACGACGCCCACCATGTTCAACGGTGAGCTGGTCTCTCCCTGTCCGACTGAGCTATCCTGACCTCACAGACCCTGGGTTTTGCAACACCAACCTCCAAATGGTCCATGTCACAGTCGACATGTCGCTGGCAGAGAACCAAAACCCCGTGCCGCAGCTGGAGGAGGGTGAGTTCATCGAGACCTTCACCACACCCTTGACGAATCTGTGGGACAAATGCAAGAAGCTCGAGGCCGAAGGGTACGCCATTGATGCTCGCGTAGCCACATTGGCCGAGGGTATTGAGTTGGCCAAGCAGTGGAAGCTGTGATGACGGAGGACGAGAAACAAACAAAGCATGCTTAAAGCTTCCCCTCCCTCTTGAGACCCTCCCACAGCGCCACGGCCGCGAGACACTTGGCGTCCCGGGCGCCCTCCTTCCAGAGATTCTGCATCGGCACAATCTTGAGCGTAATTTTTTCTCCGTGTTCCCTCAGCCCCGTCAGCTTGCCGCTCCATTCCTTCAGCTGCGACCTCGGCACCCGCCGCTCATGCACGTAGATGGTGACATGCTCGTCGCATCCGCCTGCCGAGGGATACATGGCGTTGGGCAGGACTGTGTCGTCTGCATCCGCAGTGTCGTCGTATGGGTTCGCCAGTTCGCTCAGGCAAGTAAGCTCGTCATCGTGGATCTCCAGCCCCAGCTCCTCCTGCATCTCCTTGGCCGCTGCGCCGGCAAAGCTCCCAGCGTCGTCGACCATGCCGGCTGGCAACTCCACGAATGCCAAGCTGCCGGCTGGAATACGAGGCTGGACGGTCAGAACGGCGTAGCGCTCGTCCGAGTCTTTGGCGGCGTCGTCGGGCACCAAGAGGACTAGAACAGCGACGCTGGGACCGCGAAGGAAGACCGACGCCGGGAGACGCTCGCCATCCGAATTGGTCACGGAGGCAACGGCTTTGAGGAAGCCCAAGCGAGAGCCGAAGAGGTCGTAGGACTGAATGTTGATCGAGTCGATTTTATACGGCGACGTAAAGAAGGGGTGCTTCGGGTTCATCTTTTGAAGCTCGAGCGACGTGGTCAGGGTCGCCATCCATGCCTGGAATGGTCAGCGAGGGTCTGCATCGAAAATTGGCATACGCACTGTGAATGGCCTGAACATGAGGACCTGGTCTTCTGACAGGCCGTCGGGGAGTTGGACGGAGACGCCCTGGTACTCCATGGTTGACGAAGTCATTTGGCGGACGAGAGGTGGCTGGGCGTTGTGCAGCGAAAAGACATGTAGTGTTGGGCGGTGATGCGCGTTTGCTGAGCGTTTGATGTTTGTGGAAATGACTGGTCGCAGTTTCGCACCAGTCAGCCACTTCATTCTCCGAGTTTCTGGGCAAGGTGGATGGATGCCTTGGACTGTGATGATGATGGAAGGGTGAAGTCGTGGGTCGAAGCATGTCACTTGTCGGAGGCGGACCAATGAGTGACGTGACGTCAAACACGTTTGTCGACTCAACCACAGCATCATCTTTACCATGTCAAGCAAAGATCATCGGATATCGAGACAGTTGATGGTTGAATTTCCTAGTTGCTTAATGATAATTGACGCCGCAAAGAAGTAACCTCCCGCCCGCTCTCCCAAGACCAAACTGCCATCTGCTATGCTGTTCCCATGTAGTGCCCAAAAGAAAACTAATTTACAGAGCCCAGTACACCTGGACGCTTGCTTTCTCGACGTTGTTGGCCCATCCGAGGAACCTCGCCATGCCCCAGATACTGACCACGTCGCCCAGCCTCAGGTTACGCACAAACTCGCCAGTTCCAGATGCCTTGCCCCGTCCCACGTCGCTAAGACGATCCGCCTCGGAAGACTCTGGGTTGATATCGTCTGTCGCTCTCCAAGTCACCTCGTAGTCTACCATCTCGCGCGCGGCGGTCCTGTTACGTTGAATGGTGTGCATTTCGCATGGGTTGAGGGGGTAATTGATCTTGCGCTCGCCGTTGGGCCTAGTCTCCACCTCTCCCGTGGGATACACTGGTCGCAGAGCGGCTGTGTCAAAGGGCCGCGTGATATCTGGCTGATCTTCGCCGTTGGGTGTCTCGAATCTTTCCAGGCCTGCCTCGAACCATGTCCAGGACCCGTGGAAGGTATGATGGTGTTCGCGGGTACCACCCCAGGCTTGGTCCCTGGATCGGATCTTGAATACGACTTTCCGGACGGGGTGCTCGAGCGTGGGAATGGCTCGGAGGTGTGTCTTGAAATGTTTCGGGGAAATGGGCTCGTTGGATGGAGAGTCTGAAGGCGGGGTAGTCCGCCATTCTTCTGTGTCTTGGACATCTGCCTGGGTGAACCCGATGGGTGGCGAGCGTATGAGGAGCAGGTTTTCAGTACCGCTGCCGTTGATACGGGGGCGAGTGGCGGAGGTGAACTCGATCGAGGTCTCTGTGCAGGGCCAGTACTCGGCGTGGTCGACAATAATGTCGACAATCTCCGGTGGAAGGGACAAGCCCTTGACCAGCATGGCCTTGACGACGAGAACATCGACAGGGCCCGGCAGGAAGGGCTGAGCTTTGGGTCGTGAGAACCAGCCTGGAGCGGGTGACTGGCCACCAACTTGGGCGAATGGCGGCATGCTGCTGCTCGTCTGCGGCATACCGGCCTGTGTAACATCAGCCGCCTGCGGGGTGCCGGTTTGTGGCACATTTGGGCTTGCAGGACGTCTGCTTCTGTTCATGTAGAGAGCTCCGCCGGCAATGCCGACGAGGAGGATGGGAATGAAAGCCATCGTGGGCAGTAGGAAGGAGTCTAAAATAAAGTGATGGAGAAGTGAGTAGGTAGCCGTAACGTCAGAGGCGATAATGGTGATTTTGTTCAAGTTACCTCCATCAAGTGCCACACCCACGTCATCTCTTGAAACACTGTAGGCGGCAGTTTAGAGCAATCATGCAGGCCTCCCGCGTTCGTCACTGTACCGCGCCCCAAAAGCTTGACCCCACCTTCACATGCGATAGCCCCACTTCTTCCTGCGTCAGTGCGTCACTCTTATCATTTGCCTTATCTGACATGGTCACGTGGAATTTCGCCATCCAGCTCCGGAGAGCTTTCGGAGCTTCGACAAAATCCACCCGGAGGCGACCACGGCCGGGGCTGACAAACTGTCTGTCGCCATGGGCTATAACTTTACAAGGTATCCCAGGACCCAATCCTCCCCTCGGACAGCAGTTTGGCATTGGCCGTATTCTCATCCGTCACCATGAAGCTGCAGAGACTCAGCTCGGCGGCTCTTCGCTCGGCAAAGGCCTCGGCCTCAACCCCTCGTCGTGTTGCGCCCTCGACAACCCTCTGCTCTGCCACGCGCGGTACCGCAGCTCCCAGCAATGGAACCCGATTTTTCCACTCGAAGCCTGCAAAGGCCGCCGCGGCCACCGAGGCTTCCAACCCGGCCATGTCTTTCCCCTGCCTCGACGCCCTCGAGATGCGCTCCGCCAAGCTCAAGGCTAGCTTCGAGTCGAGCGGCCCCGAGCCCTCTTACACCGCTGGCGCGACACAAACCTTCCATTGCGACCAGCCACTGCTCCTTGACTGGGGCGGTGTTCTGCCCGAGTTCGACATTGCCTACGAGTCCTGGGGCAAGATGAACGCCAACAAATCAAACGTCATCCTCCTCCACACCGGCCTGTCGGCCTCGTCACACGCACACTCAACCGAGAGCAATCCGGCGCCGGGCTGGTGGGAGAAGTTCATCGGGCCGGGGGGCGCAGTCGATACCGACAAGTACCACGTCATATGCACAAACGTCATTGGCGGCTGCTACGGCTCGACCGGCCCTGGCAGCGTCGACCCGGCAGACGGCCAGCGGTACGCGACGAGGTTCCCGATTCTTACCATGGAGGACATGGTGCGCGCGCAGTTCCGTCTGCTGGACCACCTCGGCGTGGACAAGCTCTACGCGAGCGTGGGCTCCAGTATGGGCGGCATGCAGTCCCTGGCGGCCGGCGTCCTGTTCCCCAACCGGGTCGGCAGGATTGCCTCCATCAGCGGCTGCGCCAGGAGCCACCCCTACAGCATCGCCATGCGCCACACGCAGAGGCAGGTGCTCATGATGGACCCCAACTGGCAGCGCGGGTTCTACTACGGCAAGACCCTGCCCCATGCCGGCATGAAGCTGGCGCGTGAGATCGCCACCGTCACATACCGGTCCGGCCCCGAGTGGGAGCAGAGGTTCGGTAGGCGGCGGGCGGATCCCGGCAAGCCGCCGGCCCTGTGTCCGGACTTTTTGATCGAGACGTACCTCGACCACGCCGGCGAAAAGTTTTGCCTCACCTACGACGCGAACAGTCTACTGTACGTGAGCAAGGCTATGGATCTGTTTGACCTGGGTCGCGAGAGCCAAATCGCCTCCCAGGCCCGCCGCGCTGAGCGAGCGGAGCAGCTCGAAGCTGGTATGGAGCAGGCGGCCGCGGATCTGTCATGCAGTCTCACGCTGCCCGACAGTCCGTACGAGGAGCAGCCCGAGTCTCAAGCCGACGCCCAATCATCGCCCGTAGAAGTCTCGTCGCGGCCGCCTGAGGACCTCATACAGGGCCTGACTGTTCTCCGGGACACGCCAGCCCTGGTCATGGGTGTTGTCAGCGACATTCTGTTCCCGGCGTGGCAGCAGCGCGAGATTGCTGAGGCGCTTAAGCTGGCGGGCAACAGAAACGTTGCGCACTATGAGCTGAGCGAGGAGATGAGCATGTTTGGCCACGACACGTTCCTGCTGGACCTGAAGAATATTGGAGGAAACTTGAAGAACTTCCTTGGGTGAGAGACGTGTAGTTTAGGATCAGGAAAACAAGCGAATGAATTTGCAATCATGATGACTATCCCGGCATGGCAAGTACAATTTGTTCAATGTGCAAAAATAGTTCGGATATCATCAGGCTTCTTCGCCCCTTTTATCTATGGTCATGGCATCGTACAGTCCCCGTCTCCTCAGCGCGAACAGACACGCTCACGCCTCGAAGACGAGCACCAGGCCGTCGTCGCCTGCCGTAATGACCCTCTCGCCTGTTGACCCTTGCACGAAACCCAGGACACCACCACCCTCACCATCGCCGCGATGGCCCTTCCACTCCTTGAGCAGGCCGGAGCTCGAAGGACCCGCGCCCTGAGCAGAGCCGGCGCCGCGAAGGTCCCACCGACGGACGACGCCGTCCATACCACAGCTCGTCAGCAGCCAGGTGCCAGGGACGAACTCGACCTTGACGACACTGTGTTCCTCGTGGGCGCTGACGATGCTGCGGCGCACGGCGAAGCGGCGCGTGGCGTCGTAGACGGTGATGCCGCCGTCAACGCTGCCGGCGGCGAGCAGGGTGGTCTGCTGGTTAGGCAGGCCACCGGTAGGCGAGCCAAAGGACAGCGTCTCGATGCTGTCGGACTGCATCTGCAGGCTGGCGAGAATCTGGCCGCCAGCGGCGACCTGCTGGGACGAGGCGCCCTTGGCAGACTTTGACTTGCCGGTAGCAGCCTTCTGGGCGCCGTCTGACAGACGGGGGAGTGAGACGATCCTGACCTGACCACCAGCACCACCGGCAGCGAGGAAGGCGCCGTTGGGCTCAACGGCGATGGAGTAGAGACCGCCGACGACCTCGAAGCGCTGGTCGTCGCTGGTCAGAGCGACGACGGTCTGGCCGTTGGAGTCGACAGCACCCTTGGAGGCGGCGAGGCCCCAGACGTCCCAGACGTAGAGGGACGAATCCTCGGCGACGGTGGCGAGCAGGGCACCATCAGGGGTCCAGGCACCGGCGGTGCAGGCACCCATGTGCAGCCAGTATGTGTTGACGAGCTGGAGGGGGTTCTGCGGGTCGGCAGCGGGATCGATGGTGTAGACCCAGACGGAGTTGTCCGAGGCGCCGATGGCGATGGTGTTGGGGTAGTCGGGGCTCGGGCAGGGAGCGATCCAGTTGACCTCGGGCACCTCTTGGGCCTCGGCGATGAACTTGAAGGTGGCGTTGGGGGGAGAGACGTTGGCAGAGTAGACGCGCAGCTTGCCGTCGAGGCCGCCGCTGACGAGGAAGTCGCCGCGGGGCAGGGTGAAGGCGAGGGAGTTGATTGAGTCTGTGTGGCCGTCGATGGGGAAGAGGGGGTTCAGTTCGGTCGTGGGCCGCTCGTCGGCGCCGCTGAAGCTGGCGGGAAGGACGGGACGCTCTGCAGCGGCGCTTGTGTCGATGATGTAGCCCTTGCCGGGCGCGTCGTCGGCGTCGCCCTCTGAGCCGCCCGTGACGACGAGGGAGCCGTGGATGGGGTGCTGGGCGATGGCGAAGACCGAGTCGGCGTGGCCGTCAAAGTAGGCGATGGAGTCGTTCTGGAGGTTGATCTCCTCGTTGTCCGAGTCCATGGGCACATCGCCCTCGTCGTCGGAAGCAATCTCCTCGCCGACCTCTTCGGCGTCGAGGACGTCGGGGCCCTCCTCGGGGACGTCGTTCTCTTCGGGGCGGCGGCTGGCGGACATTGTGGGAGGTGGTTTTCGGGAATAGAAGGATGACAGGTGTGTGTGTCTCTGTCGGACTGGAGAACGAGTCTGGCTGCTGCTTCGTTCTTATGTTGACGCCGTGTGGAAAGTTGGTCGTCGAGCTGGTGCTTGATAAGCAGATCTTCTTCGTTGCGCCGCCGCTTTCCTGAATTTTTTGAACGGATGGCGGGGTGGCGGGGTAGCTAGCTCACTAATGGGCGCCGCTGCCTGCGGCAACCGCGTTGGGAAACACCACCGCAGACACTGAAGGACCCCGCCATACCGCGCGGTCTCGGTGAGTCTCGGTGGACATTCGGCCAAGACATCATCTCCATCACTTGCATTGTGCTTGTTTAACTTGAAAATGCTAAATCCATACCCCGCTCGCTTCTTTTCGGGAGGGATGTTAAGTCCTCTGCCGCCGACTGAATCGTCGTTGAATGTTAAATAACCCGTGTCGCCCAGCGTGGCACAAAACGCTTCCAATCCCTCTGCCCATGATGTCTGTCTAAAGATGATCACCACAATGTGTAAAATGCAAAACCCCCATACTACCGTCCTCGTAATAACACCCAGACGCCGTTCGAATGTTGAATTGGCTCGAGCATGGCCTCTTGTCTTGGTCCATAAAATATGCCGTAGTCATGATGAATGTGTACGCCCTGCGCTAAATGGCAGGTATGTTACATTGCCAGAGCCTGGAAATGACAGGCTCGCAAAGAGTACTCTGCTGCTTCTTACGCCTCGCCGGTGGTGTCGGCGACGGGAGGGCACGTGCAGAAGAGGTTCTGGTCGCCAAAGGCTGCAAAAACATGTTAGCAAAAAGTCCACCCATCCAAGGAACATCAGACGTACCGTCGTCCACCCTCGCCACGCTGGGCCAGAACTTCTTCTCGCGCAGGTACGGCAGCGGGTACGCCGCCTTCTCGCGGGTGTAGGAACGCTCCCATTTGCCGTCATCACCAAGGATGACATCGGCCTGCGGGTGAGGCGCGTTCTTGAGCACGTTCGCAGTGCGCGGCTGCGCACCGTCCTCGATATCCTTGATCTCAGCACGGATCGAGATGAGTGCGTCGATGAAGCGGTCCAGCTCCTCCTTGCTCTCACTCTCCGTCGGCTCAATCATGAGCGTGTTGGCCACGGGCCACGACATGGTCGGCGCGTGGAAGCCGTAGTCCTGGAGACGCTTGGCAATGTCAATGGCCTCGACGCCCGCCGTCTTGGAGAAGTTGCGCACGTCCAAGATGAACTCGTGAGCGCACCGTCCGGCATCGTTGGTGTACAGGATGTTGTAGTGGGGCTTGAGACGGGCGAGGATGTAGTTGGCGTTGAGGATGGCCATCTTGGTGGCCATGGCCAGACCCTTGTTGCCCATGAGCGAGTTGTACGCCCAGGGAATCGGGAGGATGCCGGCGCTGCCGTAGGGCGCGCTGCTGATCATGGGCTCCTTCTCGTCGGGGTGCAGCGAGGGCAGGAAGGGCGCGAGGTGACTCTTGACGCAGATGGGGCCGACACCGGGGCCACCGCCGCCGTGGGGGATGCAGAAGGTCTTGTGCAGGTTCAGGTGGCACACGTCGGCACCAATCTCGCCGGGCGAGCAGAGACCGATCTGGGCGTTCATGTTGGCACCGTCCATGTACACCTGACCGCCATGCTCGTGGATCGTGTCGCAGACCGCCTTGATATTGGGCTCGAACACGCCGTACGTCGACGGGTAAGTGATCATGATGGCGCCCAGCTCTTTCTCGTGCTTCTTGCACTTGGCCTTGAGGTCCTCCATGTCCAGGTTGCCTGTCTTGGTGTCGCACTCGATGGGCACAACACGCATACCGGCCATGGCCGCCGACGCAGGGTTGGTGCCGTGTGCCGACTTGGGAATCAGGCAGATATCGCGCTTGGGACCCGGCTGCTGCTCGTGGAACCTGCGGATCACGCGAAGGCCGGCAAACTCGCCCTGTGCACCTGAGTTGGGCTGCAGCGTCGTCGCGTCCATGGCAGTGATGCCCGAGAGCTGGTCCTCGAGCTCCTTGATAAACTCAAGGTACGCAGGGACGTGCTTGGGGTTGGTGTAGGGGTGGGGGGTGGCAAAGATGTCCTTGGAGATGAGGGACATCTCGGTGGCGCCGTTAAGCTTCATCGTGCACGAGCCCAGGGGAATCATGGAGTGGACCAGCGAGAGGTCCTTGGACTGGAGGTGGTAGATGTAGCGAAGGATCTCCGTCTCGCTGCGGTGGGTGTTGAAGACGGGGTGGGTGAGGAAGTCAGACTGGCGCCTGAAGTGCTCGGGGAGACTGGCCTGCACGCCGGACGCGTCGCGGGTGTAGATTTCGGACGCAAGGTCCTTGGCAGCAGTGGCATCCTGGCTGGTGGCAGCAGAAAAGGTGGCCGCGAGGCGCTGGAACGCCTCGAGGTCAGTGGCCTCACCGATGCTGATACCAATGTCGCCGTTGCCAAGCTCGCGAAAGTGCAGGCCGAGCTGTTCACCCTTGTCGATGATGCTCTGCGCAACCTTCTCGCCCGCCTTGATGACGACGGTGTCAAACAGAACCTGGCCGTTGGGGCTGTTGCTGGGCTGCTCCACCTCGAGGCCGAACTGCTGGGCGAGCTCCTGGACGCCCCGCGCACGCGAGACGACCTGGGACGCGATCTCCTTGAGACCCTGGGGACCGTGGTAGATGGCGTACAGGGCGCTCATGTTGGCCAGGAGAGCCTGGGCGGTGCAAACGTTGCTCGTGGCCTTCTCTCGCCTGATGTGCTGCTCGCGGGTCTGCAGGGCCAGGCGCATGGCCTTCTGGCCGATACGGTCCTTCGAGACACCGACCAGACGGCCGGGAATCCTCCTCTTGTGGGCCTCACCAACGGAGAAGAAGGCGGCGTGGGGGCCGCCGAAGCCCAGGGGAATGCCGAAGCGCTGGGCGGTGCCGAAGGCGATGTCTGCGCCCCATTCGCCAGGGGGCGTCAGCAGAGTCAGGGCAAGGAGATCAGTGGCGACACTGAGCAGGGCCTTCTTGGAGTGAACGAGCTCGGACAGGGCACGGAAATCCTCGACGTGGCCCCTGGTATCAGGGTACTGGACCATGACACCAACGAGATCGTCGCCCAGAGTCTCGATGCGCTCGCGAGCCTCCTTGGTCTGGATGTCAAGGACCTCGATCTTGATGCCGAAGCCTTGGCTGCGGCCCTTGAGAACCGACAGGGTCTGGGGGTGCACGAGGTGCGACACGACGTAGGTCTTGCCGGCGCGCTTGGCACGCGATGTCGGCAGAGCGTTCATCGAGAGAGTCATGGCCTCAGCGGCAGCGGTGCCCTCATCCAGCAGACTGGCGTTGGAGATGGGCAGACCCGTCAGATCGGCGACCATGGTCTGGTAGTTGAGCAGCGACTCTAGGCGACCCTGGCTGATCTCGGGCTGGTAAGGGGTGTAGCTGGTGTACCAGGCGGGGTTCTCCAGGACGTTGGTCTGGATGACCTGGGGCGTGTAGGCGGGGTAGTATCCGGTACCGATGAAGGGAGCTGTGTAGGTCTCGCGGCTCTTGAGGCTGCGGGCCCGAGCGGCGACATCGCTCTCAAGCAGCGGCTTCTCGCCCTTGGGCATGAAGCATGCGCGCTCCGACAGGATGTCGGCAGGAATGACCTGAGAGATGAACTCGTCCATGGACTTGACCTGGGGGCTCAGGGCCTTGAGCATGGCCTGAGCGTCTACCGAGTCGGGGCCGATGTGGCGAGGGATGAAGGTCTGCAGCTCATCAAGGGGAGCCAGGGAGTGATCCTTGGTCGGGTTCTTGACGGGAGGCTGAGATCGCAGAGACGTCGCACTGAAGCAGCGAGCTCCGATAGGAGCCAATGTCCTCCTGGAGGCCAGTGCTGCCGAAGAAACGGCGCGGCTGGCACCGAGGGCGTGTACCCTCGGCGAGGCCAGAGGCAGCCGAAGATGGCGGGGGAGGGGCACCCTTGTGGAGGCCATCTTGTCGATGAGGCTGTGATATGAAAGAAAGCTGGAAAGAGAGAAGCGCGAGGTTCGTATGAAGAAACAGAATCCTCAGACGCGATCACACAAGCACCGAGTGCGCGTGGTGAAATTGTTGGGTAGCCCGCCTTGGTTTCCCGTCAGAATCGCACGACGTCGGCTCTCGCCACCGAGAGAGCAGGGGGGAGGAATTCGGGGACCCACGGGACAGGACTCGGACTCGCTGTGTTCAAGACGAAGCGCGGGGTGACGCTGGCTCGAAGGAAACTCAATGGCGCGTCCACAAGCTTCTCGAGAAGTGACTCTTGCGCCCTTTTGACAGCCTAGATATAGACGAAGCGAGATGTGTCGGTGAGAACCAACGAAACAAGACGGGTGCGCGTGCCAGGGGAAGGGACATGGAAGGGACTCGGCTCACAACGGGCCAAAATGAATGACAAGCCGACCTGCTTATCAGTATCTGATAAGCCCGAACTTTTTCTTGCCGCGCCCGATCTCGGCTCAATCCCGCCCGACTCGAAGCGCGCCTTGTCGGCCGGCAACCCGATGGCGGGACATGGCCGATTGGCTGACGGGGAGGAAGTGGGTTTTTTCCCTCGCATCGCGATTCGCGGCAGCTGTCGTCGTCTGCCGCAGAGGCATTCATGGGCAGCGAAGCCGACCACCTGACCGGGTTGTCTACCGTCCTCCGGACTCGAAGATGCTCACAGTGACGGGATCCTTGGTAAGTTCCGAGGCTACATTTCTACACAGCTCCATTCCATCTTCATCGTTGCTGTCGGACATGCCATACTCATCATTGCTGTCGAACATTTCATCCTCATCATTGGGGTCTTCGAAATGCCCCGTCAAGAACCTAAGCCTGATGACAGGCTTGAGTTCCGGCATGTCCTCAACCGTCTGCTTCACCCACGGGTTGGCCAACTTGAGGCCCTCCCAGGTCACCCACTCGTCGGGATCGTACAGATCTGGTGGGAGAGACGGGAGAATATACCTAGATAACGCGGAGTCAGTAACTTCCTTTCACGGCTGTGTCAGGAGTCGTTGGGAGCCCTTGCCATGACAACATGATCTCCGGAACGTTCCGCAATGTGAGCGGTCCCACCCCCGGGGACCCGAGAAAGCGATTGGACGCAGTGTTGAAATAGAGAATGTCTTGCGGAAGAAACACTCCCTTGAGGTTCGGCATTGCTTCCAATCCGCGGACTCGCTGAGGTGGGCCTTCATAAACCTGGCTCTGGCGTGTTTGCAAGCCCGTGCCAGACCCGGGTCGACCAAGTGGCGCCTGATCTTAGGTTTCCCAAGGCTCCAGTCATGGACGTAACGCTCAGTGTTCAGGTCGGTTGCTTCCGGGGTGTCTCCGTACCCTATGGTGACGATGCTGCTAGGGAGTTGGCAAATAGCCCAGTCCCAGATCAAGGTCTGGATCTCATTGGGGAGGCGGACAAATTGGGGGAACTTGACGTCGGGTTAGCGTAGTGTAATACGACCCACTGTTGCTATAGACGATGGGGCTTCGAAAGGGGCATTTCTGGTGGCAGAGTATCGTCTTCGTCGTCGGGACCATCTCGTGACAACGGTTGGCTCAGAGACGGCAACAATGCCTGCGGGTTTGAACGTAGCCCAGCATTAGTATACTCGGCAGGAAGAGTTTACCCCTGCCACAGTTGACCGAGGTACTCCCTCAGGAAAGGCCTCTGAATACGGCTCCCAGCACAAAGTGTCATCATTGTCATGTCGTTCGGTGGTGTAATCGTTACCTGATCTCAGTTGATGCTTGGTGATTGTGTGTCGTGGGAGTGGCAACTGGGCTGGCTGAGGAGGAGACCTTCCACATAATATACAGTGGATATAGGGATCGCTATTGATGGGAACAACTGCTTTCTCACCTGAGAAACAGTGATGCTGTCCTTGACCAGGACCAGATTCAAGGTATCCTGCCATCGCAATGAACGTGACCAACCCGAGGCTTGATAGGGGAGGGACCAAGAAGAGACTGTATCCTAGAAATCAGAACAAGGAACAACTCTTTGGAAGATTTCACACAGATTGAACATGGATTCCAAAGATGCCTCCTCCTTGCAGAAGGAAGGGGGACGGCCAACTTCGAACCTAGCTCAATTGTTCAATGCTTCATTGTCCTCGACGGTGCTCTGGTGTCATTCTCCCTGGAATCGGCGTATTCGAGAAGTTGGCCGAGACGGTTTGTGGAGACCCTTTGACAGATTCAATGCCAGTTTGTCCTCTTCTTCAATGGTGTTTGCGATGACTTCCAGTTTCAGCTCCTTTGTTCAGGGCAGTTAAGGTTGACCGGGAATTGATGCTTACGTAACCCGACCGAAATCACCCCTGCACCTCTGAAGAGAGCTCTCCTAAATTTTTGCGACGACATCATCGGCCAAACGCGACAACACCTCGACAACCGACGACTTTCACCCTCTTCCTCTTCATCAAATACCGTCAAAATGTTCGGAGGATGTATGTAACACGCCCAGAACCCACCCGGACACGCTGACACCTCCACAGTCGCCCCCCCTCAGCTCACCGAGGCTGAGATCAAGGAGATGGAGTATGCCGCCAACTTCACCATCCAGTCGAGCGTCGCGACAGCTGTCCTGCTCTACCTTTGTACGTGGACATCCCTGGAAACACACATCCTCAAATGTAGCCACTAACCATCTTCCGACAGCCCCCTTCGCCATCGATGCCATCTACAAGGTGCTGTAAATCAATCCACACCATCACGACCGAAAAGGAGTGCCACGGCACTGGGGCGCCGTCGGACCAACAATGACCGGCGGCACGGTGCAATGCCTACCAGAGCGGCACGGCAGCTAGGCTTTTGCACCGCTGTATCGTTGTACAACACCATGTACTATATCGCCGGATGAGAACAACCGGACGGGATGGAGAAAGTAATGCAGATCTTGAATGACCATGAATCATCATCACTCTACAACTCGAGGGTCTGCGCAGTCTTGTTTCGTGGGCATTCCATTATCCGGCCCGAATGTGCCTGATGTCTAGTACTTGGTCCCCGCCTGAAATCATACAGATGGCCCTGGGGTCTTTGTTCGACACACGGGCAAATCCCCTTCCCAAGACCGGTATTCTACCGGGCGTCCCTCTCCTTCTCCCACTGCGCAAAGTCTTTTGTGATGGAATCGACCTCCTTCTTGAGGTGCTGGATCTGCTTCTCGTAATCCTCCAGAACCTGCAATAAAGTAGTTAGCAAATGCGACGGACATTCCTCAAAGTAGCCTCGACGTACCTTCTTGACCTTGTGCTCCGTGTCTTCGCTGAGACCCTCTCCGCTGCCCAGAGCTGGCTTGTTAGCCTCCTTCATCAGCTGGTCCGCGTAGCCCCGGAGCACGATAAGTCGGCTCCAGAGTTCCTCCTCCCTAGCGCTCAGCGCCGGATCCTGGACGCTCCTGTCCAGCTCCGCAAGCTTCGCCCGTAGGTCGTCCTCGTCGCCGCTGAGGGCATAGCCCCGGTTTCGCAGCACCTGCACCTTGGCAGCCAGCGCGAGACACCGTTCCCGCAGAGCGACGTGTCTCCTCCGCGCAGCGAGCGCCCGCACGCTCGTCTCGAGGTCATGTCGCGACAGGATGGCGTCCAGGCTGGCGTTGATCTGGTGGAGGCGGTTGTTGTGCTCGGCCACGACACGCTTCTGCGTCTTGAGGCGCTCTGCGACGCTTGAGAACCCGGAGCCCAGGACGGGAATGAAGCCTTGTCCGGGCTTGTTCTGAAGCGCCTCCTCCCACTCCTTCGGGTCCTCGTTGGGGCCGGGTTGGTAGAACGGAACGGAGGCTTCGTCGACCTTGTTGTAGAAGTAATGGCGGAAGGCGCAGTTCGGGTTGGTGGGATCCCACTTCTGGAAGGTCGCAGCGAGCCGCTCCATGGGGGGTCGCTGGCTTTCTGTGAGGGGCAGATGGTTAGTGCTGAGTTGCGGTCGAAATTGAGGGGCCGTGACATACGTAGAGAGTCGTTGTTCGGCTGCCACAGGGAGCTCGAGAGCTGTGCTTGTGACTGGGCCAGGGTAGGCATCTGTTGTTGCTGCTGCTGTTGAGACTGTTGCAGCCCCTGTTGCTGCTGCTGCTGTGGTTGCGCTTGCGATGCGCCAAACAGACCGGTGCCGGCGGGCCTTGACATGCCCCAGGTGAGCTGTTGTGATGGCTGCATCTGCTGCTGCTGCATCTGCTGCTGCTGCTGTTGCTGCTGCTGCTGTTGCTGTTGTTGTTGCCCGCTGAACAGGCCCATACCGCCGGTCTGTGTGGACTGTCCAAACATGCTTGGCTGAGCAGCAGCCTGTTGTTGTGGCTGGCCGAAGGTGCTTCCACCGAAGAGGCCGGTGCCCTGAGTTGCTGGCTTTCCGAAGAGACTCATGGCTGCGAAATGAGGTGAGGCTGAAGCCGATTAAGACAGCGTTGGAGTTGGCGATGGTTGAAGGTCGGCAGTGTTGCTATTTACTTGCGCCCGATGCGCCGCACAAGAAAAGCAATGCAGTTGAAGCTATCAGTGCATGGCCAAACAAAGAATTGGTCGGTCGGTACGAATGGCTTCGGAAGCGGAGAGATAGCTCTGTATCGTGCAAAGAAGGTGTTGGCGTGACGCGTGGACGAATGGGGGACGGGACTCTTGGAGCTTTGCCTAAAAGACGACGCGAAAAGAATGTTTGGGAGCTGCCTCCTCACCGAGCGCTCACCGGCCCGCCTTCCCTGGTCAGGCCAGCCTTGTCCCCACCAAACAGCCGAGAGACCAATCACTGCGCGCTGATTCAACTTGGACGTCAAATCGCAACCAGCAACTCCAACGTCTGTCCCAGTCCTCAACATCAGGTCCAGCATCCACCAACCGCCGCGATCATGTCCGCCAACCGACAGCCTCGGTATGTACATTGACCTCAGTAGCGGAGCTGACGTCCGGATTGGCCTCCCTCGGCGACCGGGCGGCCCCCAATTGAGCAGCAGACAGCTAATGCGCCCGTAGCTTCAACCAGGAGTTCCACTACGACACCACCCCTCTCCCGGCCTCGATCCCCAAGGTCCAGGAGATCGGTGCGAGCTCGGCTCCCCTCCTCTCCGCCTCATTCTTCATCGGCGCCCGGTGCCGCGACTACAACGATGACTACATGAAGTGCAAGACCGATGCCAATGGCAGGGGCGAGTTCGACTGCCTGAAGGAGGGCAGGAGGGTCACGCGGTGTGCCCAGAGCGTGTACGTGGATGGAATCGGGATTGAGATACCCTAAAAAATGGGAATATGGTGGAATATGTCTTACTGACCCGCCCGCAGCCTCAAGGACATCAACACCCACTGCCTGGAGTCGTTCCGCGAGCACTGGAACTGCCTCGAGAAGGGCAACCAGCAGTTCTACCAGTGCCGCCCTGCTGAGTGGAAGCTGAACAAGTGTGTCTACGAGAACCTGGTACGTGGCATCCGGCGCTGGATTGACGACCAGACGCATCTCTGGCATCGCTCCCTCCCTCTCGACATATAGCTGACATGATATCCAACAGAAACTCGAGAAGAACATCCCCGAACAGGCCCCTGGCTACACCCCCGTGGAGCTCAGGCAACAGAACATTGCCGCCCACCACCGCACCAACCCCAGCTCGTCCCAGCCCTGGATTCCTCCCTCGAAGCAGGCCAATGCCGGACAGTCATGAATGTGAAGCCGGGATGCCTACAGCGCTGGGGCAGACAGGTATGATTTGATACGGACAGAGGCGAGTGGGTAGGCTCGGAGACGGCCGAGACGCCGTGCGATGTCAGAGCGGCGAATAGAGCTGTGTACATATGTCATCAACAATCGAGAGGGTTTGGTTCACCATGGTGGTCGCGATCCGGAGACGCCGTGCATCCGATGTTTGTTCCCGTGGCTCACCGGACGAAGCTGAACCCAGAAGCAAGCGGCATGATAATGTGCCGCATTTTTTGACACTGCTTGCGCAACTGCGCACGTCATAGCACGTGGGTATGGTCACAACCCGAGGCTATCACGGACGGGTGGCAGCAGAAGAATGATCATGTTTTCCAAGACCTTGCGGAGCACAGAATTTTGTGGTCAATGATCACCGGATTGGAAGGTGACCCAAGGCATACGGCTCTTCATTCACACCTCGACTCTGGGGTGCTGAGTGCACTTTACCCATTGCGACCGACTGATCTTGGTTGTATTAGTGGTGCCCAAAGCGGTCTCGTGGCCTGCGTGTATGACACACGTAGATGCCTTGAAAGGTCGGCTTGAGCATCATGTGTACGGTGACTGACTCTTGGGTGATTCGGCCAAGAGCAGATCGCTCGACTCAATCCATGAATCCTGATATTTCACAACATTGCAGGTCCAAAGTCTTTCCTCTTGGCCAAGGATGGCCGCATCCCACATTGTACAGGAACTGGAGACAAAAATCATCCGCCATCCATCTTCTCATCTGGGGTAACAATTCGATGACTGGTCTCCATCGGTGATTGGTAGTTTTCATCGGGTTTCTAGAATGCTAGGGACCTTGACACGACGTCACTTGAAGTGGTGATGAAAATCCGGAGGGCATGGGAATCACAAGTGAGGGGCAGTGTTACTACTGTCACCCGATTCGACGGGAGATCAGCATAGGTTCTCAGATGTCAACAAAAGCAGCGTTTGCGTTGTGCCCTCGGCTTACTTCAAGGACCCAGGCCACGTATGCTCTGCTGCAGCACGATACCGGCCGGCAAGGCCGAGTATCTTTGGCCGAACGAGGCTTACCTGGTTATTAGGCCTGAGACACTAGTCACAAGACTCAATGCCCTGCGGGATGCTTGAAGGATGTTGGCTGGTGGTCCAGCTTTTACCGTTGGACACAAGACACGGCGTCTATCTACAGGGCCAGTGTCGATGACAGTGCGCTGCAAGGTCAGATCTAGCCGAACGCCTCACTGGCATGGCTTTGTATCACATCGGCTGACATGTTCTGCCTGGGGAAAAACGCCGACTCTCTACTTGACACGGCTAGAGCAGCGTGCCGCTGCGGCAGTCAGCATGATGCATGGCAAAGTGCATCCATATGTCACCAGTTCCGCCACATCCTTGCTCGACCGGCCCGCCAACCGCCCTCTGAGCCGTATGCCGATATGCCGACAGTCGGCATCGTATGACGATAACGGCACAGCGGCTCAGAAGACGCGTACAATGTCGGACTTTGCTTCGCCCGGGGAAGACACCTCGATCCCGATGGTGTCGGAAGTTGAGTCAGTAGTTCACGTGCTGCAAAGCTGCTTCTCCCATACCATATGATCGGGTTTTAGAAAGCAGACGTAGGAAACGGATCTGGCCGGCAAGGTCATCGGATTGCCGTGTCTCATCTGGATGACCAGCATAAAGTCGATCCTGGAACATGCCCAGCCCACGCATCAAGAGGTTGTCACATCTTGAGCGATGAGATCGCCACTGTCGTGTCAGCGATGATCACGGCTGTCACCCCGTTTTGCCACGGGCTGCAGCGATGGCCGCGGCTCAGGGCGGCCAATGAAATGGGTGAGGTCGAGACGAGTGTGTGCTTGACGCAAAGGGGGCCCGTCCGCATAACGTTCTCCCGCTCAGTGCGACACCAGCAGAAGAAAGGCTTGGTTTGAGGTTGATGACATGGGGGAAGGAACACAGGGTCTGTGGTGCGCCTCCGCGGATGGAGGAGCTGCAGCAGCCAAGCGGTTGCAATCTGGACCAGATGCCGGCAGGGGAGTGCCGGGTCCTAGTTGAAACAGAGGTGACGACCAGCAGTAAAGAATTTGTTGTTTGATGGAAGCAGTGCAGGCATGCCCATCCGTCGTGGCTCGATGTGCTGATGGCGAGAGGAGCCTAGAATCAGGAAGGTGGGGAAGTCTGCCGCGGGCACCAACACAACCGCACTCTACATGCCGTTCGCCTTGCAGCATGGTTGACCGGGCGTTTCGGGGATGGCCGACGATTGTTTGGCCAGGAGGAGATATGTTTTATGCCCCAGAGTCGTCAGCCAGTCGGCTCTTGGTGGACGAAAGACTGTATGCGGCCAGTTCGGAGGCCGCGGCTGTTGACGCACGCACTGGCCATGGTTTCTCGAGTTTTGATCGTGCTCGTACAGTGCTCGCATGTCTCCGACTCTCCGCGGATTGCAATGACGACGGTGTCGGATGAGCAAGTGGGCCAAGGCAGAAAACAACGCATCGAGAGGAATTGCGTTAGTTTGCCAGCCGGGACTGCGCAAGGTGGTTCATTTCGCGGAGATGCAGGCTGAGATGACTGATATGCGGCCAGGTCCAGGGTCCCTCCATGTTTCGCAACCATCCCATGACGTTTGACAGCCAGCCAGCATTGGGGCAGCCGGGACCAGCTTGTCGGCCGTGGACCTGGGACGGCAAGGACGGGTAGACGTTACGACTCATGCGGCCCCAGCTTGCCGCGCAGCACTCCAGAGTCGTAGTGAGGAGAAACTTCCAGAGCATTTCCAACAGTGGGATGATCAGCGATGCAAAGGAAGATTGGCGACTCCACGGCCCTCGGTCCAGACGCAGTCTAGTTTGTAGCGACTGTGCCACCGCCAAGGAGTGAGCACCGACGATCCTCAACTTAATATCAGCAATCCATGTCTTGGGCACGCGGGCTCGCCGCCAGGAGAATTGCAATGTGCAAACCCTGATATGTGTTTGCAAAATCCCCGCCACCGTTGGGGAACAGGTCAAGCGACCGAGTCAGTGGCAGATTGGGAGGCATACCGTACCGGACTGTCCTTGGCAGCGTGGCCTGAAGCCTCCCCGAAGATTCTAGGAAAGACGGGCTCACGAACTAGTGGTCTCAGCCGGGTCTTCAGCCCGAGCGCCAGGTGAGCATACTGGTAGCTTCTTCGGCTGATGTGTTCAAGAACGGTGCCTCGAGCCGACATGGCTGAAGCAAAGTATCCTAGGGGCGTGATGCGATGCGACGCAATGTGATGTGGTGGTGTGGTGCGGTGCATCGTGGTGACAACTGCCGGCCCCATCCATCCATCCCCGAGGATCTTGCTGATCCATCAATCCACAAGGACTGGACCACGACGTGGATGGGCGGACGGACGCCGCAATGTTGCACGAACAAAAAGCTTGCAAGGGGCCTGCTGTACCCACTGCAGCCTTCGCGGAAGTCCATCCTGTGTTGTCGTAGCCTCCTCCACCCGCGGCTGGTGGCCTGGTTCCCTCCCGCCAAGTTGGAGTCCCGATGCACGCTCGGTCGTTTCGGACCAAATGATGCCTTCAGGGATTCGACGCCGCCCGCCGCGAAGGGGTCACGACCGATTTCCAAGAGGAATCGGGTTGGATGAGACTCTGCTGAGACTGCCAACCCTACCAGGGACCGTGGCTCCCCGCCCACTGGCCCGGTGAGCTGGTCGGGCCTCACACGGGGAAGGGCAGCTGCTGGCGTATCAAGCGGATGTCTGTCGCCAGCCTGAGGTCAAGTCAAGTCGCCCAGGGGAAGGCGGGTTGGCACGTGTGGCTGTTTCTGTGCCTCCCACCGCGCGGCGGCCACGGGGTGACAGGAGTCAAAGCCGCTTGGGCTGGCCGCCCTCGGTTGGGCCTTGTTGACAAACAGGGCCAGATGGACGACGACGGGGGCAGTTCCTATGTGAAACGACGGCACACAAGACGAGGACCTCCAGCGAGATTTGTTGTCCCGCTTCAAGGGCAACATTGAATTTCTTGTTGAATATGCCGGCCCGGGGTAACGGCACAGACTGGGGAGACAACAAGAAATGACCGTTGAATCCCAGTTGTAATAACAGCGGGCTCTAATAAACAAGCAATCAAAAGATGGTCTGAAGAGACGGGACAACGATGGAGTGGGAAGAAAAGACTGGATGAACCGGCAGCGAAATGTCGTCGACAAGTCCCCTTGGGCGGGGCCTGCCGAGATTAGAGGTGTTTCAGAAACAGTGACGGGCCCCCAGCTAGCGGTGTTTGGCGAGACGCCACGGGGCGTGCCAAAGGAGAAATGGAGGAAAGCAGTGCGGACCCTGGGCGCAAATCACGCACTGATGTTCGCTGCCAGTGCGCTTGCTGCAAGGAACCCGCCCGGGTTGTCTGGAGGAGGGGCCAAAATGGGCTGCCCGCATGAAGTTGCGGGCAATTTGATTGGCCAGGTGGTTGCTTCGGGGGCGTGTTGCTATGACCGCCTCAACCGGGCGTCCAGCTGAAGGGCACTGGCAGGTCGTGTCGAACTCGAACACCGCAGATGCAAACCCCCTTTTTGTGACCACGGCTCTTGACATCAGGGCGGGCGGTTAAACATATTGAAATGAAAATGTGCAAATAATTCGACCGCCCTACGCCCGCTGTCACATACCCAATCACTAACACCCGTACGGCGTGCCCGTAATGCGGAGAATTTGATGGTATTTGCACGCGATCGCTGGGCCATCCGTCGGGCGACTTGTGACAGGAGCGCGGGCAAGCCCCGAGGCCCTACAGACTCACCTCAAGCTTCCAGACTCGATCCATTCCATCCAACAAAGCACGAGCGAGCGGCGTCCCATGCATCCATCGGCGCCCCTCATGTTTCTGTCTCGGTGCAGCATCCACTCCACCGGTGCGAGCATGCGCTTCGGCACTGGCACGCGCGCACGGGGAAGGTGTCTGTCTCCGATCGCACGCGGATTGCCAATAGCGGCAGAGAGCGAGCCGGGCACTCATCAGCCCTGGCCCATCTAGTCCCTCGCCCCTTTTCTCCATCGACGACTGGTGATACTGTACGCACTGGCAGGCGCCGGCCCATATGCCACTTATTGTGTGGTCAGTCAGCAGGCCGTCGGCGCTCAACTTGAAGGGTGGTGACCAGGTCACGAGATGTGCCGTGTGTACAGAAGCAATTTCAATGGCAAGATTGCTTCTACCAACGATGAAGAACGGGATGCAGACGTTAGGCCAGGCGGGTGTTAGGCTGACGCCTCCGAAACCCCCGGATATTCAGAGCGTCACCGTTGATTGGTTCAATCAGTTTGTGGTACCTGGCGCGTTCCTGGGCATGCAGCGGGTACTGCTGGGTCCACTCCACACCTTAATGACCCCGAGTCCGCTGCCACACGCCCCCTTCCCCCTTTTCCCTGGGAGAATGAAGGTCAGTCGGTCACTCGAGATGACGGACGAGGAGAAAGAAGGTTTGTGAGTTGGATGGGATAGACATGCACAAGCATTCGTACAGCAAATACGTCAGAGATCCTTCCGTGCGAGCAGTGATTGTAGCCAAGTCACGGTGATTGGGATAACTTGGGATGAACGCATAAACAAACACCTCGCATGGATGACGAGATGAGCACGATCGAAGCCCAGGCAACGTCACTCTGTGCCTTCCTTCCTTCCTTCCAAGACGCGTATCTCGGCTCCTACTGCACCTGCTCCTGCACTTCACGATTAAGCCCCACCGAGGGAAAGAGCGAAGTGAACGGGGCAACTTGAGGAAGGAGCGCAAGGCCAGGGCGCCTTCCCACCATCTCACTCACTGACACCCGACTGACTCTCCACACCGCACTCGCAAACGACACGCCCCCCAGCCCCAGGCGAGCAAGACTAAACCCCTGCCCTTGCCCGCCCCTGCCCTGTCTACCCCTGCCCACGAAATACGACCCTGCGGCGCCGGCTCCAACGATCCTAGCCCTCCTCACCTCAATCCCCCATCACCACTCTCCCCGTCCTTCCCACTTTGTCGTCGCCGGCCGCGCCCCCCCTGGTCGTCGTGTTCCAGGCCCCCCGCAGGAGCTGCACGCAGGACCGCTCCGCCGCCAACCAGTCAGTCCTTTTTAGCCCGCCGCCCGTCTCACTTCGTCCTCTGTTCTGGTCTCCCTTTTCTGCTTCACCACCTCTTGAGGAGCGATCCGGTTTCCGACCCATTACATTCCTTTGCAAAAACCGCACAACTTCGTTTCTTCTCAACCCACACTCCTTCCTCAGGCCTTGGTCGCCCATCCCGCACGTCTTTTCACTAAATCGACGCACCAACACTCCCTCAACCAAACAACGCAACAACCCGCAACACACAGGTCAACCCTGCCCGTCTATCACGTTCACGATCGCATCGGCAGCCTTCGGCTCTTGTTCTTGTCACTCCTTCTCAGACTCCCTGTTTCGCCTGGTCCACAAGCAAGACTTGCGGCTTCCCTCGTCCAACCACACATACCACCGACGTACACACAAATACGACAAAGGTCCTCGACGGAACCACTACGACAGCATCACTGCACAGCATCAATACACGCTTTGACAGCAGCAGCATCGAGGATATAACATATCTTTGATCCCATACCCCCCACGAAACATACTCGAGTTCCAACTTCGAGTACAGTCACAACGACGCCATCAAGGTAAGCCGAATCGCAAGCACACTCAAAATCAGACATTTTCCTTCCTTCCTGCGTGGGCCTGGGCCTCTTTCCCGCTTTTAGCACAACTGCATTCGTCCTTTTCTTTATCGGTCTTCCCGACGGGTATGCGCGTGGCGAACGGTCCAGTGGCCTGGACCACATGGCAGACGGGCGATCATTGTCGGTTCCGGAACGCAACGGTTCGACAACGGCTGCATGCGGGAAACAACTGGAATGTGCAGCTCCCTCACAATGCCCTTGTTCCGTCCGCCATCTGCGTCCGGCCGGCCAAGACAGCCTCGACCTGGCATGCAGTGTTCGAGACCGCACCCGATCGAGTGGTTTTGAAACGTCGACGCGCTCCATGCATTCCAACGGCAACGGGCTCCCCGCCATTCACCTATATCACCAACTCCCACGGCCACATCTTTGCCTGCTCCTTTCCTTGCCTTGTCCTCATCATCCGTCCGTCTCATTGCACCTCACAATCATAGCGCTGCTACACTCCTCTTGATACCCATTTGTCACTTGTTTCTGTCCTCATCGCATCATCTGTCCATCTCAGCCATCATCATTTTCACTCTCACGTCACTATCCACGCCCAGCCCGAGTCTCACATCTACATCTCCCGGCGAGACTAACAACAACATAGACCTCTCTCACACACCACACAATCACAATGAAGTCCTCCGTCATCCTCGCCGCCTCCGGCGCCGTCATGGCCTTCGCCGCCGCTCTTGACAAGCGCGCCATGGAGACCGTCATGGAGGTCAAGTGGGTTACCGTCACCGTTACCGCCGGCCAGGAACCCCCTGTTGAGACTCCTGCCGAGTTCTTCGAGGAGCCTGTTCAGCCCGCTCCCGTCTTCTCTACCATCACCCCCGACCCGGCCCCGGAGCCTGTCCAGCCCGCTCCTGTCGTCGAGGCCGCTCCCGTCGTTGTCGAGCCCACCCCCTCCCCTGAGCCCGTTGTCGTCGAGACTCCTGCCCCTGCCGCCGTCGTTGTTGAGGAGGAGAAGCCCGCCGAGGTTGCCGCCCCCGCCGACGACAGCATGCAGTCCTCCGCTCTTTACCACCACAACATCCACCGTCAGAACCACTCCGCTCCCGCTCTTGAGTGGGGCCAGAAGTACTCCGACTACGCTGCCGAGAGCGCCGCCAAGTGCGTCTTCGAGCACGACCTGTAAGTTGTCCCAGCATCTCTTACTGAAGAATATCAGATGCTGACACCACCAACAGGACCCCTGGCGGCGGCGGCTACGGCCAGAACCTTGCCATGTGGGGTGCCACCAACGGCGACGGTCTCGGTGAATCCAAGGCTATCTCCCAGGCCATCAGCAACATGTGGTACAACGGCGAGCTGAACCTCTACTCGCCCAACTTCTACGGCAACGAGCCCGACATGAGCAACTTCATGGGCTGGGGCCACTTCTCCCAGGTCGTCTGGGTCGACACGAAGCAGGTTGGCTGCGCCGTGCACTTCTGCGAGCCCGGCACCCTGAACCCCAGCCTCGGCATGTGGTACTCGGTCTGCAACTACTTCCCTGCCGGTAAGATATCCCCGTCCAAGCTACGCCCGAGACAAAGTACTAATCTGTATCATAGGCAACATGCAGGGCTCTTTCGGCGAGAACGTCCTGCCCCCGGGCAGCGCTTCCACCGTCTCGGCGTAAGGGGCAGAGCCCGCTTCACGAGTCGTCCCCGTCTCGGCACATGCGATCCGTTCTTGTCCCAAAGTATGATGATGCACATTTGGGAAATCTTTGCGAGACAGTTACTGGGTAGCATGCTGCTTTTTCTGGGCGGGGACAACTTGGTCAAATGTCGATGAGACATTGCTTTTACTTCACTTCGTCCCCTGTATGTTATCACCGGCGGGTCTCATGCAGCCGCCATTTTCGGTCCCCTCTCTCCGCCCCGGAGGCCAGGGGGTCCCCTTTCAACCATGCGTTTTGCCCGCCATTGAACGGCAGGTTTTGTTTCCCCAACACCACACGGCCGGCCTCTTGCGTGATGATAGGTGCGCAGAGAATCCTCCCGAGCTGGACTCGTAGTCAAGAGACGGCGGAGTTCCGAGCAGTTACGAAACACCGAGAAGCCATGAGGCCACAAGTCGATTTACGCATTTCACGGACATGGAGTGAAAACCCAGACGCACAGATCGCTTTAGGAGGTTACCTAGGGAGTATAGGAGAATACTGCTTTCATCTGCTGCCATTTTTAATCCCTTGCTGGCCGTGATTCCACAAGTGAGTGCTAACGTTATGATGCCGAGGGTGTAGTCTAAGCAGTCGGGGAGTTGTAGAGCCGATCTGGCGCCGGAGCCGCGGGGAGAGCAGTGCTGCGGGCTCATCCTGGGCTGTCGTGTTCTTTCGGCCGAGGGGCGGCTCGTCTCTTTGCCGGTCAACCCCTTGGGCAGGGGCGGCCCGCGTCGTCGGGTGGGACACGGAGTGATTATCTAGCCGACGCTGGGCGGCGGCGGCCGTCTGCATCATGCACACTCCGCGCCGACTCGCTTGGACGACCACTGACGAGAGGGCATCAATCAGCCTGGACGCCATGCACGCTGCCTGTTGGCGAAAGCGCCCAATCGGCTCCCGGGATTTTGGGACTTTGGATTCGCTCTCCCGGGGGGTTGTCTGTCATTGCTGTGCTGTGCCTCTCGAGTTTGGCAGTTGGTGGGATGATGGGTGACCCTGGGAACTTGGGGTATGAGGATAAGATGGCAGCGGCACCCCGGAGCATCGTCCCGCCGACTCAAGACGTGATCTTCTTTCTGGCCACCTTGGCCCTCGCTGCAACTCTGAGGAGACACAAGGCCTCGAGATATGCGCACACATGGACATTCGTCAGATCATTGACGTGCCGAGGACGGCGGAGGTGCCGCAACCATCTACTTGGAGCGGCGATATCGACAGCCTCGCCAACTCGGACTGGGACGCGAACTGGATCTTCACTGACGCAGGTTTCGGACACCTGCCACAGAGAAACTATGCACGGCAACATGAGGGTTTCTCCAGCGCATCGTCATCACCAGAGCCGCAGGTCACGGCCCTCGGCGAGACCACGGCTCGAAACGGGAGAGGAGGATTCGGCGACATGCCATGCCCTTCGGTCACTCTGCCACGACCGAGTCTGGACTTTGACTTTCGCATCGGCATCGCCTTTGACTCGCCGCCACTGGTTGGGAAATCGGACGTGGGCACAGTCTTGGGAGGCTCTTGGACGGCTAGTTTCGGGGCAGGGACTGTGATTGTGTGTACAAACCCCCTCATCTCTATTCTATACTGACCATATATGACGTAGGCCGGCGGTCCAGGCTTGGGCCAGGAAGGTATCACCGCCTCCTTCAAACTAAGGACCAACGACGAACCACCGGCGATGTAAGTTTTGCGCGTTTTACTTGGAGCGCCTCTCGACGCCTGGCCCACCGTTTTCACTTTGTACATGATGCCGTGGCTGACATTAAAAACGCCATCAGACTGGAGTTCTCGGGGAGAGGAACGCCTCTGGCAAAAGATGGCAGCTGCCGCATGGTCATCAACATCACATCGGAGGACCTTAAATACGCCAAAGTGGTGAATATGGGCATGTGGATCGGGGCTGGCATGTGGAAGGACAGAGAGATTGTCATTGAGTACTTTCTTCTCATGCTCTCCATGAGCCGCAACGCTTTGGCTAACTATTCTGCAGTGCATATTGGGTGGGCTGAGGACTCAAGGGCTATCAAGTACGCATGGTATGGTCCGGCAAGCGCAAATACCCCTTTCTATCTTGACTTTCTAGGCTCCTAGAGTCGGATACTTCTACGAGCCAAGTGATGCTACCTCACTCAACAGGCTTCGACTTGTTGGGCTCTTCCTGTGCGCCACTGAGAGCATGGTGGCGGAGGGCGTGGCACCTGTGCGCGTATTATACAACTCAGCACCAAAGCTCATCGTCAGAGGCGCCTTGAATTTCCCAGCGTAAAGCCATCATGAAGCCTCGACCCTTCTCGCCCCTTGGGGGAAGACAGTATGGACATGATTAAACTCATGTAGGTCTCGTCTCAGTACAAAACAGCCGATCATCCTCCTGGTCTTTCTTGGGGGCTCTTCTTCCTCTTCTCCTCCAGGTTCGTATTGCCCAAAACACGATGCATCCACGTCAGATCCTCCTCCTTCATGGGCTCGCCCTGCTTGTCAACGCCCAGTCCACGGGCTCGGCCCCTTCCGACCCTGGAGCTTCGTCGGAAAACAAGCTGTCTCGCCGCCCGACACCCTTCTTGGATGCTCAGTCGGAAGTCACGCCGCTCTCCCGCGGCCCGCCACCCTACTCGGGGGCTTGGTCGGAAACCAAGCCCGCTCGCCGCCCGGCACCCGACTGCTTGTCACCCAACGTGGCCGTTCCGGGGGCTTGCCTCACCACCATGTGGGGCTGGCAGCTTGACCCCATGACTGGCAAACAGATCTGGCCCGAGGACTTGGCCGAGGCCAAGAAGAACGTCGAGTTGAACAAGGACGAACTGTTGCTGAAGCACGTCGACTTGCGCGAGGCGACCATTGCTGAGGTCCACCGCATCTGGGAAGAGCGCGGCAGGAAGGGAGACATAAAATATTGGCCTAAGTACGCCAAGGACGCCAGGGAAGAGCGCCGCGCCAAAGAAGACTCCAGCAAACAGCCATCCAAGAAGGAGACATCCAACGAGAATCCTACCGATAATCTCGAGCGCAAGATGAAGTGGGGCGTTAGGAGAGGCCTTGTTCATGACCTCGAGAAGCTGGGTACCAAGACCGGCCCCTGCGAGGGCCATGAAGGCAAGAAGGTCGGGTGCGGTCTCAGCAAGCACAAGGGCGGAAAGCAGGCCATCGACACGGACGACCAAGACTGGCTCAAGTACGTGCCCAAGGAGCTCAAGCATGATCTCAAGATCATCGACAAGAGGGACGACGACGATGCCGAGAACGCCGACGAGCCACCTGCGGGTGGCATTGATTCACCCTGGGATATCGAATTCCTCAAGCCCGAGTACCTTCTTCGCGGCGCGTACGATGACTTTCCCCTGCCTACGGGTGGCAAGCCCAAGACTTTCTTCACCCGCTTCTCCACGCAGATGAACTTTGACAACGAGGACGGCTGGAAGGGCCACCGCAAGAGCGTCTACCATGAGCAGCATGTCACCTGGGTGCCTGATGCGCCCGAGACCACCCCGACGGCCACCAGCACTGCGTCCGCCGAGGAGGGCAAGTACAAGGGCGAGGAGGAGGACGAGAATCAAGATGAGCCGGCACCTACTCGTACTCGTTCCAAGTGGAGGCCCAAGACCATCCGCAAGACCATCGTCCCCGCTGTCGCTGAAGAGACTTCGACTCGGTCTGCGCGCCGTTTTGGTCCCAAGAAGACGACCACGCCTGCTCCTGAGCCTACCGCCGAGGCTGCTGACGAGGAAGACGAGGAAGAGAATGAGGAGGACAAGGACGAGCCGACCACCACGGCTGCTCCCACGACCGGGCGCATCCGTCGCCCCTTCGGGATCAAGAAGACTTCTACAGCCGAGCCTGCTCCCGAGGCGACCGCAGATGCAGTCGAGGACGATGACAAGACCGTGCTCCCTACATCGACTGCTCGAAACAGAACCGTGCGCCCCGATATTGGGAGAATTGGCAGACTTCGCGGCAGTCTCGCTGCTGTCGAGAAGACATCCACGGCCGAGCCTGCCACTCAAGTGACCACACCCGAGGTTGAGGCCGACGATGAAGATGACGAAGACAAAGTGGTGTCTACCGCTGTTACGGCTACCTCCACGGCAACCACTCAGCCCGAAGCCCCTGTTGCTGCAGTGACTATCACAACAACCGTGTCCGCCCCTGAGTCAACCACTGAGGCAAACGAGAAGATTGCCGAGGCAGAGACGTCGACCAAGGAGACGACTTCCACCACCGTTGTCCCCGAGTCTACGGCTGAGACCAACTCTGCTGTTGCTGCCGAGCAAACGTCCAAGACCGAGTCGGCCACCGAGACGACCGAGTCTGGCCCTGAGCCTACCGTTGAGGCGAAGGAAGAGGCCCAGTCTGTGACTGCGGAGGCTGTCTCGACCACTGCTACCCCTGAGCCAGTGGTTGAGCTTGCTCCCACTTCGACCGAGTCTGCCACATCCACCGAGCCTGCCCCCACGTCAACCACCGAGGCCAACGATAAGATCGCCGTGGTCACCGAGGCAGCTGTTTCAACCACTGCTACCCCTGAGGCGACCACAACCGTCACATCGAGCGAGACAAAGGCGTCTCCGTCGACTACCCAGTCCGCCTCCCCGACTCGGCTCGGGCCCATCGAACACACGGCTCCCACCGCCACTGGAAG
>JACAFV010000192.1:7727-55910 GCA_014635975.1 Plectosphaerella sp. P0831 | reverse complement strand
CCCCCCTCCTGCCGCCTCCTATTCTTTTACTACTCCTCCTCCCCCGCCTCCCTGCTTTCGCACATCCCGCCGCGACACCACCTCTCTGCATCATCGCAAATACCCAAACGTCTCAACAGCGCTCTTGTCGCCTGAAAGACAAGTCGCTTCTTCTCTGGCTTTAGCCACCATCACAACACCACCACACAAACCGAGAACCTATGAGGACATCGACCCAAATGATTTCTACTGCTTTTCAGACCCTGACCGTCACACTTTAAATCGCCACGGGAGCGCGCGTTGAGCGAGAGGAAGCCGACAGGAGATTTCAACCATCGTCCTGCAAGCGAGTCGATAACGTCTACTTGACCGACCAACCGATCGATTCCGCCAGTCGCCACTTCGTTGCCATCCGAGCTGTCTGCCGACGACCATCCCACCCGACCTCGTCTCATCTCGGACCCGAAGCCCGCAACAACCCCCCGTTGACCAGCTGGCCGTCGACAAAATGCCTGGCGCAAGCGTTGCGGTCATGCCTCCATCGGCCACATCGACTCCGGCCACAAGAAAGACCTCCCTCGCACCGGAGAGGAAGTACAAATGCCAGTTCTGGTAAGTTCGCCTCCACTCGTCCCGTCGCACCCGACGGTGACGGTATCCCCCACCGACGACAAAGCGAAGCAATATCTTCCAACCTTGTACTCGCTGGAGGATGATTTCATCAGTGACCAACCGCTAACCCAAGTCGTTGTTGCAGTAATCGCGCGTTCTCGAGAAGCGAGCATAGGAGCAGACACGAACGATCTCGTGAGTGCTACACTTTCCCCCCAACATACCCCGCCGCTCCTGTCTCTGGGTCTTGCTTGAACACCTACTGGTTGCCGACCTCATACCACGCCTTCACCTTTCCTGGAGGACAAGCTCTTCCGCATCGTGTCATATCACATACGAGGTCCTGCCCATTGACTCACCATCGCCCAACTCCCACCCAACCCTCTTGAGCCCATTGCTAACTCTCGCAGACACCAAGGAACGCCCATTCAAATGCATGAAGTGCCGAAGCACCTTCGTTCGACGCGATCTTCTGCTCAGACACGATCGTACCGTCCATGCCAAAGATGGCGGCGTGCCGTTGCACAGTGACGGCAAGCGGCGCTCTGGACCCAAGACCCGAGCCATCGGCGGTCCGTCAAAGACACCTTTGGCCATTGATGCCTCGGCGTTGGAACAGATTGAGGCCAGCAGCGATGGCATGTTTGACGTCGAAACCGCTGCCATGCTCGTCGCAGACCTGCACCACAAGGCTACAGCCGCCATGCGATCAAGCAACAGCCCTTACGAAGGCAGTGGCACCACGCCGTACTCGCCTCACAGGACTGGCATCTTGGATCCCTCGGTCACGTACCCTTCCGGAGCTATCGCTCTCCCACAGGTTCAGTGGGACAGCTTCATGCCTCCGTCCTCGGAACCCAAAGCACACTCGATCACGTCGTCTGCGTCTGGCTCCTACGAGTCGCAACAATCTTTCAGTACTTCGGGCACCCTGCATCCCAACAGTCACCTCGGCGGCCAAAATTGCAACGGCCTTGTCCCCGCACTTCAGTCCATGATCAGCTCGCTTCCCCGTGGCGACACCCCAATGGCTCAGAGCCCGCACCCTGGCAACGACAGCTCGGCTTTGCAGGTGCCCTTGGTCGCCAACGACGAGGAGCGGAACATGATTCTGGACAACATTCGTGCAAACGACACGGAGCATGCCATTCCCGATGGCTTCCGCCTGCCCAACCTCGCCTCGCTCAACCGGTACCTGTCGACGTACTTTGGCCTCTTCCATCACCACCTACCTTTCCTGCACCCAGCCTCGTTTGAGCCCACCCGTGTGTCTCCCGCGCTTCTCCTCGGTGTTTTGAGCATCGGAGCTCTGTACGCCTTTGACCAAGACCATGCATACGTGCTTCACATTGGGTCCAAGGTCCTCGTCAGCCAGTTTTTGCAGCACAAGGAGAACTTCAGCTCTCGCAAGTGCCCGCTCTGGACGATGCAGGGTTCCCTCCTCAACATGATCTTTGCCAGTTGGAGCGGAGACCCCAAGGGACTTGAGTGGGCGTGCTCCATCAAGAGCCTTCTCGCAAACATGGTTGCCGGAAACCGCTACGAACTGAAGCTTCGACAGGATGCCCGGGAGAACGCTTTGCCCAGCCGCGCAGAGTGGATCGAAGACGAAGGTTGTCGCCGTACCTACTATGCGGTCTACATCTTCTTTGGTCTGTTGACACTGTCGTACAATCACACACCGGCAATCAGCTTCAACGAGTTTGAGGATCTGCAACTTCCCTCGTCAGAGGGTCTGTGGAACCTGAAGGTTGCTAGCGAAGCTTCTTGGCAGGAGCAGCTGAGGTCCTCAAAGGCAGTCACCTTCATGGAGGCTCACGACAACCTCTTCCAGGGGGAAACGCTTGGCTACAGTGCCTTTGCCAGTCGGGTCATGATCAACGCTCTCTTCCTCGAGGTGTGGTACCACAAGCGCAGCCCGGAGGCTCTTCAGGATGTCGTCACCGAGTACAAGCTTCGACTCGCGCTGGAGACGTGGGAGAAATCCCTTGACCTTTGCGAGCCGGAGACTGCCGACGTGATGCTCCAAGCTCCTCACAAGGGACACCCGCTCATCTTCAACGCCAAGGCGCTCTACCGCAACGCGCGGGCACGCCTTGAAGTGGACTTGAAGTCGGTGCAGGAGGCTCTGCGGTACCACGACTCGTACGAGGTCGCAGCCGCGATGACCCATGCCAGGGACCGTGTCAAGAGGTCGAGCGAGATGCTCAAGGTGATCCAAGAGTGCTACAACTGCCTCGAAATCGCCGTCATGCAAGGCGTTCGTTGGGTTGCCCGCACGTCGCCAACCAACTGGAGTGTTGAGCATGCGCTCTGCAGCCTTGATCTCATGATCACCCTCACGTTGTGGCTTTATCGTCTGGAACATGACGAGGAGCCAGCTACGGAAGAGGAGTTGGCCATGTACAACAAGGTGCGCAGACTCTTTGAGAAGGACCTCGAAGAGCAGTATGCATCTCAGCTCAGCTCATTTGTTGCCCGACTCTGGGGTTCCATGCTTGACGAGGTGGTTGTTTGGGGGTGAGTCCAATCCTTGTGATTCCTACCACATTGAATGTAGCTGACATGAACCCAGCATCACCCGGTTGATGGGCGAATCATTCCGCCTCCACTCACAGGCGCTCGTCGGCTATGTCGATGACATGGAAGCTTCCTCGAACGTTTCAACGCCCTCGATGATCTCGCAGGGCGCTGACGAGGACAGCGTGTATTAGTTGAGACGACGAAACGATTTCCTTTGTCTTTCGAATCATCTTTCCTTGCTTGCTCTCTCTTTGCGCTCTTCGGCCACACAGATACCGCCGGCCTGGGCTGTTTTGTTTGTTGACTTGCCCGTCAAAGCATATACCTCTTTGTCCTGTATGGCGTTTGGGGTATCTCAGGCCCGTTTCGGCACCGTCGCAGCCCGTACGTGGACAGCGGAAAGGCATGGCTTGTGGCGCTGGACTCCGGTTGTTGTTGGTCTTTTCTTCTGCTTTTATTTTGGGCTCAACAAGCACAGTTTGGGTTGTTTTTGGGGGGTTGGATGACCTCTGGGACCGGCAATGACGGAGAGGACGGCATATTGGGTACGGTGGTTCGGGTCTCGCGAGACGGCTCCCCCTCCCTCGGGGCGCAGGTTACAGGAGATCATGGCATGAGCCCCGGCATTACCTAAAGCCCGTTTCTGTGGCGCTGTTGGCTGGACCAGTTCAGGGGAGAATTTTCCTATCAGGCCGCTCGGCGGGCCCATCATTTCCGTCTCCTTCTTCTGTCCTCTCTCCTCTCTCACTCTCTTTCTCGGTTCGCTTTTTTTTTCTTACCGCTGCGTAACTGATCTTTCCGGTTATTCCCACCGTATTTTCCCGTTACCTCATCTGCTAATTTCTGTCGACGACGTTTGTCGTCGACAGCCAGCTGTCCGGCTTGCTCTGGTATTTTCGTCTTTCCTGTCTCCTTTTCATCACACGCGTTATCGTATTCACTGCACGTTGATTGCACTCAGATACCTTGTTCGATATACAGATTGTTCTTGTCGATTGTCCCCTCTGCATGGGTTGTCGTTGGTTGGAGTCGCGAGCGGCTCATGTGCCTCGGGGCCCTAGTGACCCTGGGTGCAGTAGCAGCTTTCGATTTGGGAAGGAGGTTAATGTAAAGCGAGGGCCGGTTCCGGCGGACCGACTCTTCATGTCGAGAGACGACGATCAACACCCACCTCCTTTTGTATCTATAGAAGAGCGCTTCCGCGGACTTCATACGACGTTTCACTTGTCGCCTTGTATTTGGACATCACTTCTCTTACTGCAGCAAGGAACCAGTGTATGGTCGGTCATCAGTGTCATCCACCACCCTACTTTTTGAGTCTTGATGTACGCCCTGCAGGGGCCCTTCTTCCGCATCTTGTGGGAATGCAGGCCTCAGGTGGATGGCCGGTCTAGTCGAGCACGTCGGCGGACCAACTGCTCACCGCCTCACGAGTGCATGGGTCCCTGCCCCTGGTGATAAACATCACCGCCTATATCGGACTTGACGCCAACCCTGGTCGCAGGTATGCATGTCGTACACGGTCCAAAGGACACCCGACTTCTTTTTGTGTGTGTCGAGGATGCTAGACCCCCGAGCGCGCACTCATCGTCGGTCTGGCTCACAGCCTCTGGAGAATGCGGCCATCTGCGGCTCACTGGACCATTCCCCGAAGTGAGGATACTACCTATAAGACCGACTCATCGATGTACTCTCGTGGCGCCTCAATTTTTTCTAGCACAATCCTTGTGCTGGCCCATGAGGTATCCATCACCTTGTTTGCAACCATGGTGGCAACGGCACGAGCTTGGGCCAGTCCCGTATCTCGGTAGATATCCATCAGCCGCGCAACAACATACCCGTTTACTTCCACAGTACATAGACGAGACATACCAACAAGGTAGAGAGGCCAGATGATTGTATTGCTGGCCGAGACCAGCGTCATGATCTGTTCCATCGTAGCCCCCTCGTCACTCTCAGCCTGGGTCGGAGGCTTTGCTGGTGGACATAGAAATTCTTCGTAGGCCACATGACGCGATGATGGGCAGACTGACGGGGCTGTTTCCCCACGAGCCGCGGGTGTCAAGTGTATCGGAGGGCTCCTGGCGTCTAAGACCTCTAACAAGCCAGCACCGTGGATAGAGGCGCCGCAGTTGACGGCACCAACGTCCTTGGACTTGATATGGCCGAGAAACTGTGGGACAGTGGCAAGAATGGCGTTGCGTAGCCCTTCGAGCAGCCAGGTCGAGCGCTCGAGGACGAGCCGATGCGTCCCGTGGTGCGCCCCGTGGTCATGGGAGGGTCCAGCCAGGATTAGCTGAACGATGGTCTCGTGCAACAATATCCGAATGGAACGCATGTTGTTCCACGCAGTCGCCTGAGCCGGGGAGGTGTAGATGTGACACTGTTCCCCAAAGGCAATGGCGTTCTGCTGCGAGACCCGGACACGTCTGTACCCATTCTTGTGGGCGGCAATGCCTACTGCCGCCATGTCGCTCAGCTCCTTATCTATGATGAGAAGCTGCGCAATGGCATCGTCGGCTGGGCTCTGGAGGCCCTGGCTGACGTCGTGCCGGAGCTGCATAATCCTCTGAATGGACCCTGACAACCTCCAGCCAGGGTCCTCGTCAACTACAGACAACACGTTCTCGAGTTCGAGTTCTGCTCCTAGGTGTGCCAATGTCGCCGGTAGTGGCAGCTGACGCTGGATGCAGTTGATGAGGACTGTCTGCGTCAGGGCGTTGAACACTGAGTACATTCACAGTCAGCTTCTTTCTTCCCCATCTGCCTCGCGAGCCAGCGGGCCATGCCAGGCACACGAGTCTCACTATGTCTTGATAACTCCCAAAACAGCATTTAGAGGTATGAAACGGCGGGATGGCTCACTGCGCATGCCAGTTCGCGACGAGAACTGGGCAACTCCACGTATCCTAGCCAGAATGGCAGCGCCGTTGACATGCTCCTGCCAAGCGTGCATAGCCTGAGAGCCACAGCCCGCCAGTAGCTCATACAAACTAAGGATGAGCATGGATAGTAGTGTGGTATCCTTGACGGCATCGCTTGCTCCCCGTAGAGCATTGTTTGTCAAGCGTAGCGCAGTGCCGTAACTTCTCCGTGACCACGCAAGCAAGTCCGGGGAGGTCTTCAGCTGGGATAGACCAGCAAGACCGACAGCAGCCATGGCGGCCGCGACGCTGTCGTTCTGACGCTCGTCGAGACTGTGCTTTGGGCGCCAAATCTCAAAGACGAAGTCGAAAGGCTGGCTATTGGCGATTCCATCTGCGTTGACATACTGTGAGCCCAAAAAGTCAGCCACTGCTCGCCGGAAAAAAAAGGAAAGTCTTCTCGTGACTCGTGGTAAGAGCGTGTGAACCGCCTAGTGAGTAGGCTGATTGAGGTATAAGGATGATTGAGATATGAGGATGATTGAGGTACTCACTTGTGCAAAGAAATAGGCAACACCCTGCTGCTCAAGCATCGATGCAGGGGCATGTGGCGACGCCTCGAATGAATGACTGGCACTGGTGCCGTTGTCAGACGAAGCACGGCTAATGGAACTTTCAGTCGTTTTATCTGCCTCCTGGTCCGAGGCAACGAGACATGGCACCCGTGAAGTACCACCGCCGAGCCGACCAGTTCTACGAGTGTCTGATGGCTTCAGCGGGGTAAAAGAGCTGCTTTCTGGCGGAGGGGCCAAGTAATTCGTCGGGGGCCCAGGACATTGCCGACTGGCAGGAACCTGCTGCAAGAGTTCATAAGCGTCAGGTGTCGTCGAGACGGTAACGGGGCCGCCGGCAGGGGCGGCTACTAGGATAGATGCCTCAGCTTTGGAACGCTTCTTAATGGACTTTTCGATGACAGTGGAGCTCTCATCGCGGAACATAAGGTCGACGACGTTTCGGTACCCAGGGCATTCCTGGCGCCTCTTCTCGCACTGGCCACAGCCAGGTTCTCGTTGATCCTTGAGGTTTCGGGTCAGTTGGTACCGACCAAACGTACAACATACTGAGAACAGCACGCCCGTGTAAAGCTCACACACTATTTTGGGCTATTAGAATCACTCGTCTGAGAAAAGAAGTAGTTGCCAGCTTGGATGAGCTTACTCTGATCTTCCGTTCGCGGCAGCTGGAACACCCCTTTGACGGCTTACCACAGTAAACCATTTTGGATAGGACCTGTGATTTCTCGTCGGCGTTATGCAGGCGCAGCTATGTTTGCGCTCTCGGGCCGTGACAGACTGGTGTGAAACCACCAGAAATGTCATTGGGTTCCGAGTCACCTCGACCAGGTAGGACAGGATTTCGCAAGTTTAGTATGAACCAATATTGCTCACATGGATAGGCCGTGCTTAAAGGGAGTCCGCCCCTGGTCAAGCCCAACCAGAGCGTGGCTGCAGGTCGAGCTGAAGGGCACAAGGCATGTTTACCACTGTTGGAGGCAAGACACTCACCCTTGACGAATCGGAAGGGCAGTGCCAGGGCGCCACCAAACCCCCTCCCTCTCCGTGTAGCCGTGTGCAGTGCCCATGTCGTTCAGCTCGCTCACCACCCTCAGATCCATCCACCAGTGATCTCTGGGCGGGTTCGTCGCCCACCGCCATCTTACAATACAAGTCGGTTGAGCAAACCTCCAGCTTACTTGCCTCTGAAGTGCAATCGGCCGGGGCCGACAAATCGGTGTCAAGTTCCATCACAGGGACCGAAGGTGATACCAGCCTTTAGGTGTTGGACGAGGAGGCATAAACAAGGGGCAGTCGCGAGTCCGGCCTTGTTGGGGTGTTTTGTTTCCCCACCCCAGCGCTCTTCGCAGGGGCGGGGTGGGTTTGATGTGTGTATTTCACAGATACACCCCCTTTCTGAGGGGTCCAATACACGCACCACCATATTCGAGTCTCCCTGACGACCAAGCAGGTACAAAACTCTGTCAGACACCACCGCCCGGAAGCGACACAACTTCCAGGGGTATAGCCAAGGCCACGGCTAGGTAGGTCTCTGTAATATGCAGAAAGCAGCTGGCATCGCCCAAATTGCAACAGGCGAGCCTCAAGCCCATCCGTCAAAATTCCCGAATCCGCCCATCTTCGATTTCTTTTTCGACGGTTCCTGCCATGTGTCTGGCAGATCCTCAATGATCTCGTCACCGGCTTCATCGCCCTTTGCGGCTTCCATGTACTAAATGGCCGAGTTAGTATGTGTTTTCGAGCCTTCATAAGAGGCAAGGACAATGTTGCCAGAGGAAATGGATCACATACCTTTCCGATTTTGCTCATCGGTGCAGTGGTTTCGATGTTGCCATCTTGTCGGATTCGTTTTCCCGTCCAAGTCATTCGGTCATCCTCGGTACCTCCACCAAGACGAGTTGTCTCCGCCTTCTGGGTTGCTAGTTCCTGCTGTGCTCTTCCCTTCATAAACTCCTCAAACGGATCGATGTAGACGACCACGTCTGTCATGGTGATCGGCTGAAGCGGACAATTCGACCCATCGACAGGGGCATTCTCTAGCTTTGCGAGAACATCGAGGCCGCCCGCTACTTTGCCGAAAATGGTGTGCTTGCGGTCAAGGTGGCTGGCGGCACGGTAGCTGATGAAGAACTGGCTCGAATTCGTATTCTTCCCCTTGTTGGCCATGCTGAGGATGCCTCGAGAGTTGTGCGTCAGGGGCCCCTCAAACTCGTCCACAAAGTTCTTGCCCCATATGCTCTCGCCACCCTTGCCTGTGCCTGTGGGATCTCCGCCTTGGATCATAAAGTTGCGAATGTTGCGGTGAAAGGAGACACCCTTGTAATACCCCTTCTGGGCGAGTCTTGTAAAGTTCCACACGGCCCGAGGTGCAAACTCGGGGAACAGCTCAATGTTGAGGTCACCCATGGTGGTTTCTATCCTCGCGTAGCCCTTGTTTTTGACCCGTTTCGGCTTCAACATGTATTCCTCGTCCGTCAGAAGAGCGCGTTCGCCGCTTGTTTCTGGGGTCAGACCGGTGCTGGTAAAGCTAGCGGCTGCCCTGCCTGTGGTGTATGTTGCGGCATTGGGAGCAATGGTCTTGTCCTGTATCATAGCCATCCGCTTGGGGGCTGCCAAGGCTGATTTTTGAATGCTGCCGGCACCGCTCCTGTTGACATCGCCCCGGGCCTCCCTTTCGCGCCGAGCCTTCTCGACTGCTTGTTTCGCTCGGAGAACCTTCTCACCCACTCTGCCCAGAGCATCCACGTTGATGTCACCCTGCTTGCGCTCTTCAATTTGCTCTGGTGTGAGGATCGTCGTCTGGCCGTCGGTGAGGTGCTTGAAGCGTCCAAGGTCCCTGCTGGCAATATTTTGGGGATCTTGTAGTGTGATTATATCCGCCCGAGTGAATTCGGTGTCGTCGACCAGGTCCCGCCAGTTTTTCGCCTTGATGTTCATCCTCTCGACCGTGTCCCATGAAAACACGTTGGCAGAGCTTCCATGGCGGACTGCCACAATGTGTGTGTTGTCGGTAAAGACCTTGTACGAAACAGGGTCTATCAGGTCGCCCTGGCCATCACTGAAGCCTGGCGTCTGCGAGTCTGAACTGGCGTTACGCGCAAAGTTCAGTTTGATCAGGTCCTTGGCGGCCAGAGGTTCGCCGTCGACAGGATTCGTCTTGTGCTTCTCAAGCCAGGAGCTGATCACTTCGAGGTCGAAGATGGTACCATCTGGGGTGCATACTGGGTTTTTGAAGGGCTGAAGGCTGGCGGCGCAAAAGTTGTATGGCAGGCGTCGAAAGGAGTGTGCGCCGGCACGGCCACGAGCTCCAGCAGATGCGGAGTAGTTGTCACCGCTAGACCATTCGCTATGCGTAATGTATAGTTTGTCGGTTCCCTTCCCCATTGTGTATCGAAGGGTGGTGTGTAGTACGGAGGCAATGGCGCGAAGTCAAGAAACCGTGAAGCTATCGCAAACCCAAGTAGGTATAGATTCGATGCATACGTAGTAGCCCCACCATTACTTAGATCGACGCATATCTACCTCCTAAGAGGGAGTATATACTTATTCGCCCTATTAAGCTCTATAGCTCGTTTTCTTAGTTTCTAAATATTCTATATTTTATTCTATTTTGAATTTTATAGCTTTTTAAATTATTATCCTTATTAATATTAAATTTTTATCATTTAAGTTTAAGCTACTAACTACTTTATCGTTAGATTGGATTAGTTCCTAGCTATAACACTAACTACGCCTCTTATATATATCGGGTATAATGATTCCGGAGTTGAAACCTGGGTATCGGGGTGGAGCTCAGGCCAGCAGGCATGCAAGGGCATTTTAGGCCCATTCAAGGCATGATCCCTGTACATGCCGGACTCCCTGAGCCAGCTGTCCTGTCCCTTGGAACCTATACGGCCCATAAACCCGTGGAACCGCGCCGACACGACTTAGCTTCCCGCACCAAAGCCTCGTCACCCCCATCAACTGCGACTGCTGGAGACGTTCATTGCAGAGAGCCGTTTCTAGTCTGCCGGCCTATCAGCAGGATTCGTCTTTTGGCTGGATTGGAGGCAACGTGTCTACAATTGGCCACCCTGACCTCCCGACTCTACCTCAGCTACCTACCTCCAACTTGAAGCGACATTGCGACAACCCGCCTCGAGCAGTACCCCACGACTCGGCATCGCGACAGCATCTCGCCTCATCATGAAGTCTTTACTATCAGCCCTTGCCCTGGGCCTCTCCCTATGGGGAGCAGATGCCCTGGAAGTCAAAATGGTATGCGCATCTGGGATGTCGCACCCAACCGTCCTCCGTTGACCTTTCCATGCAGGACCAGTCAGAAGATAACCGGCAACGATGCGCTGGTAGGTGCCCTTCCCAACGGTCTCGTCGATCACCGGTGTGCCTTTAGTCTAACAATTTCGTCTATCAGGAATGTATAGCCGAACAGCCTGGGGAGGACCCGTGGACCCCTACATCAACGTCATGTTCCCCCCGAGGGAGGTTCCCGACGGTACAGACCCGCAAGTCAGCGTCGTGATATTCGAATGGAAAGACGAGGACCTCATCGGTGTTCGGGACCCACCCGACGCTGTCCAGGTATGACTATGCAATGACTTCCGACCATGGCGAATGCAGGGATCTAACGGCTTTTACAGAAAGTCGGCATCTGCGAAGAGAAGTGGGTGAAGAAGGGCCACTGCAACGAGACCAACATCGGAGAGTACATCTTGGCCGAAGGCGCAACCTCCAAGTCCAAGAACCTGATTGAGACCTATGCCGTCCATCTGAAGGATCCCGGCAAGCCTACGAAGTACATGATCACGCAGACCGGCTACTACTGCGTCTTGACAGATCGCTTTTCTGCCAGCGAATACGAGGCCGTGGTCGAGTTCCGGAACGCCTACGGAGAGCTGCCCGCAACTCAAATCCCGAAACTGCCCTTCTACGGAGGCATAACCATTCTTTACGCCCTTGTCGCGGTTTTCTGGGGCTTCCTCTACTACCAGCACCGCCAGGACATTCGTAAGTGCACTCATATCCCCACACGCCGAAGACGCCAAAGACAGGAGCTCACCACGTGACGTAGTGCCCGTGCAGAACTACATCACCGCCATCTTGATATTCCTGGTGGTTGAGATGCTCATGACTTGGGGATTCTACGGTACGTTTGCCCAACAACAATTAGTCCATCGATGGCGTGGTGTTGACACGATACAGATTACCTCAACCGGAATGGGTCCAACATCGGCGCCAAGGTGTTCCTGGTGATTGTTGCCATTTTGAACGCATTCCGCAACTCCTTTTCCTTCTTCCTCCTGCTCATCGTCTGTATGGGATACGGCGTTGTTAAACACACTCTTGGGCAGACCATGGTCTGGGTTCGATGGCTCGCCATCGCTCACTTCGTGTTTGGCTTGGTCTACGCGATTACCAGTCTCGTGATCACCCCCGACCAAGCAGGTAAGCAGCATAACGATGATCACTAGGGAGGTCCAGCTTATGCTAACCACCTACTTTGTAGGACCCTTCGTACTGCTGATCGTGCTGCCTCTGGCAGGTACTCTGACTGCATTCTATGTCTGGACGCTTAACTCGCTCAACTTGACGCTGAAGGATCTCCGAGAACGCAAGCAGTCTGCCAAGGAACTCATGTACAGGAAGCTGTGGTGGTGCATCCTCGTCAGCATCTTCGTCATCTTCGGTTTCTTCTTCTTCAACAGTTTCTCCTTTGCCTCTGTCAACGATCCGGACTACGTTCCCTTCCACTGGAAGTCACGTTGGTTCGTCCTGGACGGCTGGCTGAACCTCGTCTACTTTGCAGACGTGGCGTGGATTGCCTACGTTTGGAGGCCAACCGCCAACAACCGACGATTCGCCATGTCTGACGAGCTTGCGCAAGACGACGACGGAACATTCACCATGGGAGACATTGGAGCCCCAGATGATTCAGACGACGAGGAGGAAGGGATTGGCCGGAAGCCATCGCAGCAACCTCCGCTGCCGCTCGTGGCACAGCTGACGAATGCTGGAGGCAGCACGCTGAACCAGAATCAGCCGTCTCAAGCACCGTCGGGCCGCCGGCCTCTTCCCCGCGAATCCCTAGATGGAGAGACCATCTTCGCCGTTGGCGAGGACGGTGATCGGTTCTCGGACGATTCGGACGAAGAAAACGCCAAACTCGTCTCACGGACGGGCAAATGAGAGGGCGGTGGTGGTGTGCGAGCCTGCACTGGGCACACATTTTGTAAGATTGATAGTAGCATGATGGAGCGGTGGCACCCGCATGAGCCCGGACTGGCCAAAGATAGTTATTCGTACACGTGATTTACACGACATGGAGCGCGTGAAGACGCAAACTCGCTTGCCTGCCTCGTACACTTCTCAAATATCGCCCCCGAAACCCACCGGGCGTCTCTGGCCCTTGTTCTCAGGCAAGATGGCCAGAACCTTGTATACTTTTCCCATGCCTCCTGGCCCCCTGTCGACCAACCGCCGCCATGAACGGTCAATGTCGTTTTGCCGATCTTGGGGGAGGCCTGGCTGTTTGGTGAGCATCTCCGCCCGCTCGCGTATGCCCATTTGACCTAGGAATGCTGCCTGCTCAACTGGACCGTGTACCTCGACACCCGCACTGGCTTTGGTTGCCGATTCAGCGAGCGCTGTGAAATCAACATCGGCACTCAGATCAACAAGGCCAGGCTCTGTAAAGGGACTGACGAGGCGATGCCTCCGTATACCCCGCAAAGAGTTTATCGGCACCGTGTCCGAGGTTCCATAGTCCAGGATGAGGGCTGCTCCCGAAGGCCTGGCCTTGGGATGATCGGAGGATCCGCCAATACGGGTTGCCAGATCAGCTGCAAACATGGTTGCATCTGGACACACCTCTACGGTGGCACCCTCAGTTTTCTTGAGAGCTCGATAACGAGCGGACGACTCGGGAACGTAGCGAGCGTGGTGCGTTGGGGACGTTGACTGGGTGAGTTGGAATTCCGGGACCGGCCCCGATTGCTGGGACTGAGGCGTGTTCAGGGAAGCGTGTGTCGAATTGGGGGGTACAGGGGACACGACGAGTTCCCGCCATTCTATAGTCGTTGCCGGCGTCTCGTCCGCGCTGCCTGCCTCCGAACTTACGGCTGGGGAGGGGATTCCGCCAGCCTCGGAAGAGACAGGTTGCGCAGTCGCCTTGGAGGAAGTCTCCGGTTTCCGGTTGACCTTGACGGTCTGGAAGGCATGTATGGGCAACGCGTCGAAGAACTCATGGGCAACCATGAAGGGAACGTTGTCGAGAGCTGTAAGCGTTAGGATATGGCTCCCGGCTTGATGCAGTGATGACGGGAGTTCTTACCATGAGGGACAACCTTGACCGTCTCCGCCCATACGATGGGAACGCCCAAGTGCTTGGAGACACTGTGGTAGCCCGTGGACGACTCGGTGACTTGAGCCTCGCCGCCACACAGCAGTTTCTTCTGGGCCTCGCGAAGCGTCGCACTCGCTTCAACCATGTAGATCGACTCAATGCTTTGCGCAAAGTCCTTGAAGTTTGAGAGGGTCTTTCGAGAAGTCAGTATGTCGGGCTATGGCCATGAAGAATCGGAAGCTGGCGTACACGAAGGATGTCGTCCATAAGGGTCCCACGTCCAGGACCAAGTTCGATCAGATGGACCTTCTTGGGTTTCCCTTGGCTTAGCCATTCGGCAACAAACCAGATGCCTACGAGCTCGCCGAATATTTGCGAGATCTCTGGAGACGTCACAAAGTCCCCCTTCAGTCCGAACTGGTCCCTATCTTTCTCGGTCAAGCCGGTGTAGTATCCTCCAATGTCGCCGGTAAGACACATGCGCATGTAGCTAGCGAGAGGGACTGGCCCCGTGATCTGAGAAGAGTCAGCAAGGATCGTACTCGAGAACGTAATGGCCCTGCGTACCATCATCGCATCCGCTAGCTGCTTCGCCAATGGCGTTGTCCACGACCGCTGGTCATTATTGTCTGGTGTCGCAGTGCTCGTCAAGGTGCGTAGGGAATGTCTGGCAGCCGTCGGAATAGCTCGTCTAGCGATCGATTGCGGTCGCAATGCCCGCCAGCTCAGGGACCGGTAGACGGTACCGCGGAGGGTGCATGCTGCTGGACCATTGAAAACCATGCCTGTGTCGAGTCGAGACTGGTCATGCCGTCGCAAAGAATCCGAGGGGCAGCTGCATGGATGCTTGTTGACTTTCACAGCTTGGGTTGTTGCGATAAGATAAAAAGCACTGGCCATGTCGGCAGACGCTCCGCCGACATGCCGACTCTGTCACCTCAACGAGCCCGACACTCTTCGCGACGAGCTTGAGAAACTGGACAACCAGCGCGAGGCATCCGACAAGAAGCGACAAAACCCCTCGATACACAACGAAAACCTTTTGAACAAGACCTCGCGGGTCGCGAATCGCAATGGCCGGGGCATCACGATGGGCCGACACGGAAGAGGACGCAGCGCTGGACGCAAGACGCCGCAAGGAAAAGGAGGACAAGAAACAACAAAAGGCAGAGAAGGCGCGAATGGCAAAGCTTGCAGAGAATGCCAGGCCGGTGACGGGGGGCGCTTCTGGAGCTGGGAGAGGGGAGGAGGAGGGTGATCGACCAGCAAAGCGGCGTCGAGTGACGCCTGATCAAGGCGAACATGCTCCAGACGACGCTCGTCTCCTTCGATTCCCCGACCGACCCTGGAAGCAATGTCGAAGTGTTGAGCGGTACAGCAAGCTGAACGACATCGAGGAGGGAACCTACGGATGGGTTTCCAGGGCGAAGGATACAGCGACCGGTACCGTGGTTGCTTTGAAGAGGCTTAAGGCAGAGCCATCTGATCGGAACGGCCTGCCGGTGACAGGACTTCGCGAGATTCAAATCCTGAAAGATTGCAATCACGACAACATTGTCAAACTGCAAGAGGTTGTTGTTGGGGACGACACCTCCAGGATTGAAAGGTTAGGCCCTATTTCCCCCTGAACTTCTCCCACCCCTTGCTCGACGTTGCTGACGACGAATTACACAACAGCATCTTTCTCGTCCTCGAATTTGTCGAGCATGACCTCAAATCCGTATTGGACGACATGCCGGAACCGTTTCTTCTCTCCGAGGTGAAGAGACTCATGCTCCAGCTCACCCAAGGCGTTGCCTACCTACATGACAACTGGATACTGCACCGGGACTTGAAGACATCAAACCTGCTCCTGAACAACCGCGGCCAGCTCAAGATTGCAGATTTCGGCATGGCCCGCTATGTCGGCGACCCAGCCCCCAAACTGACACAGCTAGTCGTCACACTTTGGTACCGGTCGCCAGAGCTGCTGCTCGGCACCAAGGTGTACAACGGCGCTGTCGATATGTGGAGCATTGGGTGTATATTTGGCGAAATATTGACACGCGAGCCGCTGTTGCAAGGGGCCAACGAGGTTGAACAGGTCACAAAGATCTTCGAGCTTTGCGGCGTTCCTTCACAGTCTTCGTGGCCGACCTTCCGCAGCCTGCCAAACGCTCGCACCTTGCGGCTTCCAAAGCCTACATCAACAGCAGAGACGGGCTCAATCGTCCGCGCCAAGTTCACCTCGCTCACAAATGCCGGCGTGGCACTCCTGAACGACTTGCTCGCGCTGGATCCCGAACGGCGTCCAACCGCGAAGGAGATGCTTTCGCACAGATACTTTGCAGAGGATCCCAAGCCCAAGCCGGAGAGCCTGTTTCCCACCTTCCCTAGCCGGGCTAGCCAGGAGCGACGACGGCGACACGAGCCACACGCCCCAGGCCGTGATCAGCAGGCCGCGACACTTGGGGATGCGGACCTCAGCGGCATTTTTCAGGGCCGAGAGTCGGAAGTACGCGGAGGTGGGTTCCAGCTGCGGGTAGTGTAAACATTCTTCATTCATAAGACAGTTGTAGATTATACGCCTTCAGGTTATCTTCATTAGGTTTTATGTGTCAAAACGGCCTGTGCTCTCCATGTCTTCCTACAATCCAGGATTATAACACCAAAAACATCCTCTGACATGGCCCTGATAACGCCGTCCGTAACCCCCGCAAAGAATAGCCAAGAAACAGAGTCGGGCAGCCTAAGCGTTCCGATTTACAGAGATAGTCCTGTAACGAACCAGGTGAAGCTCAGCACGGTCGCAGCACTCATGCCAATGATGAGTGACATTCCCTTGGAGTTGAGGCTGGGCGGTGCGGCGCTGCAGGTTGGGCACTTCCACTCGCTAAGAGGGACATAATCCTGGGGCTTATACAGCTTGAACGTGAACTGGTTGGAGGTGGCGAGGAAGCCCGGCCTTGCGGCGCCAGTGACTTCAGCGTCGGAATCGTGGACGATGAGTGTGTACTGATCAGTGAGGAGCGGAGCTTGGAAGTCGGTGGCCTGGGCCTCCGTGTCCCAGGTGTATGAAGCCTCGTCCTCGTAGGTCATGTTCGCAGTCAAGGTCCAGATGCGGTTCGCGGCAGAGTTACTCGCGAGCACGTCGACGGCGGTAGGCTTGATCACGAGGTTGGTGTAGTTCCATCCAAAGGTGACGTTGCTGCCGATTTTGTAGAGGTTGAGGCCGGAGTTTGGGGCAGGAGTGATCATGACGATGCCACCCCCAGGCGCTGTGTCGTCGACTGAGGTGGTACGGCTACGAGTAGCTGTCTGGGAGCCGGTCGGGACTTTAGCTGTGTTCAGATCCCTTCCTCCGGTCGTGGCGGCGCTGGTCTCTTCCGTGTTGGAGGATCGGGTACTCGACTGCCTCGATGATCCAGTTCCGGTGGCCGTGGGGGTCTGTGATGCGGATGCTTCTGTACCGCAGAAAGTCAGCAAGGCAAGGAATTGAAGTTGTTGGCGAGAGGTGCTTACCTCCACTGGTTTCCGAGTCCTGCCGTGCGACGAGAGCATCCACGGCAGGGAGCCAGCTAGGCCATGCCGCGGCCAAGGGCGTGAAGGCCGCAAGGGCGACGGTAAGAGTTGCAACGGGCTTCATTGTGTTTGTCGGGTTTGGAAAAAAGTCGAACGATCGTCGGTATGCGAGGCCGGGCTGTCGTAACGTAGGCCAGGTCACTGGGCTTAACGGAGAACGCAGAGATGGGCTTGACGAGTTGGGTGGGTTCTTCTCCTATCCGGGCTTCGAAAGATGGATGCGTTGGTTTGCAATTAAAAGGAGGTAAGTGATGTAATCGTGTGTCAATCGGAAACGAGCGGTAGTTTGAGGTGAGCGAATGTCGAGAAGAAGCGATGGACGGTGGGATGGAGGTCACATGAAAGCGAGGAGAGAATGTCGAGGGGGGAAAGTACGAAATAGCAGAGAGGGAGAGTTTTGCTTTGCCGGGGTTACAGGGGGCTCTGTCACCAAGCAGGGCCAGCATGGGGAGGCCGTGGAACTCCAGGCACCTGAGGTGGGTGCGGGCACTGCCTGACCTTGCCTGTACGAGCTGCCGGGTCACTGCAGCCCCCGTGGCTGTACCCAGCGCTAGTAGATTCTATTAAAGCAAGCCCCGCCACCCGACCACACCTTTTCGCCTTGATGTTCCAGCGCAGCGCCAGCATAAGAACAGTCCGTTCTACCTACGGCCAGGTCATCCCATCGTCGGCACTTTTTACCCTTGGTTATTGTATTTTACCCGCCAACTACGTCCCCCGTGGTACATGCAGGGTCGGCGTCCCTGTGAGAAAGTCATGACTCTTGCTGATTGAGCACCGGCATGGGCATGATGCACCTGTGCCAGAGGGCCTAGAGGAATGTGGTCTTCCGTTGAGGAACGACCAAGAACTTGCTTCAATGGAGCAGCAGATCGTCAGGTGGTGACAAGACAGATCTTTGCCCAATGTCTGGGAGTACCTGCGAATTCATGCGGTCCACTTCTTGGGAGTAAAAAAAAAAGGGGGGGGGGGGGCGGCTGGCCCGCGCGGAGGTCCGACAAAAACAACAACACAACCCGAAGCCCCCTCTGCTGCTGCAATTGGAGGGTGCAAGAATACCTCGTACCAACTTTGGATCAACCGTTGCTGTAGGCAAAACCGCTTGGCGCAGGTTGGTAACGCGCAACCGTCTGAACTACTTCCAGCTGTGCCTCCAACATCTGGTTACGGCTCGTCAGGGCCTTGGAGTCCGGGTGCTGTTCCTTGGTAGGGGGCGGAAGAAGTGGCGATCATCGCCTAGGCGGCCCCTGCGTGCCCGAGCCCGTAACGATATTGGGACTAGCCCTCTCCACCAATTATCGTATTCCCGGCATTCGCGTTACTTGTGTTCTCGCCCTGTTGCCCCCAACGCACCCTGAAAGGCATCCTCGTGTTCGGGGGCTTGTGCTGACCACTGCAGACTAAAAATAATTGCCCAGAGCTGCGAGCCCGCATCAGGCCACTGAACTACTTGTAGAGGCCGAACCAGACAGCGGAAGGGCGGCGGCGGAGGTCCTGTTGTCCACTGCAAACTATCCAAATCATGTTTGAAATCATTTGCATTCCGATCGTGCCATCCACCTACCGCCCACGCCGGCAGCCTGCCGTCTTCCCACGGACGTGTCTCTCGACCACACTGTTTCGCCCGTTTGACCATTGATACTCAGTCGGACGTCAGCAGCTACCACAATGCACCAGAGACAGCCCATTAACATCCTCTGCAGTATGCCCGAGTCCATCTACTCAATGGGCTGCAACGGGTACAGCTTGTCATACACCACCTGGGCTCATGTATTGGTATCAAAGATTAAACATGATTCTTCTGGCGACGAGGCCTTCCAACTACTTGTAGTAACTATTGGACCGTGTGCAGGAGAGAAGCTGCTGAGCCGAGTAAGCTTAGGCCTCCGAAACCCCCAGCCCAATTTCATCTTCCGCATATCAGATCCTACTGGTAGCAGAGACTCATTGTGCCTTGCTCGTAGCAGAGGCCAGATAGTTTAGAAGGAAGCTGCGATCGGCTGGGGAAATAGGTGTCTGGCTTCCACGCCGAGATTCTGACAAGTGCAGAGGAGCGGCTCCAGAGGCTGAAGGAATTGGGCTTGCAGCGGGCAGAGCCACCTCCTTGCCTTTGCCCTGCTCATCGGGAACAAGGCCCTCGTGCTTCGAGACTTGGGGCTTTCCGAAAAGTGAGAGAAGCTTGTGCCTCTGCTCATGAGACATGGAATTCTTTCCCTGTAGAATCGCCGGCGTTGGCGGTGAAGATGTAGCGGGAGGGCTAATGAGGCTGATGGGTCTTTCATGGGTCGCATGTATGGCCAAGGGGCTTTGGTCAATGGGCGTGAAGCGGTGAGGAGCATTTTGGGCGACATTTCCAGCACGGCCAAGATCTGCATAGCTGGAAGCAGGCGACCCAGCCTGACCGAGGTTTGGAACGGTATCAGCTTCTCTCGAAAGGCCCGAGTCGCGGACAGGTTGTTGGAGCCGAGACATGAGGGCGAGACCGGGCTGGCCCGGCTGCAGCCCGCTGGGGTCAGCAGCGTGAGCAGATGGAGCTCTTGCCAGCATTTGCTTCAGCAGTGTCTCGCCCGCAGACTGTTGCGGCTGCTCGCCTTCTGGGGCGCTTGCAACATCCGTCTTCTTGAACATGCCGAGTAGAGTCGCGCGTTGTTGGGTAGTGGCCTGGTTGGGGCGAGGCGGCCCGGCAATTGTAGGGGGCGCCGCCATGGAGACCGGCATATTGGGGTTCGAAGATGCGTTCGCGACGAGACGGTGTGCTCCTCCCGGAATTGCTGGAGGTGTTGCAGTCGATGCTGCTGGGTGAACGGGAGAAGGCCCACTGCCAGACGTGAATGCTTGCAGCAGAGACATGGACTGGCTCGATAAGTTGGATGTCTGGTTTTGACCGTGGTGGACCATCGGTGCCGCACCACGAGGTCCAAAAGTGGGAGGTTCTGGGTTGTATCCCATCGTTGGTGGCTGCGGGCTGGCCATAAACCCGCCCCTGTTGATCTGGACTTGTGGTGGCAAGGGCTGCGGGTGCCTCAGCGGCGCTTGAGGATGGCCCGGAGGTATCGACGGGGAATGCGAATAAGCCTGAAGCGATGGTGGCTCAGCCTGCCTATGCCATTGCTGCGGATTCGCGCCGTGCATAGGCGGAAAAGGTGCTTGGTGTGGAAAGTCGTGCTGTTGCTCATACTGCCGATAGTGTTGAGTGGCGCTGACAATGCTATGCTGCTGGATCCTCTGGACAGGCGGGCCTGAGCTGGAGGACTGGCTGCTTGCTTTGAGCATGGCGAGCAAGGACGCCCCTTTATCGGAAGGCACCTCCGCGGTCGACGTAGCCACCCCGGTCTGCTGTCCCTTCAGCAACAGCTGGAGTGCTTCGGTGGCGCCTTCAAGCGTGTCCAGTGCCGGGACGTCGTGTGCAGGGAGCTGAGTAAGCTTCCTCGTTGTCGAGGTGTTCTCATAGTTTTGGGCCCAAGCATCGTCTTCTGTCGGGGGTTCTTCGATGACAACCTGGGAGGACGCATGTGCACCTGCCATCCTGGCTTCCTTCTTCTTCTGCTGCACCACCCATTTCTTCAGCGGTACCAGGAACGGCGCAACCATGTAAAATTTGTTGGCATTGGCCGCAACGGCAGCGTCGTTTTGGTCGTTGGCGTTGGCACCTTTCCTGCGGAAAGCAGGCAGCTCAGAAAGCCGATACCACTGGATTTTGCTGATCTCTTTCCTGGTACGAGGCGCGAAGTGTGTGTCCATGGGGACATTTCGGAAGACATAGAGACGCATCTGTTGCTCCCGCATGGTGATCTCAATGTGTTTCACTTCTCGATCTTTCGGGACCAGGCCTGCGGCATGGAGATCGTAGCCTGTTTCTTCGTACACCTCGCGGATGGCGCACTCCAGGTCATCCTCGTCTTTGTTGATCTTTCCGCGGGGGAAGCTCCAGTTGGCTCCCTTCTTCCAACCCTTGACGAGGATTGTCGAATCCATGGCCTCGTTCAGAAGAATGGCGCCGCGGACAGGCACTCTGGTCTTATACTGAAGAAACTCTTCGAAAGCTCTGGTGTGGTTTTCGACTGAGAACGGCGCTAGAAGCGGGCAGTGTTGAAATATTCGAAGACTGAAGCTCCGAAGGGTCATCGAGGGTAGGGTCGGATCCAGCGGGCGGATAAAATCTTCGTAGAACCATTGTGCCTCTTCGATCTGAAAACAGATTCGAGCTATTGACGATAGGTCTTCTTCGGGGAGGTTGATGATGAACCGGACGCATAGATCGTCCAGCCCTGTGGTCCGGTCAGCAGAGTTCGAGGAAGGTTGGCAGGGACTTGTGCCATACAATCTTCCAAGTGCATCTTATTGCCAGCCATCTCCATGGCTTCTTACTTCATATCAATTCCAATGTATGATCGGCGCCGAAATCGTGTCTGTACGCGAGGTGTTGCGCTCAAGGTCGCGAAGGATTCGTCGTGGGGGTGGGTTGCTGAGGAAGGCTGCGGCGGCATATCTACGATGGTACAAGTGTACCACGAAAGGCTCCAAGCCCGGCAGAAGGTGGCCAAACTGGCTGACTGAGATGTGTCGCGCGAACGCTACGGGCGCCGCCTCGATGACTCGGGCAACAGACGGACTGGTAGGGTGGAAGACGTAGGCGGTCGGGCAGCTGCCTCGGCTGAATCGACGCGATTCCGCTTGGGGTGGTGAGTGGTGGTTCACGTTCTTCGGTGGATTGGGCGCGCGCGGGGTGGAGCGGGTGGTGAAATGCTGGTGGTTGGCAGGCGCCATCTGACGAAGAAGAAACCCGAAACTCTAGGCAAGGTAGGTGCCGGGCAGGTGGGTGGATGCTGAGGTCCCCAAGGGAGGCCTCGACCAGGGCCATTGCTGTAGAGGTACGTATTGTTCTGGCGAGTCGTGTATGCATTGAATATCGTGACACCCCCGTTGCCATCCAAGTTTCGCAGCTTTGCTGGCGCGCTACTGTGAGTTCGGGGCTTATAATTGGCTGTAGACCGGTCCTGAGATGGGTACCGATGAGTACCTGTACTTCACTGGATGCCTCACCCCTACCCACCCGGAGCGTCACAGGATCACAGTGGTCAAGCTAGCTATCGGTGCGCAGCACTGGAGCAAGCAGGCCTCCCGTCCCATTACATCATGCACCAGGCGGGTGACGGTGGCGGCGAAGAGGTGATGTGCAAGTCCCCTGAGGATCGTCCCAAAACAGGAAATTTGAAGCATAACTCCCTTACTTCCCACCTCTAAAGCTCAGTCCCTACAAATGTCGACGTTGCTGCTCCAGTTTGCTGAAGCTTGACCCGCTTCCTCTCGGTGGAATTTCTACAGCATCTCATCTCAAGTCAGAGCACCTGAGGCCAAGCCGAGAATTTGCGACAACTGCGATTTTTACTTTTTGTTCTGGCACATCACCTCCAGACTGCGCGCCCAGGTCCGCAGAGGAAAGCCAGTTTCCCCAACGGCTTTGCCCTCCGATAAGCAAGCTGCGTCCTCCTACAGCCGGCCGTCGCAATGAGCTTCGTTGCCAAAATCATCACCAAGAAGATTCTGAAGGAAAAGGTCTCGAATAGTTTCGGGTCAGAGGTGCGCTCCCTTCAGCTTTTTCTTAGTATGTTTGGGCACGACTGACAGATTTGGCAGGATCCTTACTTCGAATCGGTCCCGGCCACACGACTCGATGGCACCCCGACAGGCAAGGTGAAGAAACGCAAGAAGGCCCTGCCACCAGGTGTTTCTGTGCATGATGGCAGGGTCTTGACCAAGGTCAAGAGGCGCGCCTGGCGTCTCGACATGTGCCTTTTCAGCTTTTGCGGGGTCCGATTTGGCTGGGGCAGCGCAATTGGCATCATCCCTGCCATCGGCGACGTTCTGGATGCCTTCATGGCACTGATGGTCTTCCGCACTTGCTGTCAGGTCGAAGATGGTCTTCCGGCGGGGCTCAGAATGAAGATGATGTTCAACATCGCCTTTGACTTTGCCATTGGCCTGGTTCCCTTTGTGGGAGACATCGCCGACGCAGCCTTCCGTTGCAACACCAAGAATGCCGTCCTACTGGAGGAGTATCTCCGCGAGAAGGGCAAGAATAATCTCTTGAAGAGCGGACAGCCAGTCCCGGCAATCGATCCAAGCGACCCAGACAGCTTTGATCGACGGATTGAGGAAGTGGACTCGGATGGCGAGCCCATCGGTCATCAACCACGCCACAATGCCAACATGACGAGTAGGCCTACCGACGCTGGCCGTCCTGCTGGTCGTTCGGATCGCGCATCAAACAACAGACCTGTCGCTGGAGATGCCAGGACCGCGCATCCAGACGTGGCTGTCCCAGCCACAGCCAAGACCCGCGACTCTGGGTCCAGGGGCTGGTTCAGCTGGGGCAAATCCCGACGGACAGACCTCGAGATGGCTGACCCCCAGCCTGATGAGGCAGCTACGCTCCCGCCACCTGGTCGTGAACCTAGCAAAAGACTTCGGCGAGAACGTTGACGCGGGGGGGGGATTACTTGTTTATGTTTAATGTTCAAGCAGGCCGACTGGTTCGATCTTGACTACGATTACGATACGCATGCCCGGAACATTCGATTCTTTTCCGGCGCTTACTCCCAAGAGTGTGACACCGCCAATCTTTGGCTGGCTGGTTGCCAGGTGGGATCACCATTCTCACGGAAACCCCGGCTTGGAATGCGGTTTGTAGTGTACTTCCTAGGTAGTCCGCAACTCATTGATCTGAATTTTGCTCCTTCATAATGTAATGGGAGGTTGTGAACACCGAAGCCTTTCCAACGCGGTAGAGTTTAATGAGCTGCGGTCCACGCGTGCGGGCGATCTACGCGTTGGTGAGACATGCTTCGACCCGGGCCTTCAAATCTCGCCGACCGCTATGCCCGAGGGACAGTTGTCGGTCGGCCGAGGGGGGGTGTGAATATTCAAGCCAACGATGCCCCTCCGGCCCTCCCCTTCTACGTTATCAGATCGTCCGAGTGGACCTCGAATGTTTGATGACGAATGGACCATCCGGCTAGGTTGGCAAGGGGAATCTCGTTCACGCAGAAAACCCCATGTCTCCGACCCTGCTTAGTACTGCTTAGTAGAAGGCGTGGGCGCGAGGTGGAGGCACGGTGGGCTGTTGAAGCAAGGGTGGTGCTGCGACGCGGTCAGATCTCTTTAACTTGCAACGCGACAACGAGAGCCGCACCAGGCAACGAGCGGGACCTGACAGGGGTTGCGGCCGGATTCGTCGTGAAGCAGGCCTGTTTAAGTGGGTGGTTGGCGTCGTAACCGCGTTTCCTAAGCTGAAGACACGAAAAGTGCACGCGCTCCGAACGCGTCTCCACCGACACGTGATGGCACTTCTACAAAAGACGCGGACAGTCGTTCACCTGCATACCTCTCCAGATCCTCCACTTCCACAGCCAACACCACCACCCTTTCTCCTACATTCGCGACCCAGTCACAGAATATTGCCTCTGCTCTGGAGACCCTTGAACTCTACATCCTCTCCCCAGCCCTTCAACTCCTCCACAATGTCTATCGAGATCACGCCCTCCAAGCAGGTTCGTCGCAAAACGCGTCCCATCGTCACCTCCATTGGCGTACCCATTCGTGCAGTACCAGCTAACACCATGGCAATCCAGGCTGCTTCGGCAATCGAATCGTTCAAGATGGAAAGCCCTGTCAAGAAGCTTGACTTCGGCTCTGCAGACAAGGAGAACCAGCCCGGCAGCCCCAATGACAAGTCGACCTCGGAAGAGGCCGTCGCCCCCCTGGAGGCTAAGATCACCAAGCCTTCCGAGGTCGAGTCCAAGGTCGAGGTGGCAAGGAACCCCGAGATGGACGAGCCTCTGCTCAGGGAGAACCCTCAACGCTTCGTCATGTTCCCCATCAAGTACCACGAGGTGAGTGCGATCCCGATTTGATGGGCATGCAAGACAAGGCGCTAATCCGGTTGCATCGCAGATCTGGCAAATGTACAAGAAGGCCGAGGCCTCCTTCTGGACGGCCGAGGAAATTGATCTGTCCAAGGACATGCACGACTGGAACAACAAGATCAACGATGACGAAAAGTACTTCATCTCGCACATCCTGGCCTTCTTCGCTGCCTCAGATGGTATCGTCAACGAGAACCTGGTTGAGCGCTTCAGCGGCGAGGTGCAGGTCCCCGAGGCCCGCTGCTTCTACGGCTTCCAGATCATGATGGAGAACATCCACTCGGAGACCTACTCCCTCCTCATCGACACGTACATCAAGGAGCCTGCCCAGCGCACCTACCTCTTCAACGCCATTGACACGAGTAAGATGATGCCTCTTCACAATTCCCACTTGGGCATTTCCATCCTAACAATTTCTCAGTCCCCGCTATCCGCAAGAAGGCCGACTGGGCTCTCCGCTGGATCACAGACAAGGAGTCGACCTTCGCGTCGCGCCTCGTCGCCTTTGCTGCTGTCGAGGGTATCTTCTTCAGCGGTGCCTTTGCCTCCATCTTCTGGCTCAAGAAGCGCGGCCTCATGCCCGGTCTGACCTTCTCCAACGAGCTCATCTCCCGCGACGAGGGTCTGCACACAGACTTCGCGTGCCTGCTCTTCTCCCACCTCAACAACCGTCCCAGCAAGCAGACGATCCAGGACATCATCGTAGACGCGGTCGCCATCGAGCAAGAGTTCCTCACCGAGGCCCTCCCCTGCGGCCTGCTTGGCATGAACGCCACTCTGATGAAGCAGTACATCGAGTTCGTTGCCGACCGTCTCCTCGTTGCCCTCGGCAATGAGAAGGTCTACAAGGTCACCAACCCCTTCGACTTCATGGAGAACATCTCCCTTGGTGGCAAGACCAACTTCTTCGAGAAGCGTGTCGCCGACTACCAGAAGGCCGGCGTCATGGGTAGCACCCAGAAGAAGGACGATGCCGCCACCCCGGGCAGCGAGAGCGCCAACGGTGGCGACTTCAGCTTCGACGATGACTTCTAGATGCACAACCTCTGGAAGTCATCTGTCCTTTCTTGTTTGATACCCTTGTACTACTTTCACCTTGCCGTGGGTTTTTATTACAGCACCCTGGCGCATACATTTGCACCCCAGGGGCTACTGTTGGGACGGAGCGGCGACACGAGGGCGCGCAAAGCTATGTTGGCCGGCTTGGATCAAGAAGCGGAATTCCTCCTGTTGGAACATGAGACGGCGTTGGCGGGTTTGGTTTTTTGTTTCTTCATATTGTATTTAAATGCGTCATGGGCCGCAAGGGGCGGAAACGGAATGAAGGTAGGTATTACGACGATTATAAACGATTTCTCTGGATCATGCAGCATGACCTGTCTGGGATGTCGTGAATGAATATTGTGAAATCGCGTTGTATGCTTTCTAAACACTTGCTGCGATGAACATGACATTAGAGGCGACTGTCGACTGCCCTGTCGCATTTTACCACATCCCCTCGACATGGGCCGGTCTGTTCATTTCTTGCCTTTCTTCTTCTTCTTGCTTGGTGCAGATGATTGCGGTTGTTGCTGAACCGGCTTGGCTTCCTCCTCTTTGCCTGGCAACTCCACAATCTCCTCCTCCTGGATGTCCGGCAGGGCTGCCATCGCCCGCCCAAGTCTGCCGAGGGAGAGGATGAGGCGCGAAACCTCGGCGGCCTTGGTCGTTCGGTACTTCAGGGCGACGCCGGTGATCGGGTCGTATGTCTTGAGCTCCAATGCTCCACGAGGCGGCTTGGAGTCGGTCATGGGCACATCTTCGCCTGAGGTCGAGGCATCCTTGGCCTTGCGGACAACAAAAGGCTTGATCGAGTATTTCGTCGTAACGCGTGTCTTGAGGTGGGAAACCTAGGTCAGCGAGGGGCACACGACAAGGCGTGGGTGGGTGTGATGATGGCATACTGTTGTTGGCCTGGCCTGGAGCAGGAGCGCTGACTGCTCAAGCCATTCTTGGCTGGTTTTGTAGAGCGGCATAGCTGATCTGGTGTTTGGAAGCAGCTGCCGAGGACGATGTCCGATGTGCTTTCGCAGGGTGGTGTCGCGACAGGTAGCTACTTGTACATGTGCAGGCACCTAAGGGCCGGGCGCGGGGTTGTGCCTGGCGAGTTTGGAGTGTGGCGTGGCGGTGTACACACCCGGGCGTGATTTTTATAATTCTGAGCGATATTCACTTAGCTTAGTATAGTACTCGTCCCGTAGGTAGTCTACTTATCTAGTATTACTAGGTATATTAGGCTGTCTTACTTAAGCTTTCCATCTTAAATCTTCTTGTGTTTTCTCTCTTTATTTTATTCTTAATTAAGTAAATAATAATATAATATTAAAATATTAGAAAAAAAAAATTAAGAGCCCAAAAATAATAGATACTAAGTTTTAATTTCTTATAGCTAGGTATCCATTAAAGAAGTACTCTTAAGATTATTCTCTTTACTAATTCATTTTTCGTTAACAGAAGGTTTCTGGACTGTTGACTTTAGTCTAGACAATGACGTAAGGATGGTTTGGTGTGTTTTCTTCGATATGACTGCCTGCGGCTTACAGCACTACCCAGAGCTACCCTAAAGTCACTAAACTCTCCTATGCGTCCTGGATCCAATCCTGCTCCTACGCATGCGGGTCGGGCAACCAGAAAACAACTTCTTGGTCGGCCGTCGCGAAGAAGTTGTACCGAGGGTTGAACGCCAGGACTGCCGCCTCTCGTTTGTCCTCCAATGTGTGTGCCGGGTCGAGATTTTTCTGATCATCCGGCTGTTGCTGCACGTCCCAAACGAGCACGTTCTTCTTAGATCCACTGAGAACGAATCGGCCATCAACTGTAAAGGCACATTCGCCGCTGCTTTCCGTGCTAGATGACCCAGCTTTGGATGTGCCGTTCGCTGCCATGGACTCACCAGGAGCCAAACGGCGAGTGCCGCCATCGGCCCTCCGCAGGTAAGCTTTCAGCTGGCCGCTGAAAGAGTCTAGCAAGAAATGCCCCTGCCCATTGGTACCGATCAAGATGTGTTTTCCGTCGTTGGAGAACTCGAGCTTGGTCCAGCCCCTCATGGTCGTGCTGACGTCCAAGTGGGAGACCGCGCCGAGAACATCTATCGTCTGAAACGGCGCCTTATCGAAGTTCCTGCAGTCGTACAATAGCACTGAGCCCGCGCTTGGGGATGCCACGGCGAATATCTTGCCAGAGGGATCATACGCCGCAAGCGTTGGGCCCTTGAGCTCCAACATTCCGACCCACTGCTTCGTGTTGACATTCCACAAGCGCACCGTGTCGTCTTGACCACAAGAGATGAATCTATCAGCTCCTGGGTGCATGGCTAAGCAGGTAACGCTCTTCTCGTGGCCCTCGAAATATCGGATGAAGGAGTTGTCGTGTGTCGCGAGGTAGCGGATTTGGTCTGGAACGTTGAAGTTAGGACGAGATTTCCAGAATCAATCAGCAGAGCAAATGGTGAACATACCATTCTGCTTTGTGCTGGCGTAGATGATACTGGAGCTAGCATGTGTGAACTTGGCCAGCTTCACGCCGTACTTTTTGCTTAGAAGGCTCTTGTCATGCCGCCCCTCTCGGACATTGTAGATTTGTATCGTCTCATCGCTTTCCGACGTCATGAGCAGTTCGCCAGGGTCGTCGTAATCGAGAGAGAGAACGCGGGGCTGTGGGCGACCATCCTTGATGTCCTCTCGACGGAAGAGCTGGCTAGGTATCAGTATTCTTCAACTTCCCCTACAGTCGCCTGCCGCGACATACCTTGGTTGGCCGAAAGTTGGCGACCACTTCGCTGAGCTGGGATGTGCTGCTCTGAGCCGTTCTCGTGATGTTCAAAGAGTTGCCATTGGCGGCCGAATCTGCGTCAATATCCATGGCCAAAGTCGCCTTGCCTGCGCCAAGCGCATCTGCTGGAACGGAGCGATCGTCTGGCGCACTGGGTCATGTGGTCCGACAGCGAGGGAAGCTGCAAATCCGAGTGAGGGAGAGGCGGGAAGTTCGTAAACTTTCGTTGCTGCGTCGAGTGGATTCAGTGTCGCAACTCGAGATGGACCCCCCTCATCGTGCATTGAGGCGGGGAGCTCGAGAACAAATTGACCCCCTTCTTGCTGTGACGCAGACCCTGGAACCCCCTAACCCCGGACCAGGCTAGGTACCCACTTGCGGCGGGTTCGCACTCTCTCAGCGCCAATCCCTGGTCGGATAGTAAGCCCCTGGAAGCCGACCTCCGACTGTCGGCCCCCGGCAAAGGCTATTCGCGGCGAATTTCATGGGCGAATACGAAGTAAAAACACTGGCGCTGAGTCTCAGCTTCAAGGGTGCCGACATCGCCGGTCAAGATCCAATTTCTTCCACGAAAGCACGGCACAACCCCCCCGTGAAGAGAGGAACAATGTGAGTAACAGCTGAAGAGAGAGACGGCAGTCCTTCTCAGATCAAAATCGATGCGATTGGCATGACGGCCTGTTTCTTCGGCTGACGTTTCGCGATCGCAGAGTTCCCTTGGAGTCTAGAGCCCAAAGCCGAACCCAACCAGCCCGCGCCTTGTCAGCTGCGCAGTGACACCTATCACTAACCCAAGTCCTTCTCTTCACACCGGCTGCCTCGGGAAGGCTCTCCGGAATACGCAATGTCGACAACTGCAGGGTAAAGCTTCCTACGCATTTGTCCCGCTCGGAGGCGCCCAAGAAGCTGATACGTTTACATAGCGCATTCATTGCCGGTGGCATCGCCGCCTGTGGTGCGGTCACAGCCACGCATCCTTTTGAGACGGTGAAGATCCGGTACGAACTTGGCTTGTTCTCCCCCGTTACAGTCTCGACCTGCCGCTGACTGTGCGCCGATCAGCATGCAGCTCCAGGGCGAACTACAAGACAAGGGCCACCAGCCGCACAAGTACCGCGGCCCGCTCCAGGGCGTCTCCGTGATCGTTCGAAACGAAGGTATCCGGGGCATTTACAGGGGAATCGGAAGCGCCTACATCTACCAGGTCCTGCTCAACGGGTGCCGCCTGGGCTTCTACGAGCCGATGCGCAATGGTCTGGCAACGCTGGTCTTCAAGGATGGAAAGACGCAAAACCTGGGAATCAATATGCTGTGCGGCGCTTCCTCCGGCGTCATTGGCGCCGCTATGGGAAGTCCCTTCTTCCTCGTCAAGACGAGGCTACAGAGCTTCTCCCCCTTCCTGCCTGTCGGCACGCAGCACAACTACAAGAATGCCATGCACGGCTTTTCGTCAATCTACAGGGCCGAAGGCATCACGGGTCTGTATCGTGGTGTCGGCGCTGCCATGATTCGAACTGGTTTCGGCAGCTCCGTTCAGCTGCCGACGTACTTCTTCGCCAAGCGAAGACTTGTCCGGCATCTTGGTATGGAGGAGGGTCCGGCACTCCATCTCGCCAGCAGCACCGTCAGCGGCTTCGTCGTCTGCTGCGTGATGCACCCTCCTGGTATGTCCCCATCTCCCCGGCCTCACGCCCTGAAGCACCAGCATGATGGTTACGTTGGTGACAGTTGGCTGACGCTCAAACACAGACACGATCATGTCTCGCCTCTACAACCAAAACGGAAACCTGTACAAGGGAGTCTTCGACTGCCTGCTGAAGACGGTCCGCACCGAAGGTCTCTTCGCTATTTACAAGGGCTTTGTTCCGCACCTTGCACGGATCTTGCCTCACACCATCTTGACCCTCAGCTTGGCGGAGCAGACCAACAAGCTTGTTCGTCTGGTGGAAACAAGGATTCTTCCTCCTGCAATCCTGGAAAACCCGTAACTGTGGCGGCTTTGGGTGACGGTGTAACTTTATCGACCTCTTGCATGGGTTTTGGGAGTTATTGAGCATATATATCAGCTTATGTGCAATTTAGGTGGAATCTTGGACAGCGGCGGAACAGTAAAAATCAAGCAGGAGTCTGAGTCGCGCAGCGATGAATATGGGGGACTTGAACATGCTTTTGATTGGGTTTTACCCATGAATCGATCGCGTACAGCCGTAACACAATCTCGTGGTGCTTGACTGGGCGAGTGCCGCATCTTGCGCCTCGCCTATTTCTCCCCGCCATCTATCATCACCCTGTGAGTCCAGCGGCATGCTGCACACTCCACAAGGGCTCCCCGTGGGCTTCGACAACTTCTCCGACGTGCGAACGACATTGGCCACGACGGAGGGATACCCCACCTCCACGTCTGCGAAATATCGCGACATGATGTCCTCAATACTCAGCTCTTTATGCGAGACAACGATGGCGCCGGTTGCCATCTCGTCAGGTGCCACGAGTTGTCCCATGGACACGAGGGGGGAGGCGTTGTACTGCACCATTTCCTTCCGGAACATGTCTCTCAGTGGGTGGTATACTGGCAACACTTTCATCCTTGGCGAGTCGCCTGATTCGGGACCACTTTGCTGATGTCCATCTTCTCCTGGCACCCGCCTTGGGAAAATAGGTATCGGGTAGGGGCCGTCCGCAATTAGGCACGGGATGGCATAGCCCCTGCCCTTTGCTGTCTCTGCCAGTGTGAGCTCCGCCAGGGCTGTGGTCGTCGTGCCCATGAGCAGGGCATGAGCATCTCTATCGAGAGCTGCCTGTAGAAGGAGATGTCGGACGAAAAGCTGGAGGAGGTCCACGCGAGATGAAACAGACGGCAGGTCCCGAATAAGTTGCCGCAACTGACCCAGGGGATCCAGGTCCGTCTGCAAATTCGGAAGTACAGACCAATCTATCGTATCCAGGTCCAAGGCCGAAGAGACGGGGATTGATTCGATCTGAAGGTGGGGGAAGCGAGTGGCGTATTTGTCCAACAAGTCCTGCGCAGGTGACTGCTGGCCCGCTGGCGTGTCTAAACACGTGTCGATATGAATGACGATCAAGTCAAAACTGTTGACCGGCTTGTTTTCTTGGAAGAAGCGTGCCTTGCTGTCCAGTATGTGCAACAATCCTGCGGAAGACGGCCCGAGTGNCGGCCCGAGTGACAGCCCCATCAGGTACTTTGGCCTGAAAGTACGAGCATTGGATGATGCTTGACGAAGGCCTCTGGCAGTGAGTGATAGGTTTTTACCCGGTTTCTGTGGCAGATGATCCACGAAGCAGGAGCTTTATAGTGTCAGTAGTGTTCCAAGGAAATGCCGGTGTCGGGAGGAGTAGACTGAACTCGCAAATAGGGTCTCCTCGCAATAGCAGTGCACCCGGAGAGGTCTTGCAGCGCTTGCAAGGGCTTTGGTCACCCATCGTACCGGTCCCCTTGTTTATGTCAGAGCCACAGAGAACGAAAGGGCTTGTTTGATTTAAGAAGCGCTGTCACACCTGTCTGTAAAAGTCACTTTCTCGCCTGTTGGTCAAGTTCTGGACCCTAAAACTCTTGACTCCAAGAACGTTGCGGCCCACAATAGTACTAAGTAGGAGGGAGGAGAAGGTGACTCAGGTAAGCCGGCCAAGCTAAACAATCTATCTCTTATCTAGATAGGCCCTTTATATAGGCAAAATAATATAGCGATAGAGCCTAACTATTAAATGTTTCTAGTATATAGATAGTATATCGAGAAATAGTACTTATTAAATAGTTTAATATTATTATTATTTTATAATAATTATTTAAGAGTTATGTCGTTTTTCGTATCTTTTTAAGATCTTATAAGTAGTATCAAATATAGAGATAGTGCTGTATCTTATACTACGCTAGTGTAAGTAACTGTACTGTTCTATTTCAAGGCCCCTAAACTGACACTGTTCTGGGTGTTACTCGAGGTGTCCGAGCGTCATAGGGTCTGGTGTCTCCATCTTGAAACGGGCGCCTTCGCGTCTGCAGATCAGACGGGCTAGGAAAGCTTAGCCCGCGAACTAATGTATCCAAGCACATTCCGTCCCCGCCAGGCGACGGATTCCATCTCTCCCCTGCCTCCAGCAACAAGCAATACCCGACAGTCACCACGACCCAATTTCTTCGATAAACAGACGACTCACCTGCCCCGACCTCTCGACAAGAACAGCCTCTCTTGCAGCCAAGTCACGTCATCGTTCTCACGAGGCAGACAGAGTGGCCTTGCACCTCGCGCGACCTAGGACGTCACAACAAATGACATCTGCTTGCCGACATCCGCCTCCACCAGAACATCGCAATCATACCTAGGCACTCGAAGCCTGCCATCGGAGGTCAAATCGAGCCCTTCCTCTCCCATCATCTGCGAATTGAACCCGAGCACCCGAACAGTCTATGACAACATGGCCGAGATACAGTACCCAATACGCCCTGTCCTGCCCGCAAATACAAAGGCCACTGTCGTCTCGCAGTCATTCATGAACCTGCCGCTGAACACGGCAAATACAAGTTCCGAGGCCAGAGCCGCCCTTGATCCGTTCACCTCGCCCGTGAATCAGAATGGAAGTTTCGAATTCGATCGTGTCGTGAAAAGTGGCACATTACAGAAGCGGACACAGAAGACCAAGGTACGACCCTTCGTGGGCTTCAGCAGTGCACGTTCCGTTGGCCCTAGTAATGAGACTGACGAATCCCCCTTCCTAGACCTGGAAAACCGTCTTCCTCGTTCTACGACCGAACGCGATATCCATGTACAAGTCCGACAAGGAAACCAAACTTCGACACAAGCTGCACCTCTCAGACCTGACCGCAGTCGCCTTGCTCAAGGACCCGAAGCAGAAACGAAAGCATGTCTTCGGCCTCTTCTCTCCCGCCAAGAACTACCACTTTCAGGCCAGCAGCGACCAGGAAGCTCAGGAATGGGTCGATTTGCTCAGGTCATACGCAAGGATGGACGAGGAAGAAGAAGAGATGCTTCTAGCCAGCCCCATAGGACAGCGTTCTTCGTTCATGCTTGCGACAAATGCAAGTCCAAACAAGGCAACCGGTGTCGGCCTACACGAGAGAGTCGCTTCGAGCGCATCCGAAGCTTTTGGCCCCCCAGCCCCCCAGTTTGCACTGTCTGAGGCTCGAAGATTGTCCAACATACCCGACTCATCCGGCTATTCTGGCAACGAGCTGGCATCTCATTCCGACTTTTCCGACTCTGATATCCAGCGACTCCAAGGCATGTCCATCGAAAGCCCGGACGTGAATCCAGTGACTGGAGGAGGAGGAGGAGGAGGAGGAGGAGGAGGAGCCGCGACGACACCAGCCACCTCAGACAGGCCAAGCTTACCTGATCGCAATTTAAGCCAGGTCAGCGGTCTGAATCTTGAACAAGATCCCGACCGTGTCATTTGGCAAGGCTGGCTCTGGCTGCTGCGGAACAAAGGGGGCGTACGGCAGTGGAAGAAGTACTGGGCCTTGCTAAGGCCCAGGAACTTCATTCTCTACAGAGACGAGTCGGAGTACACCGCCCAGTTCATTCGACCAATGTCGGCTATCGTCGACGTTGTCGACATCGACCCTGTGAGCAGGACCAAAATCAACTGCCTTCAACTCATCACGGAGGAGAAGAGCTACAGGTTTTGCGCACCAGACGAAGAGTCACTTATTCACTGCTTGGGCGCATTCAAAAGCCTGATCGCCAAACGAAAGGAATTGGAGGCACGCGCAGCCGCAGCCGCCGCGTCCTCGAAGGACCCGGCTTGAATTTCCCCAGCCGTGAGACTTGTCTGAACCCCGAGATTTACAGCTATTGGCAAAACACTTCTATCAGTTCAAAGGCAATAGGGACGGCTTGGCTCGACACAACCTTCTGGAACATTGTGGCGAATATAGCTTTGGACATGCTACGATCACCCCGTTTCTCCTTCGTCCAGCAGCCGTCTTGCATGTCGACTTGTTCTGTTTCCGACACTCGTACTCGAATGAGCAGGTCACACCATGATCAGATCCTACGGGCGCTTCACATGGTCGCCATTGGTCTTTCGCTCGTCGTGTGCTCGACCAATCGTCTCGCGACGGACCGATCCGCCAAGTTTACCATGTATCAGGCTGGCGGGCTTGCTTCCACAATGACAGCACGGTACTACCCTCCGGAGGTCAACGGGCATCCTATCCTGCCAACGTTCCCATACCGGGCTAACGACGGCGAATCATGATTGGTGGCTGGCACACACCCATCATTTCAGAAACCCCCAATCATTTGGTCAGAGTGCCAACATGGTCCCTGGCATATCTTTTCCAGAGCTCCGGCATGGACTCCTTATTTCGTGGGACCTGTCAGAGTTGGCATGCTGGAACTTCTTTTGGCGGGATACCAGCCCAGTCGCAGAGGCAGGCAGGTGATTGCTGTCGGACATTTGGAGGTGACCCCTTTTGCCACATGTGACACACATGAGGTTGATGGCGTTCTCAACGTCTGCAGTCCTGTACAAAGGGGGGCCTTCCCCCTCTCGCGGTCTATGAGGGCGGTGCAAGCTGTCGAGGACACCCCTGGGCAGTCAAATAACGAGTTACAACAGAAGTGAGCTGGCCCCAACATGATCTGCTCAACAGCTTTCCTCGTCTTGGCCTGTGTCTTGGCTGCAGCTATCGACCATGTAGCTGCTTTTCGGCCCTCTTTGCCACTTTACTCCTCCACTCGATGGATAGTCGACGCCAAAAGCGAACGTGTCAAGCTTCGCTGCATCAACTGGGCCGCCCATCTGGAAGTCAATATTCCTGAGGGCCTACACCGCCAATCCATCGAGTCAATCGCGGATTGGATCGCCGGCGAAGGCTTCAACTGTGTCCGCCTGACATTCTCCACCGATCACGCCTTGAACCCTCACATTCGGGTTGAGGATGGGTTCAGGAAGGGCGCAAAAGCGGGCGGCGTCGATGAGGCATCATTGATGAAGCTGTACGGACAGGCTGTTGAACGCAACCCGTTTCTCGCGCGTGCGACGCAGAGGGACGTGTTTGACAGAGTCATCAAATCTCTGTGGGAGAGGGATGTCATGACTATGCTGGACAACCACATTTCCCGGGCCGGCTGGTGCTGCGACCTGTAAGTACACTTTCTTCCAAGGGCCATGTCCTCCGATTGACATTGATTTAGGGGTGATGGAAATGGCTGGTGGAAAGACGCCCGCTTCTACTGGGCCGCAAACAGCCGCTACTTTGATACGAAGAATTGGCTCGACGGCCTCAGCTCCATGTCCGCCTGGGCGGCAACGCACCAGGGCGTTGTTGGGCTCGGCATCCGCAACGAGCTCCGCGCGACGTGGACTCAGATACCCTTTGCAGCGGCTGATTGGTACAGCTTCGTTGCGCGGGGAGCTCGGGCAGTTCATACTGCTGCGCCGCACCTCTTGGTGGTCATCGGGGGTCTTAATTCTGCGACCGACTTCACTCCTTTGCGCCAGCGCGCTCTCGATGCCTCCGGCTGGCCGCAGAAGACGGTCTGGGAAGCGCACGACTACGCCTTTACTGTGACAACACCGGACATTGGGGGCAATTGCGATGCTCAGCGAGCGCAGTACGGATTGCTCTACGGCTTTGTTTTGGAGCAAGGCAAGCAGTATACCGGTCCGCTCTGGATGTCTGAGTTTGGAGTCGACATGACCGGTGGGAGCGAGGGCGGCCTCAGTCAAGACCACTATGCATACTTGAGATGTTTGGTGGACTGGCTCGAGAGCAACGACGCGGACTGGGCGATCTGGGCTATCCAAGGCTCATATTATCTTAGGCAAGGCAGGATTGACGCTGACGAAACCTGGGGCGCCCTGAACAGAGGCTGGAATGACTGGAGAAATCCACAATTCAAGGGGCTGCTCAGAGGGATGTTCAGTGTCACCCAGGGTCCATGAGGGACGACCGAAGAGTGTATTCATTTCATGGCAGGACAGACACACATAGCTTTGGAGGCCGTGCAAATCCAGCAGTCCACGACCCAATGTATCCCTAGGCCGATCTGAACTGGCACTACCTAGTCTACCTGCTCCATGACTGTTGTCCCCGGCTACTCGCCAATATTGAAAAAAGCATCGTCGTACTTGACATCCTCCAGTTCCGTAAAGAACATACTGTCAAAGTTACTCGAGTCGCCGCCGCCAAGATTCATGTCGAGATCCATGCCGCCATCTCCACCGAGAGTGAACATGTCATCCAGGTTGTCCGATGCATCGCCGTTGACCTTGTCAGCTCCCTGAATTTTGTCTTGGGGCGCCTTGACATTCGCCCCAGCGTTTGTCATGTCCCCGCCAAGACCAGCTGCGGTTGGAACAAGGGCATCTGGAGGTAGCATGTTGTCCAGCGAGCTCATGTCCTCGTTTCCGAAAGCTGACATGTCCATTTCCGGTTGACGTGCCTGGGGCGGACCTTGCGACTCATTGTTGACGGGGGCCAGGCTGAAGGTAATATCCGTAAAGTTGAACTCGCCGTGATTGTTGACTCCTCCAGGACCCCCCTCACCAATATTGAAAAGATCGTCCATTGGCGCCTCGGGGGCCGCATGGAGTGCTGATGGTTCTGGTACCGATGTCTGCAATGGGCCCGTGGGCAGTGGCGTCTCCTTCGTCGGCTCCATCGAAGCCTGAGGAGCAGAAGGTGTCATTTCTTGCTTGACGACGGGCTCAATGGAAGCCATGTCTCCGCCCATGTCAGGCACGGGGGCCATGGGAGCAGTTGGAGCACTCAATCCTGGGAGAACCTGGTGTGGAGGCTTCGCCGGTGGAATGGATGGTTCGGCTGTCTGAAAGGTGTCCGCCTGGAATGTTGGGCCGACATGTGGCAGTGCGCCGTTGGCTATCCCACCAGGCGCCACATACGAGGCATTGTTCATAGAGCGGGCTTCCAGGTGATCAAGATCTCGTCTGAGAACCGCCTTTGCTCTCATCTGTGAGTGGGAGGTCGAATCAGTACACATCCAAAACGAGTAATGAACCGCCGAGCCGGGCCACGACTTCACATACAATTTCGCTTTCCATGCCGTCGAGCGCGCTGTGAAAACCTTCGATGCTGCTGGGCACATGGTTTTGAAGAATGGACTGAACCACGGCCACATCGCGACGGCCAGGTTGCTTGCTAGAAGCTCGGAGTGCTTTCCCAATTTGAACAATCTTTGCCAACTGTTAGATAGGAATTGATGTCAACATTGGAAACGTAACTTACCAGGTCATTGACCATGAACTGAAGGCTGTCTAGCGGGTCGGCTGGTAATTTGCTGGCCATCTTGGGCGGTTCACAATCTAGGAGGAGGTTGCTCAGTGTTGCGGCTGCGGCGCTGTTGGTTTGAGGGAGAGGTTATGAAGGTGAATGTGAGTTGAGAGGTAGTCAGCAGGACCCTGGTTAGCTGCCCTGTGCGTCACCGGGGGTGGTGGGTCAGCGCCACTTATGCGCCATGTAGGTAGCTATTCTTCATTAATTCAAATTTAGCCTATATACCTTATTCAGTCTACTAATTATTAAATAGAAATAAGGAATAAGACTTAATCTATATAATTAGAAATTAATAAGATTAGAAATTAATAATATAATTTATATAAAACAATACTTTATTTACTAATATATCTCTTCTATATAATAATCTAAAGCTAGGTAGGTACTATTTCTTTTCTATTCTAGTTTTGATATAAAATACCTTACTAGATTATTCTTTCTAGGTAGTATGAATTGTGGGGACAGTGGCTCTTAAGCTGTAAATGCATGCGACATGATGTAGGTCCTTGCATGGATCAACTTTCAACGGTAGTGTTTTCTTGCGGTCCTGGAGACCCGCAAACTTCAACATTGTACAACAGCTTTTGCTTCAGCAAACAATACCGAGGATGTTTGCTTGCGTAGCATGCTGGAGACGCAATCTTCATCCCTTTTCTAGAAGCGCGCCTCGCGCTTTCCGACTTCTAGCGACCCAACAGCCTAATGCCCGTTTTGCGCCGACGGACAGGACGAAACTCTTCTCAACCTCTGACAGCAAACCCCCGAGATCTGCAGGAACCATACTCGATGGCCCGATACTTTCACCGGAAGACGCCAACGACTCGATAGCCGAGAAGAAGACACAACAGAAGCTCCGTTTCGCTGTCGGCAAACATCTCGAGCGTCTTCGCGACCCTTGGAACATTGCCCAGTATGTGGAACGAGCCCTTCGCCAGAACGGCGACTCGCGATTCGACGAGGTCCTCCTTCTTGTGCAGACAGCCTCCAAGAATACACCTCTCACTGTATCATGGAACCACCTGATTGATCATCATCTCAAGATGAAGCGACTTCGCCCTGCAATCAAGCTGTTCAACGAGATGAAGAAGCGCGGCCAGAAACCGAACCAGCAAACATATACCATCATCTTCCGCGGCTGTGCGGAAAATCCTCACAAGGACCTTGCGCTTACAGAAGCCGTCCGGATCTACAACACAATGTCAAAAGACGGCGGAGTGCGCCCTAATCTCATCCACGCCAACGCCGTGCTGCATGTCTGCGTACGCGCAGGCGACATGGATGCCATGTTCGCCTTTCTGGACAAGATGGAGGAGAACAAGCAGCTTCGGATGGACGCCTCAAGCTATTCGACCATTCTTCAGGGCATGCGACTGCAACTCGAGTCGGTAGAGAACTCTACCGAGGAATCGTCACCCCGTGAGCGCGAAGCGGCCGCGGACGACATCATCGACCGTTGCGAGACGATCTGGGGGGAGATCGTACGCAAGTGGCGCAAGGGCGCACTCAGGATCAACGAGTCCCTCGTCGCTACGATGGGCAGGCTGCTCCTTCATGATCGGGTACAAAACCAGAGAAAGATTTTTGCCTTGCTCCAGCAAACTATGGAGCTCCCGCGATTCGACCAGAACGACACATCATCCAAGCAGGCAGCCCTTGCTGTGGAATCTTCAGCCGTCTTCAAACCCTTCGCCATCACCAACAATGCCCGTATCAGCCCCAGCACACGCACTCTCGACCTAATTTTGGAAACAACCACCAAAACGCGTCTCGTCAAAGTCGGTGTCCGATACTGGCAACACTACATCGACGAGCTGGGCGTTGAGCCAGATCGCGAGAACTGGCATAAGCTTTTGAAGCTTCTGCACCTCGGATCTTCCAGCAGCGAAGCAGCTCGCTTCCTCGGGGCCATGCCCCCTGCCTTCATCACGCCCTACATCCTTCGCACGGCCCTATCGACATGTCTCCGGAACATGCAGAACCCCAGCGTTCTCCCCAACGCACACGCGATTCTGCGTATCATTATCCGAGATGCCCAGGGAGGCACGCCTGACGCAAAGGCCCTGTGGCTATACCTGCAGGTTGTCAACGGTCGGATGGCGGCTCTGAACAGGGAAACCCCAGAAAGACGGCAAGTCATTTGTGAGGACGCCGCGTCCTCCCTGGACGTCATATGGGCGTCTTATGAGCAGGCTGCTGACAAGGTACTTCTACCGCGCCTTGTCTCGAAAAGGGCCATGCCCTACACGGACGCAAGCCGCGTGACCCAGCTGCACCAAGTGGTTGATGTGGCACGCGAGATGATCAGTGTTATCAGCAAGATACTGCCTCACATTGACTCCAAGTCACAGTCCACTCTTGAACAAAGACGGAGTAGTCTGAATAGACAGGTTGTTGCTTTTACCGAGGTGCAACAGCCTGAGTTGGAGGCCACTGGCGCCAAAATATTGGCGGAAAGGCCTCATAGATAGGTCGACGGCCAAGTTACCCGACACTCACCCACCTGTAATACCCACCTGTAAAAATAGTTGTAGAAATCACAAGCTGTCAATTTCCAGCGCCTTTGAGGACTGCTGCCTACTGCACGTGGATCGACCGAAGACCGAACGAAATGCTGCAATAATGTAATGTGTAATTTGGTCGCTCAAGTCAATTCCTGGCCCCATCCAGCACCAGCATGGCCTGGATCTACGCCCGCCTGGGCGAACAACCACCCGTTAAACGCCATTCCCAGCCCCCCCTACGTGAATTGAGACTCTGAACAGCTTCACCGACCGTTGCGGCCGCGGCCCTGCCCTCTCCGAGTGGTGTCGATAAGCCTGTCACTATACAGCTGCCCACGGGAGGCGCCGCCGTTGGAGGCCGTGAGATCAACGAAGAAGCCGTTGGGACCATCGACGATGTTACCCTCCGTCTGTGACTGGCGAGCCGGCCGCGAAGGTGTGGCGTTGTTGTCCGTGTACCCCCCTGGCTTGGCATAGACCTTGATCACCCGGCCATCGGCCTGAAACTTGGTTAGCTCGTCCATCTGTCTCCTGGCGACGTTGAAAACTTACTGTTTGGTTGTGGAATCTCTCGATGACGGCGTCGCCACCCTCCTTGGACACAAAGACCATCTCGACGAGGATCATGGGGCTGGTCTTGACAATGACACAGCTGACCATCTCACCACCCACGGGGGTCATGGCACTCTCGATATCAGCCGCCGTCGTGCCGGGAGCAAAGTTCTGGGCCATGACGGCGAAGGGACCGGCAAGACCTCGGATCGAAAGGCCCTTGTTGGCCGGCTGGGTGGGCTGTTGGCCTGATCGCTGAATGGCGTCGGCGAGCTTCGCAGTACGCTGCTTTGTCTTATGCGCGGCAGGACCCGACACAGAAACGCGCGAGGCAAGGCTGTTGCTTCCATTGACGGTATTGTGAAGGTCGTGGGTCCATTCACCCTCGATGTTGCCCGCCGACGGTTGCTTGGTAGGGCCGAGGGAAGAACGCTGTAGTACATCCAATGTCAGCGAAAAGCTCTCAATTGTGTTCCTGCCACCGCGAATTGTAAACCGACCTTCTTGACGCCAACGCGGCTCGCCAGTGATGGTCCTGTGCCAGGCTTGACTTTGGACGGCGCACTTTGCCTGCGGTCCTTGGAGAAAATCCTCTGGGCTAGGGCCTCGTTCTTCTTGCGCTCGCGGCCTGGATATGTCAGCGACGACTTCTTGCGGGATGATGGTGGCCGGTTCTCACCATCGCGGATGATCTTGTCGAAGTCGGCTGCTACCTTTGGCGACGCAGCAGGCTTCTCGGATCCCCTAAACTTCGCCATTTTCACAGCCGGGGGCGTCTGCTTTGTTGTTGATTTCGTAGTAAGGCCCTGGGCAGAAGAGCTCTGTCGAATCTGGGTTGACAAGGGCGAAGAGCTGGTAGGGGTGTGCGACAAGCTTCGTCTGCCCGGTTGGTTTCGTTTGTGGGGGTTTGACGATACAAGGTCTCCGGGATATTTGTTAGCTCTCTAGGGGTTTTGGCACTAAGCAACGACGAGAACGCGCCACTGCGCCGCGCCGCGCCGCGCAGGTGAACCGGGCGGTCCCACCCCACTTCGGGTAGCCCACTTTAACACCTGGGTAGTAAAGTAGTCTAGGAATAAAATGATAATTAATACTATAATATTATAATATTATCTAAATAATTAGAAGCGAAAAGTGTTGATATTCACGTTACCCAGGTTTGGAACCGGTTCTACAGCAGGACTGTTTTGAATTTATAGAAACCAATCTTGACTGTCTGTTTCACCCCGTCTCCTGCTCCCATTCCCGGGATTATCATGATACAAGCAGTAAGCCTCCGTCAGCGGCCAGTCCAGACCTCCCCGTATCCCTGACCCAACATGACCAGTCATTATATCTTGAACAAATCCCACATGGGCGATCCTGTGCTTTGGACCGCCGCCTCCTGCCAACTTGGGTGTCCGAATGACAGCGCCGCCCCCTTGGAAGACCCCATCATCATCTGAGAGGATCCCCTTCACCAAACCCGTTCTAGGTCGAGAAACATAACCGCATTCTTTGGCAACCGCTTCAGCTATCTGCTGCCGTGTGCCAACTACCACTTGAGGGCCCAACAACGTGGACGGCGCTTTTGGCCATCGCCGCAGGCCTCTCCGTGGTACAATGACAACAAGTGACCGAGAAACACTATCAATGCCACGGGTTTTGCTGGTTGCCCATGAAGCCTTCCTCCAAAGTCCGCTCCTCCAGGTTGCGGATGAAGTCTCGGTTGCCTCTGCTGCCCTGTTGCACACGCCCTCCCCGCCGTGCTGCTGCCGCTGCCCGTCCTGGTGTGCTGTCCATGCCAGTCAAACCCTCGCCAGTCGGCGGATAGTAAGCTGGGCTGGGCTGTAGCCGAATGGGCTGGCTGGGGTCCAGGTGGCTGGCGACGCGTTGGATTGCCGCGGGAATCCCGCTCTGCTGCTGTTCCATTGTCGATGCGCGTTGCCGACCCGTACGCATCGCCCCCTGTTGAGGATACATCGAGCCTTGGTTCATGTTGCCGTAGGGGCCTGGCGGCATCTGTTGAGTTCCTTGAGGCAGCCCTGCAGGCCCGTACGCCCCCGGCTGTGGCCCATAGGCTGGGGGCTGTGCTGCATGTGAGCTGCCGGGGGAGAACATGACGTTGTTCCCATACATGGCGCCTGGTGCTGGACCGTGTGACGTCTGGGGGTACTGCTGGGACATCGACGAGTACGCGCTTTGCTGTGCGGCAGTGTTTGCCTGCGCTTGGGCTGCTTGTGCCCGTTGCTTGCTCAACTGCTCCGCCTGTTGCTGTTGCTGGGTTCCGGGAGCCGGCGACCTGTTGAGTGAGCTTGACTTGAGGTTCATCGGCGGCACGAATGGACCGGTGAACTTCTGCTGCGTGATGAACGGGTGCAGCTTGGCCTGTTGGGGTGACCATCTTTCGAGAGGGTTGATGTTGAGTAAGCCCCTCACGAAATCGATGAAGGCGATGCGGTTGTTCATTTCTAGAAATAAATTAGCATGAGAGAGGCGTCAAACGTGGTGTTGGGGTGGCTTACCTCTGTCAATCTCGCTTTGCTTCATGTTCTTGCGCGGCATCGGGTACGTCTTGATGATGTCCGGAAGCGTGCTCGCCTGGAAGTACTTCTTGCTAGGTTGCTCCTTGGTGGAGTGCTCCCTTGCATACTGCTCCATCGATTTCAGGTTGTAAGTGCGACGCCCGAACTCATCTTGCCGTTTCTCGAAGAACTCGCCAGCCTGCTTGCCCATTTCAATCATCCAGCTGGGCGGGTTTCCCAGCATGTCGACAATTCTTGATACTTGGTTGTACTCGGACGAGCCCGGGAAGAGCGGGAGACCAAGGAAGAGTTCAACAACGATGCAGCCCAATGACCACATATCGATAGCTGAAGAGTAGGGTAGTCCAAGCAGGACCTCCGGTGATCGATAGAAGCGAGACTGGATATAGGTATACACCGTCTGGCGTTCATCGCAGGCGGAACCAAAGTCGATGATCTTGATAATTGGGCTCTCGAGGTTCTTGAGCAGGATGTTCTCTGGCTTCAGGTCGCAGTGAATCAATCTTGCCTTGTTCAACAGCGCCAGGCCATTGAGCAGCTGCTGGGCAAAGACACGGACCAGGGTGGTGCTCAGGCCCCGGAACTGGTTTTGCTTGATCAATTCATACAGGTTGACGCTCAGGAGCTCAAAGACAAGACACAGGTGCTGGCGATGGATGAATGTGTCTTTGAGGCGCAGGAGGTGGTGATCGTCGTTCTTGTCGAGCTTGGTGTTGAGCTGGTCCATGTCAGTATAACAGGTCGTAGCCAATCCTACCAAAGCATAGGAGCAAGCAGATGTTGTCAATCTTACCAGGTCAAGAACCGACACCTCCATCATACTCTGATTGAAGTATGCAGTGCGGTTTTTGATGACTTTGACCGCAACAACCTCCTGCGTCTTGAGGTTCTGGCACTTCACAACCTGGCCAAAGGTGCCCTGCCCAAGCACATCAAGAATGAGGTACCGGTTCCTACGACATGCAAGCGTCAGTCCCAGGTCCAGCGCATCGAGCCCAGGGCTCAAACCCAGCTCGTTTCCAGAGCGTGAGGACCTACTTGTGACCAGCTTCCTCGGAGCCCAGGATATCGTTGACATAAAGAATGTAGTCGCTGTCCTCGTTGTCGAAGCCGTCATTCTTGACGCCCTTGCTGGGCTTCGTCAAGACACGCCGAGGGTTTCGGGATGACTCGTATTTGAAGTTGGGATTGCATATTCTGTATGTTGCCGGGAGATGGACGGTCAAAGATTGCAGCGGCTGGAAACGTTCGGTCAGCGGCAATTCACGAGGGGGGTTTGGGAACGGGTGCATACGCTAATAAAGCCGCCCTCCGGGTTGGCTCTTCGGAACGGAGGCTGCGCATTCACCTTGGGGTGAAGGTCGTTGGGAGCGCGGAGTCTTTTGAACTCGGGGACAGGCATGATGACATGGCGACGTGGAGACTTGATGTCATTGGAATACGAACCATCCACGTTTGGCGCAGTCGAACCGCTGAAACCGTCGAGGTTGGGCCCGTAGGGCGAGATGGGCGGCAATTGCGCAGATGGATGGCGGCCGGGGAAGTACGAGTTTGAAGGCGTGTACTCCTGCCTCGTGGGAGACTGACGTTGGCTGGGTGGGCTCGCGTACTGGCCCTGGGCGGCGGGGGGCTTGGGAGCGTAAGGTGAGGTGGGCGAAAGAGCCTCCATTGGGGAGTAGCGTTGGGCGGCGACGGATGGCTCCTGGGGGGAATGCAGATGCGAAGGACGGCTGGCCGAGAGCTGTGACTGGTGATGCGGCCTCATAGGGTATTTGATGCTGCCGCCGTAGGGTTCCTGGGCGTCATGCATGGGTACGTCGCCGTTACCGTCGCGCATCTGGGGCGTGGAGTTGGGCGACACGGTCGACGAGGTTCCTGGGCTCTGATACTGCTGGTCGTACTTGAATCCGACGGGAGGTTGGGCCGGCGGGTTCTGGCCATTGTAATCTCGAGCTTGAGGGGCGCCATTGTAGCGTCGCGACGAGGAGCCCGAGTCAGCGTAGCCCTGCTGCCACTGAGGGTCCATGGCTGCCCGTCGCGGGTGTCGTCTGCTAACACGGACGACGGGATGGAGCAGATAGAAGGAGGGAAGGCGGCAGACAAGATGGCGAAAGAAGGCGACGAAATGCTGCGACGCGTCCCCAAGTACCTAGGCAAGGCAAGGTGAGGTGGGGTGCGGGTGGGAAGAAAGGACGTGGAAGAGAGTCGAGGAGAGGTGGAGAGAGGCGGAGGGATGGAGAGGGAATAATTGGAGACGGACAATCGCCGGTTCAGGGAAGTTCGATTCGGCTGGATTGTTGATGCTTGTGTTGGGACGGAATAGGTTTCGTGGACGAGGGGAGGGTTCAACGACCGTCTTTGGAAGAACCGTTTTCTTGCTGGCTGCAGACGTGCCTGGATAGAGAGCTCCGCGTGGGAGAGCTCTCTTCGACACCTGGTTCAGGAATCAGGAGACTGGAGGATGGCGGGCGGGAGGGGGATTGTTCAGGTTCCAAGGTTCAGAAGGGCCCGCACCGAGATGCCTGAGTGGGTGAGGTGGGTAGGTACCTGACGCGGCGACGCCTAATGCGACTCGTTGCCGCTCTACGACCAGGGTGACACCGAGTGCTCAGCCACAGGCAAAGTAGTGCAGTCATTAGAAATAATATATGTATGTATATATATCCTCTATACTTACCTAATCTAAGTAGCTACCACTTCGGAGATGTATAGTGGATTATAATTATAGAATTAATTTATAGCTATCATTATAGTTATAAAAGAATTATAAAGCATTACTAAAAGTAAAATAGATATATTCCTTTAGATTTATACCTAAAGTAAGTTATATATATCTTATCACTCACGATCGCTACTATAGGAAGCTCAGGGAGCCTAGTATAGCCTACCGAAGCGATAGTACTAGCTCACGTCTTAGCGAAGCCCTTCGGCGCGCGTCAAGCCACGAGTCATGAAAGTCCGAGAGGACCTCTCGTGGCACAGCTGGAGGCGTGTGATAGCTCGGTATCAGTTCAGGCATAGATAGACCTTCAAGTACCTACCACACAATGTCACACTGATGGCAGATGCAAAAAAAGTGATCGCCCCAACCCTATATTTCAGAGTTTGCGATGTTGGATGAATTGGCAGCACCCAAGTCTCCCGCTAAAGTTTTCCTATACCACGGTTTTCCAACTTGAAGGAAACCCCGTCCCCCGCCACTTGCGTCGCAGACGCTGTGACCTTTCTGAACAGAACATTCAAGTCGTGACTCGTTACAATACTATGTCCATGCCCGTTGTCTCAAACCAAAGTGCCGAGCTTACTTGAGAGAGTACGGGCCGAGCTCATGGCTGCCCCAGTCAACCGAGATGACAGAAAAGACCTCGCTGAGGAACTGGAGAAAACATGCTTCGGAGGGAATCACTGGCGCAAGGCTGAGATAGACAAACAGACAGATAGACAGGAGAGAAGAGACAGTGTAGAAAGACGTAGTACGACATGTAAAGTAGAGACGGCGAAAAAATCGAGACCAGCACATTGGCAGAACAAGCCATGCCTCGAGAATTAGGCCACTTGAGCCATCTTTCCACCCCAGCAAGCCGTGACACAATGAATGTCACGTTGTCCAGGAGAGAGCCGTGTCGTCCTCCACTTGCGTGGTAGTACCCTCGGCTATTTACCTGGCGTTTGGGCAGTTGATTGAGGAGGCGACATTAGCCCTGGTAACCGTTGAATCCGTTGTTGTAGGACTGTCCTTGGGGACCCTGGGCCCACTGGCCGCCGGAAGGCTGCTGGCCACGGCCGTAACCCCCGGCGCTCTGCGGTCCGCCATATCCCATGGGTTGGGCGCCATAGCCAGCGGGGGATTGCGCGCCAGGGCCAGAGAAGTTGCCCGGCTGTCCACTGTATTGACCTGTACGACACAAATTAGACCCGATGTCCAATCAGGGGAAATGGTTCCGTTACATACCGCCGTATTGAGGGAAGTAGGCCGTAGGCGTGCCGGGGAAGCCCGGTCCCGAAGCGCTCTGGGGGCTGTAGCCTTGCTGGGCAGGGTCAAAGTTACCGCCAGGGTGAGGTGTCTTGTCCTTGCCCCACTGATCCCAGTTGTCAGTTCATAATGATCAAGGTCAAACTCTGAGAGGGGGGGGG
>JACAFV010000191.1:0-56610 GCA_014635975.1 Plectosphaerella sp. P0831 | reverse complement strand
CCTGGAGATAAGGAGTGGGAGCGGCGGGTTGCAGATGGAAGGGACAATGAAAATGGGTGATTGGGAGGTGAGGCGAATAGGATGGATGGGTGGATGGATGGACGGATGCAGTTCATAGGCCTGATGCCCATTCATTGTTGGGAAGCTCGGGAAGAAGCAGAGCCAGACCAGTGGCAGGAAGAAGCAGCACCAGACGGGTGTCGGGTCCCACCAACGAGGATAAAAACAGGCATTGAAGATGTAGGAAAAGAAGCACAGCTGGTGCCACATACCTTTGGTGGTGATGCTGGCTGCGACGACGCGACAACAGCAGGATAACTCGATCGCGATGCAGCATTCGACACGCGCCTCTCCCTGGTCGAGTCGGTCAGGGGATCATAGTAGCTCCCAGGCTTGCTCGCCGACGACGGCTGGTGATGAGACGGCTTGTCGCGTGTGTCGGGAGGAGGATAGTACGTGCCGCTGGGCGGGTGCAAGGGCGACAGCGGCGGCGGGTTGTGGTGATGCGAGGCTGCTGTCGATGGCTGCTGGAGAGCAGGCAGAGTCGTAGAGAGGGGACCTCCGCTCGAGGAGCCGCTGCCGTAGGGAATCGCGGGATGCGACAGGCCGGCGGGCTGGGCGTGCTGCTGTCTCGGGGGGGAGCGGTGGTCGTGAGGCGGCGACGAGTGGTACGCAGAGGCGTGATGGGGGTGCTGGAAGTCGGACGAGGCGCCCGGCGAGCGCAGACTGAAGCCGGAAGGGCCTGACTGCGGTGGCGGAGGCGGCGGCGCGACGATGGAGCTCAGGTCGTGACGCCTGTCGCGATCTTCGCCATCGTGCCGCGACGGGGCCTGGAGGACGGTGGAGCGGAAGTCCTTTGGCTGGTCCATCGTGGTGGTGGTGATGGTTGAGGGGGGGAGGAAGATGGGTTTTGGCTACGCGTGTATCATCGGCCCATGGGTGTTGCTTGTGTGCTGTATGCAGAGTATTCGAATCGGTCTACGAAGTTTTGCGCGTCGGATCGCCAATGCGGTCGGTCGGGCGAGGGCGTGGTGGTTCGGTCGCGCGCGAGAATTGCGATTGTCGGGGATGGATGGGCGTCGCAAAAGTCTTGGTTCGGAGCTGCACCGTGGGCCGTGATGCTGTCGTGGGTCGAGGGGCCCACGCTGGGGTAGGAGGTGGTTGGTGGAGCGATGAAGGGAAGAGGTCAAGGGAGCGTGTTGATGAGATTGGGGGAGGGGGGAATGATGGGGGATGGTGATGATCGAGTTGTGATGATGGATGCGGGCGGGCGTTGGGTGATGGGGCGATGGAAGGGGAGAGAGGGAAGGAGATGGGGAGACGTGGAGAGGATGGAAGGGAAGGGGGAGCGAGCCGAGCGAGCCAGACCACGGCCACGGCCAGAGCAGCAGCAGTGCAGAGACCAGAGTCGCGAACCGGGCGGGCGTGGGTGAGGTCGAGTCGGTCGTCACAGTCACGGACACTCAGCCCGTTGCTAATTCGATTGCATGCAAGTGGGCGGTCAAGTCGTCATTTACTACTAGGTTTACTCGTGTATTTTCTCTTTTTTTTTCTTGTCTATTACCTCTTCTTCCAGTTGTTCCATTCATCCTACAGCTCGTCGTCCTGCCGCAGCCCAGTGCTCCTCGGGGTCGGTCGGCTCGGGGTGTGTGGAGGCGGCCCTTCCATTTTTCTGGCGATGACGGCCGACCTACCGACGCAGCCCCAATCCAATCGTCGCGCCCCGGCTTGCTCCATCTCCTCCACCACACCGCGACCATGGCAATGTCCTGCCTTGCCCTGCCTGCCCTGCCCTGCCCTGCGTCCTCCCACGGCCACGACACCTCCGGTTTCCATCTATCAGCTGCCCTCAACCATCAGACCCAATCATCCCGCCCTCCCCGCCAGCCAATGCCTCCTCATTCTCGGTCGTCTCGAGGCAACCAGACAAAAAGTGATGGCCGATCGGGCTGAGCTTGATTGACCTGGCTCAAGGTCCAGGGCTGACCCCAACCCCGGGGTACGTACCCCTTGGCTTGGCCCGTCCTGTCGCGTCCGCCCCCCTTTGGGTCTAGGCCGGCGTTGTCCCGAAAACGCCGTCACCCCTGCCAACGCAACCGTGTCGAACATACAACAGCAGCAACTCAGTCGGATCCAGTGCAAGGCTTGGTATCTGGTCAGAAGACACGCAGCAATGCACGCGGACGGAGGAAGCCTTCTTCGCTTGGAATGTCGTGCAGTTTGATACCCCTGAGAGTCACAGGTCATCCTGCAGTTTGCGGGCAAACATGATGGTGCGGGGACGCAGTCATCCCCGTGCAGTCCGAGTGGGCTTCCACCATGGCTAACGCCATTGCCCGCTCTCTGGCGCGTGTCGTGATGGACTCGTCTCCGGACCTAGAGAGTCGGGAAATGCTGCTTACTAATCTCACCAAAGCATCCAGTTTACTAATCAGACCGATGAGCTGCATTTCGTTCCTACCTGGCATGAGAGCTTGAACATGGAAATTCCAAAAGAAAAAACCAAGGAACATCTCTGCGTGTCCTATTCTTCTGGAAAGGAAACGCATGGCCCAGAGTCACAGTCCCTTACAGCCACAACACAACAGACCCGACAAGTGCCATCATCCATACGCTGTTTGGCACGAGAACATCCCCCGAGTTATCCGTCGGAGTACTCATCGCCACCGTTGAAGTCGTTGACGAAGTCAAAGAAGCAGTCACCACCGCCAGCTCCGTCGACAAACTCTCCGCCAGCGCCCCATCCAGCTCGATATGACACGGCGTCGGCGTCGGCGTGGCCTCAGGCTGGTCCCGGAATGGCGTCACGGGACAGAAGAACTTTGAGCTCGGATTACTGTCCCTCGAGCACTCAATCGTAGTCGTGTAGACACCGACCCCAAGCGCGCTCGGACACGTCCCCGTAAAAGTCGGCATCGGCGCGTCAACATCGATCGTGAACTGAAATGAGCCGTTGCTGATCGTATCCGGGTAGCAGTACAAGAGAAGGCCGCCGACGCATACGGTAGGGTAGTATAGACTCCATTCGAACCAGTAGACCCCGGGGTCTATAGCCTGGGACGTCACGTTCGTCAGGAGATACGGGTCGTCGATGGGGTCGGATGCGTTAAAGTCCAGGTACTGAGCCTCGTGCTCGATCTCGCCCCATTTGATGGGCCTCTCTTCAGGACAGTCTTTGCAGATGCCGATCTGCCAGAAGAAGCTGAAGCCGTATTCGATCGTCAGGGCGGCATTTTGGACGGCGACTATGACGGGGAACTTTTCCGTCCGGGCGTACGTGCCGCCGGCTCGGGGGAAGAAGAGGTCGACTTCGAATCGGGCGGGGAACTCAAGTGAGAGGCTGGAGGCTGCCAGCGTAAGGAGTGCGGTCAATCGCCAGGGCGCACTGTTAGACACCATATCGTGAGATTCTGGGGTTTGAACGGGGTGTCGAGGGAGAGTGGACTGGGCAATGCAGGATCATGAAGGGTAAACTCAGGTGAGTATGACTACCCCGCCTTATAACCAACTCTACGAAGCGCCGGTTATGTGCTTTGGAAATGCCCTGCTATCTGCTGCTCGATGTGAGGTAGGATTCAGTGGCTGAAAGCAGGCCGGCAGCGTATGAGCTTGATTGGAGGTAATGCATCACCCTTGCCAGCACTCATACGATGGGATGCATCAGGGTACGGCACCCGCCGAGTGTGATGGTGGCAGCCCTCAAGAGTAAGAAGAAAACATACTCTGCGGGGCAACACCATCCTCGTTGAGCAGCGTATTCCAATCCAGTTCGGTCAGCTGCTCATCATACCATCCAAACAGATCTAAGCCGCCATCACCCACCGACGGCGTCCGAATAGACCCGTCGACCTTTTCCGTCACACCCTGGAACAAGGCTGCGACAATATCGGCCCCTCGGTCGGTCTCGCGCATCCAGGGCTTCATCTCCGAAAAGAGTTCCAACGCCTTGGTCAGGCTGAGGCAGCAGGCGGCGACGCTTTCCGACGACACCCCCGGTTGCTGCCGCGCCGTCTCCAGCGCGATGGTGAGGAGGGGCACCATGCAGGCCTGGAATAGATACCACGCTGAATTCCAGACGTGGACGCGGTTCGGGGTCCAGTGGAGAGTGATGGCATCTATGGCCTCGCATGCCACGGTGCGGCAGAGAATGATGGTATCTTCCTCTGCAATGGCGGCGTTGCCCTTGGTTGCGTCGTGCGCAGCGTAGAGGAGGAAACAGCGCGACAAAATCAGGCGTGCATTTAGGTAGCGGTTCCTCAAAAACTCTCGCGCGACCACCATCCGCGGCTGGGAGGATGTGGAGGACCGTAACGGCTCGGGGAGGCCGTCATGCCAATCTTGGAGCTCGTGATCCAGGGCCTGGGCTTCGGCGATGCTGATCCGGGCAGGTTGAGCGAAACGATGCTGGATGCGGTTACAGATTATGCAAAACTGACTGCTCGCTCGTAGAGATGCCGCAAAGTGGTCATCCGGTGTCAAAAGGCTGGGAAGATGCGTGTCCATCGTGGTGCTGTCCCAGCGGCCGCAGGTTGGCCGTCCAAGAGTCATGCTGGCCCAGGTGTCCAGGCAGAACAAACTCCACCAGGTCCGTCTCCGAAGTTCACTGTGGCTGGCCTGTCGTTGAACTGACTCTGGACTCTGGTGTTCGTTCCGGCGCGGGAGAGATTCACGGTGCAGACCAAGGGCGATGGCGACGCGTTGAGCAGCGCCAAGGACGGCATAGGCCATGTTCGGCGAGTTCCTGTAATGGAGGTAGTAGCCTCCCAGGAGGCAGAGTGCCTGCAGACTCTCGAGGTTTCCCGAGCCGAGAGAATCCAAGTCCAGATGCACGCGAGCCTGTCGATAATAGTGCACGTGAAGGGTGTCACTCCCAGACGCTATGGATCCCAGAGTGAGGACCATGTTGAGGAGACCGAGCCACGAGCCGTCCTGCCGCAGCCCAGAGGCATATGTCGCTCGGAACTCATCCTCGTTGAAAATGGGGGTGATTCCGTGTATGTTTTCAAAATAAAAGTCGACACACCGCTGCTCTCTCAACGGGTTCGGCACCGCTACATTGACAAAGGGGAGTTGCATGGAGGGCTGGGGAAAGCTGCCGGGGCCGTCATTCCATGACTTGGCCCGCTCGACAATATGCTGTTTTGCTGATGGGCAAAGTCGGAAGAGGGCTCTCAGCACGGCACTCATGGAAGTGACGCCCAGATAAGAGCGGCGATGCTTGTCTGTAGCGAGGCTGATGGCGTTGATGTCGTCGCTGGCGCCCAGAGGTGCGGTCTTGGGTGCCAGCTCATCCCATCGCCTCTCGTGCTCCTCCTCGCCGTTCTCCGACACGGCAGTCGAGTCATCAGGCAACCGAGGGCTTTCTGGGTCTGGTGGCAACCCGACAAGGGGGTCTTCTGGGGGAGCAGGGACCATGCCCTCGTCTGGAGAGGGTTGCTGGGAAAGCATGGTGAGAAGTTCCGGCCGCGTCTTTCCCGTCAGGTCAACAACGGGGGTTCCTGGGAACAGCAAGTGGAGGATTCGCGCCTGCGTCTCGACACGCTCCGTGGCCTGCTCGTAGGCCCTATGGTCGGTTAGCACATGAAAGCCCGACACGGCCGTCTTGGACTCACGTTCTGCTGGCGGCCTGCCGCTTGCTGCGTTGCTTGTAGATGCATGCATCAGGAATTTTGTAGTACCAGCAACTGCCACATGGGAGAGCTCCATCGCACTTGACTTTTCGCCTGGTACACTCAGAGCATGACTTGTTGAACTTGCGCATAGGGGGTTGGGCCTGGCTCTTGGCCTTGTCCGCCTCATCGCGGCTGTTGAATGTATGGTACATGGCGGCGGTTATGTAACGATGCCAGGGAGAACAGAGAATGTGCCCGCTGCACCTTGGGCGGATACATGAAGAGCCGAGGTCTCGGTTGGGTGCAGGTGGTGAGGAGCCTGGAGGTGTGTGGTGTGGAGGTGACGGGCGGACATTTGATTCCAAGCTTTCCAGCGGTTGGAGAGGGGGAAGTTTGGGGTAAGAGCGGGTCCCCGGGGGGTGTCGACACCGAAGGCGAGAATTGCTCGGTTCCCAATCCCTGGGCTGGGGCATCAGCGGGGACGTGGAACTTGTACATCGGGCAGTGGGGCGATATCGGCTCTGAATCTTGATGCCATTGATGTCCATCGTGGCAGATGGCAACAGACGCTGGGATTTTGCGCCATTGGCAACGTCACACTCCTCCAACGCCTCACTTTCTTTCTTCCATCCCACGTGGTGGCGTCGAGCATCTGACTGGCGCCCTGACCGATCGGCAAAGAAAGCCCTTATTGTGACCCAAGATTGATGATTTTAGTCATTCACCGACTTCCAAAGGCCTCGAACACGATTCGTGACACATCCGCCTGTCAAAGTTGGCGATGCGCATGTCGCAGGCGACGGCCGTTGACACAGAGGATGAGAAGCTATCGCGGTCTCACGTCTTATCGCGCGTGCCATGTTAGTGCCCTAATCTTGGCTCCCGTAATGGAAATGAATCGACTGGACCGGGGGCATCGAGTCGGCCACCAATCAAGGAACCGGTAAAAAACGCCCATCGACGGCGGGGGCGCTTTTGGGGGTCTCGGCCTGCAGCATGCTACGGCGCGGTGTGGCCACCACCCACACACGCAAGGCAAGGCACACGGACCGTCAATTGATGTCACCCGGACCCTGGCACCTGCCTCGAAGTTCCATGTTGACTTTCTCGAGTCGGGTCGGGCCTCGTCAGTCTCCCTCCTTCTCCTCCCCTCCACATTACCCCCCAGTCACATCCCTTCTCGGCCTTTTCCAGTATTGTCGCCGTCTCTTTTCTTGCGTCAAAGAATTGTGAACATATTGGTTTAGTCATTCGCGCCTGCTGCTTGCTTCCTTGCACCAACCGCTGCCGACCTCCCTTCCCTCACCATCGGCTTGCCTCGGTGTCGAGTCGACCCTTTTGACGATCCCTCCCGAGCCCTCACCTCAGCTCATGCCTCGTCGCCCTCGTGGTGAAGCATAGAAGCACCATGCCTCCCCAACCGACAGGCTCCGGGGGTAGCAAGCCCAGCAAGCCCAGCACCCTGAGGAACACCTACACTCCTGGCACCTCGACGCCGCCGAGCGCGGAGCAAGCGTCCCTCCAAGACGAAGAAACCGACACCGAATTTCCCAGAGCCTCTACGGCGAATCCCCCAGCCGCCTCAGGTGCCCCCTCGCGTCCTCCGCCGCCACAAGCTACCGAGTCGACCGGCCTCCTCCAGAATGTCTTCCGCGAGCACGTACACGACGGGCCCTGCGGTCACGGCACCTTCTCCCCGAGGCCCCAAAGCCCCGTCGCCAGCTTCGCGAGCACCGATGCAGATACAGCGTCCATGTCGGAGAACCATCTCGTCGACACCGTCATCAACACAATCACCCGTAGCGACAACTGGAAAAAGAGCTGGTCGCGCAGCGTCATGTCTCGCAGCATGAACAACTCGGACGCCCTGGCTGAGCAGGCTGGCTTCAAGGCCAACGCGACGATGTACCTTTCGTACTACCTGCCCTTCATGACCTGGGTGCCCCAGTACAAGTGGTCCTATCTCAAGGGCGACTTCATTTCCGCCCTGACCGTTGCCTCCGTCTACCTCCCCATGGTCCTGTCCTACGCCGAGAACCTGGCCCACGTCCCGCCCATCCACGGCCTCTACGCATTCGTCATCAACCCGCTGATATATGCTCTGCTCGGAAGCTGCCCGCAGATGGTTGTCGGCCCTGAAGCCGCTGGGTCTTTGCTGGTCGGCTCTGTCGTCAAGAGCAGCATCGACCCAGGCGAGGAGGACGACGATATGCTGCATGCTAGGATCTGCGGTGTCGTGGGAGGCATGGCGGGCGCCGTCATCCTCCTCGCTGGTCTCGCGCGACTCGGCTTCCTTGACAGCGTGCTGAGCCGACCCTTCCTGCGCGGCTTCATCTCCGCCATTGGTTTCGTCATCGCCGTCGACCAGCTCATTCCCGAGCTCGGCCTGGCTAGGTATGCCGCTGAGACGGGCGTCAGCCACGGTAGCAGCGTCGACAAGATCGAGTTCATCGTTCGCAACCTCGGCCGTGCCCACAAGCTGACAGTTATTGTGGCCGCCGTCAGCTTCATTCTCATGCTCGTCATGCGCGAGTTCAAGAAGCGCCTGCAGCCGCGCCACAACTGGGTCGCCTACATTCCCGACCGCTTCCTCATCGTCGTCATCTCCATCATCCTGTCGTGGCAGCTGGACTGGGAAAGCCAGGGCGTCCATGTCCTCGGCAAGGTCGAGGCCACCTCGGGCCACCTCTTCACCTTCCGCTGGCCGTTCCAGCTCTCGCAAATGGACATCATCCGTGACTCCATGAGCACCTCCTTCCTTATTGCGCTTCTCGGCTTCTTCGAGTCGTCCGTCGCCGCAAAGAGCCTCGGCGGATCAGACTCCATCCAAGGGATGCAGCTGAGTCCGAACCGTGAGCTTGTTGCGCTCGGCACCGCCAACGTCTTGGGCGCTTGCTTCATGAGCTTGCCCGCTTTTGGAGGTTATGCCAGGAGTAAGCTGAACAAGTCCACGGGCGGCAAGAGTCCAATGAGCTCCATTTTCCTCAGCCTCATCGCCCTCATGGCCATCTTCTTCCTGCTGCCGCCCCTGTACTATTTGCCTGTAAGTACTCAGGACGTCCATGCCTCGCAGCACTTCATACTAACTAGCCCCAGAAACCTGTTCTGTCGTCCATGATCTCGGTTGTCGCATGGTCTCTCCTCGAGGAGGCACCCCATGACATCGCCTTTTTCATCCAGATCCGCGGCTGGAGCGAGCTCGGTCTGATGGCCATCATCTTCACGGCAACCATATTCTACTCGCTGACCCTTGGAATGGCCATTGGCGTCGGCCTCTCGATGCTCCAGGTCATCAGGCACTCGACGCGGCCGCGCATCCAGATTCTGGGTCGCATTCCCGACACGAACCGGTTCGAGAACGCCGAGGCAAACCCCGAGAACCTCGAGTTCTTCGACGGATGCCTTATCGTCAAGATCCCGGAGCCCCTGACGTTTGCCAACACGGGCGAGCTCAAAACCCGCCTGCGTCGGCTGGAGCTCTACGGCACAAACATGGCCCACCCCGCCCTGCCGAGGCTGCGGCACGAGGAGAGCAACCGCAACATCATCTTCGATATCCATGGTGTCACATCATTGGACGGCTCCGGCACGCAGGTTCTCAAGGAGATTGTGGAGGAGTACTGCTCGCGCGGCGTTCGTGTCTTCTTCAGCCGCGTACCTCGCAGCAAGAAGCACCCCGTCCGCCGACTGATGCAGCAGTCAGGCATCGTCGACCTCGTCGGCGGCGAGCGCCAGTTCGTTAGCGACGTCCAGGAAGCGCTCAAGATGACCGAGTACGAGCAGGGGGTGGCGAACCTGAGGACGCCGTAGGAGGCGCCGGGAAAGCCACATCAAAAGCGAGAGTGTTGGAAATTCAGCATTGGACATGTTGCATGAGGCGAAATCATATCCGCAGGCGTTATGGCAATGTCGCACATTCTGTTTACACTGGGCGATGATGCATCGGGCTTGGGGTTGCCCTCACGCCTTGGAGGCGCTCTTATTAGACTATACTACGCTTTGTTTCTGACGGACATCTCCTCGTACCTTACAACCAAAATGACGAAAACTGCTAACATGCGCTTTGCAGACGCTACAAAAATCGGCACACGGTAATACATCAGCAGCGAGAGGCCTCATTTCGATTTCCGCTTATTGAGGCCGCACCTCCTCTTGAACATAATGTGGTGTCTGCGAAGACCGAAGCCAAGAGCTGAAGCTGACGGTGATGACGGAAGACAGCCGGAGTCTGCTCGGTGTGGTGTTGACAGTGTAGGGCTGAAGGCGGCGGGCATACCGGCACCAACCCCTACAAGCAAACATCACGCTGCCACACATTCCCCGCTGCCGTCATCCCATCTGGCACCAATCAACAAGACGATTGCCAGGCACGAGACGAACTCCGCAAGGCGGCCAACAGGGAATTTGACGTGGCCGGGCTAACGGTCGGGATGGTCATGTCCCGCGCGCACAGCCGGCGTGGCGCAGACTTTCTGGGCAGCGCAGCTTGAAGAACATAAGCATCCCACAGCATGCTTGTGACAGGGGACATGCTCGTCCAGTTGGTCCTAGCGCTGACGGGCCACAATCCATCCGGACCTCCGCGCCTCTGCCAAATCTGCGGCCGAGAGAGACAAGCGGGCCCCGGGCCTCGCTGCTGTTGGCCCGTCCTACGGGGGAAATCAGCCCTAGAAGGCAAGGCAGCTGGGCCCCAGTTCTATTTCCGTTGCGGACATTACAGAGCAGAACAGCCAGCCACTTTTTTTTTCGCTGTGCTGTCACGTTGGTCGACAGTGAACCCCGGGCAATGTTGGCCCGATATGGCCTCTTCTCTCGAGGGCGCAGCTTCCTTCGCGCGGCCCGTTTTTGCTCAGCAATGTCATCTTTCTGGTGGAACATCGCGGCGGTGAGGGTGGGAGAGAGACATGTGTTGATGTTTTTTTTAGAACATCTTCATTTCCTGGAGAGGACGATGGCGAGGAGCATTGGATCTACATAAACAGATCTGTTTCCTGCGAAACAAATGGAAACGAAACATCTTCATCACACTTATCTCACACTCAACACTACAATCACATCTCTACAACAATACCATCTTCATCACATCTTCACATCAACACCATCTCACAACAACACCACTCAGCCAAACCCCCAATACTTCAAAATGCACTCTTCCATTCTCTCCTCTCTCCTCCTGGCCGCCGGCGCCTTGGCCGTGCCCATGAAGCAGAACGAGCCCCGCGCCGATACCTCCATCGACAACGTTCTCCCCCCAGTCGTCCCCGTCAACACCCGCGGCACCAACCAGGAGCTCATCACCAAGCTCCTCACCGCCCCCACCCAGCGCGAGCGCGTCAAGCTCCTTGACCAGCCCGGCGACTTTGTCTTCGACTTCAACGACCGCGAGCTTCCCGGCTCCGAGTCCGAGGGCAAGGGTGGCTTCTCCACCTCCGCCAACGCTCGCACCTTCCCTGCTCTCATCGGCAACGGCGCCGGTATGACGCTCGGTTTCCTCGGCCCCTGCGGCATGAACACAGCCCACGTCCACCCCCGCGCTACCGAGCTCAACGTCGTCGTCAAGGGCCGCCTCGTCACCAACTTCATCGTCGAGAACGGCCTCCCCCTCATCCAAAACACCATGAGCCTCTACCAGATGAGCGTCTTCCCCCAGGGCGCCATTCACCAGGAGTACAACCCCGACTGCGAGGACACCGTCTTCGTTGCCGGCTTCGACAACGAGGACCCCGGTGTCGAGCAGGTCGCTCAGGCCTTCTTCAACCTCAACCCTGATGTTGTTACCGCTACCCTCGGCGGCGTCACCACCCTCGACGGCAAGGACATTGAGAGCTTCCGCGAGCACATTCCCGACAACGTCGCCCTTGGCATCGATGCTTGCCTGGCCAAGTGCAACATCAAGCGCAATGCGAAGCGCGACAACTTCTTCCTTCCTTCTCAGTTTTAGATGGGTCATTCGGGGCATTTCTGGACCGAGCTGAGCATTTGCACGGGCATAGCGTTGATTTCTTTTCACTTCTATGGGGTTGCATAGCGACGGCATAGCGAGGGTTTTCATTCATTCTTCATGACGGTGTTGGGTTTTGGGACGGTCTTTGGTCAGCGCTTCATTTTCAGCGGGTGCATACTGCATAAAAGGGACAGCGTGGGTAGATTGCCAACTTGGCCGGTTTAGTTTCAGTACAAAATTGTTTCATCTTCTTACATTCACTTCTGCATCATCAAGTGAAGACATGTTACTCTCATGCTGAGACGGACTCGGGCAGCTTCTAAAACATGGGCCCTCGGGTGTTTCCTAGTAGCGAGGCACCCTTTTCCCTTGGGTTGTTGACCTGCCGGTCGATTGGCTGGATCGGTCGTCTCACTGTACCGGTGAACTGACGGTACCGAAAGATTAAACGTACCAGTCGATCAATTGTACCGGACGATTAAATTTACCGGTCGACGTATCGCGGCCGGTCGATTGACGTGCCAACGTGCTTACGAACGGTTGTTAGCCGTGCTCCCTCAACAGCATTGGATCCCACATACTCGTCCATATTCAAGTACAGACGCTACATTCTGAAAAGATCTTTACTTGTGGGCTTTCCCGATCAGTTGGGTGGAGGTGGATCTCCAGGCAGTCAACGCCATCGCAAGCCATCGTGTCGCGGGACGAACTCTCAAGGAGGGTAGTAATCCAAAGAGTTCAACGCCAACAACATGTCCCCGATCAGAAAGATTTTTACAAGCCTGCTAGATAGAAAGACCGGCAAACGCATCATCAACATCCATCGTAACCACAACCCCCGAATCAACTCGCCACCCATCCTCTCCGTAGCCCCTAGCATCTTCATCCGACTCCACGTCTTCCTCCTGCTGCCTCCAAGCATCCACACTCTTGACAACGTCAAATAGCCCCTCTGCGCTCGGGACATCCATGAGCTGCTCCATCCTAAAGGGGCGGGGCTTGGCCGGGGCCTGTTTGCTTTCGTGCAGCGGCGAGATCGGGGGCTCATATCCCGTCATCGACTTGAACTCGGACGCGTTGAGAATCTGTATGTTGACAATCTTGGAGTTGGTCAAGTCCCAGCACCGCTTATCCGTCGGGTCTGGCTTGACCGTCTGCGCTATCGTGCCGCCGGCTCCGATGGCGAGGACTTGGGGCTTCTTGGGACGGAGTGTCACGTAGAAAGTCTTCTCTATGTAGCCAAGCAGGGATTCTGCGGTTGATTCAGATTAGCAGATGCGCCGGAGAAGTAGTTATACCTGATGAAGGAGCGAAGAACAGAGCTTCCCAGATCCAGGCAGTTCAGGGCTCGGTGGTGACACTCACCATAATCAAGCATCTCAACCCCTTTGAATGTTATGATGAGTCGTGAGGGGTCGATCCCAGACTCCTCAGAGAACACCTTCTTGGCCGTGGCGATATCGAGGTCCTGCGTCACCCCGATAGGGACTCTCAAACCAAGACCTAGGAAATATGCTTGAGGACCACCACCACGAAGGCGAAGGACCAAGTGAAGATGTGCGCCCTTGACAACCATGTCAGTCCTTAATCCACGTCTGACGGTGCAGTCAACCTACCGGCCCAATGTTGTAGTCTCCTAGAGTACGTTCTGAACACACGTCAGCTCCATCAATGGCAAAACAACTCGAGAGAGCGACTGACCGTCCTCCAACTGTCGGCCAGCATAAATCCAGCGCTGCTGATTTGGCGGGATCCCCTGACGGTCCTGCCATCTCATCTTGAGATGTGCGATAGTAAACTCGGATGCCACATTGAATTTGATCGTTGAGCCCTGCATCGTCTTCACATTCACCTGCATATCAGCATGGTTGTGCAATATCTCGAATACCGGGATGTCTTCCTTGGAAACCTTGTCGAACAGCTTCTCTGGACCACGGATTTGGTGGCCAATATACCCTCGGCGCAGGAAGAGCCCCAGGGGGGTCAGGGCGGGATGTAGCATCTCAATCTCGAAGCAGAGATCCAGAGCTACAGCTTCGAGACCCATGGCGAAGAAGAATCTCTGGCGCAGCAGTTGATCTTCGAGGTCCTTGACGAAACAACAGACCCGCCGAGGTGGTTTGTCAGGTTGCAATGAAGAACCCTTGATGAGGTTAGTTGACTTGACTTGAGTATGGGTCTGTGGTTCCCAGGTCTGTGATGAACTTACAAACACAAAATCGAGCTCTGCTATCCGGACATCCATGGTTTTCGGGGCGATTGTGTTAATTGTTTCCTGGCGCCTGGCCAGGGCGAATGTGGTGACATCTTGCCAAGTCCTGATCTCCGTGCAGAACTTTGGGTCGTTGTCGACGGGAAACGCAACGTGGAGAGAGCCTTTGACCTGGAGGGTTTGCTCCAGGTAGATGTTGATGTGACCAATCTCGTCGTCGTATTGAAACTACTCGCCCAGAAGGTGTCAGCAATCTCACCAGTCCTGCGAGAAGGTTGAATCATACGGTAAACTCCTGACTCGTCTTTGAGCCCTGCTTTCTGACGTTGAATGTCACCCTCCCCTTGGAGGAGTAGTCGTCAACTTCAAGATCGAGTATCCCATTGGACACCATGTTCGCCTTAGGGTCGTCGAACAAGTCCCCCACGACCCTTTTCCTGCTATGCAACCTCGTGCTTAGGTCTTTGATGTGAATCACTGCGCCGTCTTGGAATCCCAGCTCTTGCGGGGTTTGAAGGACATCAAGCCGTACGGCCGACTCATCCACGACCCGAGGCTTTCGTTGACGATTTTCTTCCCCCTCGTAGTACTCTTCTGATGAATCGTCGTTCAAGATGACGTTCTGCACGGTTCCTGCATGCATGTTCTTGATATCGTACTGGGGGATGATCTGGAGCTGGATGCCGCCCATCTTGTCCTCGCCGGTCATCTGCCACTCGAGCGATGCTCCGGTAGGAACGGGTGGCTTGTTGGAAGAGGAAGCGGATGAGAAATCGAGGAATCTGGACTTTCGTTTTCGATTGGCAAGTGCAGAATCGGCGGGCTGGCTGGCCGAAGGGGTGGCGACAAACTGCCGCACATGCCCGGGACTCGCAGCGATTCCGTCGAGGCGATCTTGGTCCGGAACAACGATGTAGTCCTGCTTCTTGTTGGACGACTTTGCCTGGGCCATTTTGAACATGGAGACGCCGGACACGCCGTTGATGCCGCCCAGGAAAGGACGGATCGCGTATTTCTTCGTCGGGAGGGAGTCAAAGCTGAGCACCATTGCCTCCTCGTCTTCAAATCAACCACGTCAGCACACGATCAAGTCCATATCCGAGAGCGCTGGGGCACCTACCGTGCATCGTAACGAAAATACCACCCTTTGAAGCGACCGACACCGGCAAATCGCCGCTGAACGACCGGACATCGTACACTGGCAGGGTGCCTAGGCTCTGGGGTATGTCGTATCTCTTCCCATCTTCAGGCACTCTGACGCTCCTCAGGAGGGATATCTGTCCATCATGAGCCTTTCGCTGGCCAAACGCAATGGCATACGAAGAAGTCGGAATGACGTCCAGATGAGACACTCGTTTGTGCAGCTGCACCTGAACCGGACTCGGGAATGCCCGGCTGAAGAAGGACGCAATGGTCTGGTCGCGGTGTATCCTGTAGCCTTGCGCAGCGTCATAACAGGGACGTCCGCTGGTGACGGTAGCGGCGGCGGTAAAGACGTCGACCCATGTGCTAAAGTCGCACCAAATGCCGCCTGGCCACTTCAGCCGTTCAAAGTTCGGCATGGTGTCTATGGATCTCGTGTAAGTCAAAGCAGCTGAATAGACGTAGATCTTCGACTAACCCGGCTCGGCCAGAAGAATGTGACTCTTCAAGTCGTCGACGGGTGTGTCGGCGGGGATCTGCACGATGGTGGTGAATCGGCGCGGGCCCTCCTTGTTAGACAGAAGGTGCCGGACTAGCCCGCCCACTCGGATGAATACCATGTTGGCAGTTTCTACAAAGATGTTAGCTTGGGTCGCGAGATAGGGGTCTTAAATGGCTTGCCTTCATTGGAGTTGAGATCTGGAGCACTTGAGGCGGCGGGGTTGACAGGCGTCGTATGTGACAAGACCGGTACCGACTGAGCCTAGGGATGAATTAGATCAGATATTCCTGACTCTCTTCGTGAATTTGATTCCTACAGATGTAGCCCTCTGGAAGGGCGGTTCTCTTGCCTGGAGGCTGGCAATCTCAAACTCGGATCGGGGCCCTAGGATGGTGAGCCCGGCATGTCATCAGCAATCGCATGGATGAACACGAACCTCCCTCCAAAGAGGCCACAACCTCCTTGATGGCACCCTCCACAAGGACATAGGTCTGGTTCCGCACGCTCGGGTAGCGGCAGATACTTCGATGATTCGCATTCACGGGAAAGACAATCTCGTTCGGGAGGTTCATCCGCGCCGAATGCTCAGGAACGACCTGCCACCCAGTTAGAAAACGGCATATCCAGGACAAGAAGCAAAACCCTCACCAGCGCAGGCAAGGGCCTCTCAATCTGTGTCTCCACGAAAGACATGATCTTCAGCGGCTTGGAATGGGGGATGAAGGCGCCAGAGATATCAGCCAGTATGGGCGACCCAGTCTTGAGAGCGGCGATGAGATCCGTTCGCACGGCCTGCCCTACGAAGGCGGCATTGGCAATATAAGACACCATCATTGCCCAGGGAACAAGGTCTGAGCCTTGATGAGGCGTCCCCATGAAGATGATCCCGATGGTGGACGTCAGGATGTGGCCGTAAACCGGCTTGGCTTCGCTCGCGAGGATCAGGGCCTAAATGGTCAGATACTGAGCACAGGGCTATGACCGGAACTGACCTTTTTGACCACTATGCCACCAAGACTGTGCGCAACAAAGATGAGGGGCCTGTTCTTCTCCTAAGCCGCCTCCTGTCAGTCCCTAGGCATGAGGCAAGGTAGGTAGTGGAAATGAACCCACATGCCGAGTAGTCCTCATCATCCTGAGCCGATTCAACAGGTCCTGTGCAAAGTTTTCGATACCCGCTGTAGACCTGCTAAAGGCCAGCCCCGAGTCGTATCCGTACGTCATGACCCGGGCACTTGGCATGGTCAAAGGCAAGAAGTCCTGGAGCCAGAACTTGCCAGAAGCGGCATCTCGCCATGTTGCCCTGGCAGTGCCATTAAGCCCATGAACCGCGACAATGCTGTAGGTCGTCAGTTCCGTGGCCTCGAAGGACTGATGGGGTGGTCATCTCACTCGACTTGGAACCCCTCTGCATCGGCGCCTACTTCCGGAGGCGGGTGGAGGACGAAAAGGCCATGCGGTTCCTCTTCGTAGACATGCGCCGGACGGGGCTCTGCTTTTGTCTTCGAGGGAGCAGAGCTCACAGAGACAGAGGGTGCTGGTGCTGGGCTCTTGGGTCCGTTGGTTGATTCATCGCTGCCAGCGGCAGTCAGGGTGTCGCGATTGCGTGACGACTAAAAGGGGTCAGCGGTGTCCTCGCGATGAGCACGCGGCCCACGAACCTTGAAGCGGGGCAGAAACCGCTTGAACTTCTCCATGGCTGCCTTCAGTCCTGATTGCAGGTGAGCAGAGACAACGGTTGGCAGAGGGAAAATGCCAAGTGGGTGCCATGTTTGGAGATTTCTCCTCAGCTTCAGCTGACATGGGTGCGAAGCCCAACCAACCCCGCGATGGTGTTCAGCCGCAGTCTTGGGTCAGGGGTGCACAGTGGCCACTGCCAGCTGACTAACGCCCTGTCGTTTGGAATGATGCCGAGGTCGAGAATCGGCGGACATGATGATGATCGGGCTGCTTCAATGGGCGTTGTCAATATATTGCCTGCAAGAGCACGCGCTGCAGATCATTGTGCTTCAACTCATACACTTAGCAAGTCGATTGAGCTCCTTCGTTAATGGCCTGTCTGCATTGATGGACTGCCTGGTTGCCAGAATAGAAGCAAGGGAGATCAAGCGACGATCTTCCGCACGTCGAGTCGATCATGATGAGGACCAGACCGAGCCTTGATTACCCCTGAGCAAGAAACTTGGCGCAGTTCACCACGAAACCCAACCACATCTTCAGCATAACACTGCATCATAAAGAAAATCATTATACCTCCAAGTACCACCTCACAATCTCGGCATATCCTCCCGTCGATCTCTCCCCCAAATAGTAGCCCCAGGCGACTCCTCCCTCAGCTCAGCTCAAGCGGAGACTCCCCCGCGCCCCCCCCCCCTGGCCAGCTGAAATTCCATTCAGGTGGGCGGTGCCGCCAAGCCCAGTAGCCCAGCAGAACGGCCCGTCCCTCGCCATTACAGCACTGAAAATCAAAGCAGAAAATCGCCCGGCGCCGTGGTTGGTTCCCCCCCCAAGTGACGTCGAAATGCGCCGCCGCTTAACAATGCCGTTCCGAGCTGGTCAGGGTCGTATCGGCCGTGCTGGGGTTCGGGACCGAGGAGGGGTGGGAGACATCAGCTCAGTCATAAAAGGGATGGGACAGGACGTTTCTGCGCACTTCTCTTGGGATTTCTCACAAATGTTCAACGAAGGACTCGCTACGACCAGGGAGGAGGAGGAGAGCGGTGCGAATCATGGCTCAACACACACGACTCGAATGATCGCAAAAGCTGGGCAAAGGAGACCGACGCATCACTCGACAACCAGAAACCACCAAACACCACATACCACATGCACTCAATAACACCACCACATCACTCCCAGAAAGAGCTCGCAATAATTCCCGGAGTCATGCTCCTCACGTTTTCGTATTGCCCCTATCAAACAGCCACAGACCGAATCCCCCGGCCGCCCTTCCCAATCCCGTCAATCATAAGTCAAATGGTATACGGAGCCGCCGCCTGGCTCAAGATTGTTTCGCCGAAGAAAGCATCGCATCCGCGCCCAGGCATTTTCGCCTCCATCGGGCCCTCGGAGCGTCATAGAAGAAGTCAAAGTAGGTAGTGTTACATGCCCTAGCAGGCATCGAAAATCGTCGCATCGCCCACCGCGCCCCGCCGGCCTATGCACGCTCAGATGGCGTGCCAGGAGTAGTGGTTCATCGTGTCGATGGACTCCCGCGGGGGACCGGTGTACACGGCGCCCGATCCTGGTGCCGGGATCACCTGCTCGCCCGGCTTGGCCTGGCTCATTCCCGGCCCGCTGCTCTTGTACTGACCCGGAGACGTGTACGATCGTGCCTCGCCGCCGGCGTACGCGGCCGTCGATCCGACTTCCGCCGCGCTCGATGTCCATGTGTTGGACGACGCGTAGTAGTCGCGGGGTGGCGGGGGGAGCGTGGCGCTCGAATCTTGTCCGTAGCTTGACGGCTGCCCCTCGCCGGCGTGGCTGGTGCTCATGGGGCCATACGAAGAGCCGTATCTGTATTCTGACGACCCATCGTTGGTCAGGGACCCCGTGCTGTGCACTGACGGATGGCTGCCGTGTCGTGGACTCTTGGCCGGCCGGGCGTCGTCCATGTATCTCGGCACACTGAGTGAGGTTTCCGAAGCAGTAGGTATCGGCAGCGACGGGACGGACGCGTTCGTCGTCTGCGGGTAGCTGTAAGAAGGCCTGGCTGCAGACAGCGGCCCTGTCGGGACAGAAGTCTGCAGAGGGACGTCGTGTGCTTCCGACACGTAGCCGCCTGTTGTGGAGTGACCCTTCGAGTATGGCTCCGCAGCGAGTGCTGCTGTCGGGTAGCTTCCGGATCCGTGGCCGGCCGAGGGCTGGGCCATCGGGACCTGAGCGGATGCGCTCCAGTTGGGATACGAGCTGCGCCAACACGTCAGTCTGGGTCTCTTGCATGGTGCCCATGTGGCACAGCAGCTCGGCCAAGTGGCGCGTCGCTGCGTCGGACAGACTTACTTTGACCTCATCCCTCCAACCTCACCACCGCCGGGCATCCTCGGTCCGCCGCTGCTGAAGGTAAAGTCGCTTCGTGGCATCGACATGCTCATGCCCCTAGCCCTTACGTCGTGCGGTTTCGCTGAGAGAGGGCCCGCAACAATACCAATGCCCGTCTCGACCAGAGCCTGTCCTCGTGATCCGGCACTGGATCCAAGTAGAGGGATCTCTTTCCTGGCTTGGAAGTTGCGCGGGCTGCGACCACGCACCACGATCGGCGACGTGATCGATTCCGTCAACACGACCTTGCTCCCGTTGGAGAGGGTGCCCATGACCTTGAGATGAAGCACAAAGTGTTGCTGCAGCTCCTTCCTCCGTCCGTTATTTGCCGTCGCACTACACCCCTAGTCAGTTACCAGCACAAAACAACACGCCACGCCCACAAAAACTTACATCCTGAATTGAAGTCTCCGCCAGCCGATGGGGTACACGGCATAGTCTCCATCAACGTCTCCCGATTCATCCTGGAAGGGGATCAATGGCAGCGCAGGTGGCTCCTGATCTGAGGTCTGGTTTAGCTCTGGAGAGTTGGGTGGCGGTGTCTTCCAGGGGATGACGATGAGGCGGACAGGATGTCCGTCGACGGACTCGATGGCGGAAACGGTGACTTCGGTGCTTGCAACGGGCAGTGTCTCTCCCGCCTCTGTCACGACGGATAGCTGGCCCCTCGGTGTAATCAGAGAACCGCTGATCTGGAACAGGTTTCGTCGGTAGCATGTCAGCTCGGGCTGGAGCAGGGTGCCGTCGGCTGCAGAGGCTGGCATCTCCGACAGGAAGAACATGCCGTGCAGTTGTGCGGACAGTTCGAGGTGGTGCATGCGGCCATGCTGGTCGAGTATGGTGTGCTTGTCCTGGGCCCTCTTGAACGAGAGCATCTTGTGGTCGTGGCCGACGCTCAGCTTGGAGCCGTCGTCTCGCAAATCTTGGACAACCTCCTGGTATGATGGCTGCTCCGGGTGCGAGTATGGCCGCTTCAGGTTGGGATAGCTGTGGTGGGTGCTGAGCGCCGACGAGGGCTGCCTGTCGTAGGGCGAAGCATCGTCTTGAGGGTACCGTCCGTACGAGTAGGAAGTGTCTACCTGCTGCTGAGGGTTGCGGGGGCGGCTGGGCTGTGCAGAGACGTTGGCGAGGCCGGGAAGTCCCGCGTCCATGCTGCTGTTGACTCGGGATGCCGACTGCAATGGGCTGCCGTAGTTGGACCACAGACTCGCGTGCGCCGGCTCCTTCAGATCGGCCATTACGGGGTAAGTTGCCGTGACTGACATCAGAGCATTCCCGTCTGGAAACCCAGAGCGCTCACGAAGAGTAGGGATGACTCCGAGGGGGTGTGGTCCGTCAGCGGGGGAGGGGGGCGGTCGAGTTGGCGAGTGGTCGTGCTTGTTGGGTGGTGACGATATCGACAAGAGGGGGGGTAACCGGCTCGGTATCAAGACAAGTGCCGCGATGGTTCCTTGGGAAACGGGAGGATGAGTGATGGTGATGTGCCGATGGAGAGATGGGGGAGCAGGCTGCAGATGTAGTTCTTGGGACCTCCGGGCATTTGATGGTAGATATCGGTGGAGGAGGGGGGGAGCCTTCGGCAATGTATGGTGTGGGTACTGGGATGGAGAAGGACAAGGGCCTGGTTAATGTTGATGGGCTGTTATATGATGGGAGGGCAGCGGCCAGTATAGCCGGGGCGTCCAGGTCAAAACGCCGCGGAATGACCTTGTTATGCAGGCCGAAATCTAGGAGTTCCTTGCCGGATGAAAGCAACAGCGACGCCCCGGGGTCCGTTGTCTCTCAAGGAGGCAAACAGAGATAGAAGAGATCCAAGGTCAGAGCGTATGCTGGGTCAGTATGACTCCATAGAACCCGCTGAAACTGGCCGTCTGACGGAGAGGCGGCGGGCGACAGAGAGGCGGCGGGCGAGGAGACGGCGGACAAGATGGACGAGGCGTGGTAGAGAGCGCTGGAGGGATGGCCTCCTATCCCGCCCCGACATGGGTTGCTCCCCATTACTCGTGGGCCTTGGAGGGGGGAGGGGGGAAACGAAACAACGAAACACCAGGGCCTCGTCCCTGCTCGACCCCGGTCTAGTCCCTTGTCGGCCCCCCGCTTCTGCCGACGTGAGTGTGGGAGATACCTTGCAGCAAGAAGGCATGGGAGGGAGGTCGCGAGAGGATGCATGCATGGGGAGTGAGCTCTCTGTCGCTCGAGGAGGAGTCGAGTCGAGGGCACTCTGTGGTGCGGAGCGGAGCAGCAGCAACTAGCAGACCGGCAAGTTTCGGGGGTGTGCGCAAGGTACCGGCACCGGTGAAGGGGGGCGTGTGGATGTACCGGGTACTCGACGGTCCCCCCGGCCCACCTGCGGCAGAAAGGAGGGACGGAGGGCAGAGGAACCTAATGCATCCCGGCAAGGATAGCACGGAGACACGGGCGCCATACCCAGGACAGCACGTCGAGCCCGCATGGCCCCTCACGGACGGCAGAAGGTTGACCAATGGGGTGGCGGTAAAGGTGGGAGACGGCCACTCTGATTTGAGAAAATCCTCCGATGGGCTCTCGACGGCGACTGGCCCGCTAGGTATTTTCTAGAAAGACCGTTACGAGAGCCGTGCTCTGAGTTGACGGGGCGCAAAGAAGCAAGGTGTGGTGGGCCAGCGGTTCGAGAGATTGCCTCCCCCGGACTCCCTGAGTCGCTCGCTGCAAACGCGAGACGGCAGAAGGGAAGGGGGAGGGGGGTAGACAGCCCTCAGGGCCTGGGCCGGCGCCGCTCCGTCGACGGGAGGAGGGGCGGCAGAGGCAGAGAGGGCGTGTGTGTGTGTGTGCGTGTCTGCGTGTTGTGGTGTGCGAGAGGCATTAACACAGGTGATATAGGGTCATGTCGAGCGCGAAACAATCCTGTCGCGCGCAAAATGAAGGGGTATATCGGGCGCAAAAGAGGACCTGGCCACTGGATGAGGTGCCCAAGCTGGCTAGCGCCGACCATTAACTTGAAGCCCGCTCTCTGCGAGAGTGAACGGAATGAGGTGTCGAGGGCCGGAGCAGGTCCTCGAAGGTCCGAGACGGAAGGTCGGGTCAGGGTCGGTCGGGTGTGTGTCGCCTGTGGAAAGATTCCACCCCGGTGTCTCTCGGGGGGGGCGTCCGACTGCTGGTATTAGTTGAGGCAGGTGTTACAGCTATAGAGAGCGAGCACCTCTTCGACGAGGCGTCATCCATGTAGAAGCGGTGCTGCGAGGCCTATCGCAAGACGTCCATCCCAAGATTCCGGCAGACTCTCGGCCTCTCCGCTCCGGCGAAGCCGTGTCCAGGCTATGCTTGCTATGCTTGCTATGCTTGTGTTCATGAGCATGAAGACGTGCTCGACGCGGTCATCCGCAAGAGGGAAGCATTCTCATGCTCTGTAGAGTGGACGAGAGGGCCGTGGGCGAGGGAGCGACCGAGCAAGACGGTGCTGGAGACTGAACCGTGACTGGACACGGTCGAATGGGGAAGTTAGCTGCCCCTTGTCATGGGGGTGCCGGAGCCCTGTCAGTATGAGCAAGGATGTCATGCTCAGAGGGGCAGGGGGAGACACACTGACTTGACTTGCCAGTGGACCAGACCCATCCAGGGGCCTTTTGGGGGCCCAAACTATTGCCCTGGTGCCTTCTGCACTTTACCTGATGGGCGTCAGAAGGGGGTGGAGGCATCGGGAGGCTGGCCGGCAAGGTGACAGAAGGCCAAGCCAAGCAGGTAGGTACCGTTCGTACCCCTCCTCCCCTCGAGCTCAAGCTTAAGCCACGGACGGCCGCCGTCCAAGCGACATGCACGAGGGGTTCGCAGTTGGCGCGGATAAGATGCGCCAACCAGGATGAGCGATCCAGCGTGCAGACAACGGCGACTCCCGAGGTAGGTAGGGCAGGGAGTTGTATCGTATCGTGTGCCGCGTTGCGGGCTTGAAGGACACCTCGAATGACTTTGTTGGATTTGGTCGCGATCGCGGTCGCAGGCGGAAAAGGCGGCGTTGAAGGCGGATATCAGCGAGCGCAACGGGTTTCCTGCAGCAACAGGAGAAGCAGTCGTCTGCAGGCAACTGACACGCGCGAGCGCGCGTGCATTTCCTTTCAATAGTTGTCGACGCTTGCGCGGAGCACGAAGCGCAAGGCAAGGAAGGCGAGGCAAGGCAAGGCAATCGAGCCGGGATAGCGCCAGATGCCCTTGCAGCATCAACAGCCGGTAGTGTGAAGGTAGTGTATTGAATTGGAGAGGCTGGCCAGGAGTCGCCTGTCAGCAGTTTCGGGGGAGGGGGGAAACCTGCCTAGGGCCCGGAAGGAAGGCGGAGGAGGATGGGTGTCGTAGGCGCGATGGACTCGGGAGATCACCGAGGGAGAGCCTGGAGAGGAGAGGAGGCCCTTGCTCAGATGTTCTCCGTTCTCCCCTCCTCGATTTGACATGAGACGACCGCGGAAGCTAAGTCGAGGAAAGCCGGTGACAGGTAACGGCGGGCGTGCTGAGGGGCCGTCCGTCTGACGTTGGGAGAGACTTGAGAGAGGGGACGGTGCGCAATGTGAACAATGAGTCGCGTGCAGACCAATGCATCTGGACATGCAGAGCTCGAGAGTTTTCTGCACACTCAACGTCATGGAAGTCAATAGCTGCTGCTGCTGATGCGCGGGGTACGAGTAAGGTTGGGTCTACAGTAAGGAAGGTGCAGCAAGGTGCGGAGAGGCAACGGCATCCCGAGAAGGAGCGTCTCGCCGATCCTCCCCCGAGACGACAGGAAGCAAACATCACCAGGGCAGAGCGATAGAAGGTAGGGAAGGCATGCCCAGGCCAATGCTACCGGGAAGAAACCCGGTGCACCTTCCCTTTTGTCCCCCTCCGACACCCCCGACTGGCCCCGAGGGAAGCAGGGAAGCAGCGACGGGGAACATCAAGCTCGACGCAGACCAAGCACGGCAGGAACCCCCCTAGGCTCCTCCCCTCCCCCATGCCTGCACCAAGTGGGCCGGAAAACACAGTGCACCCGCAACGTGTGCTGACAACTTGCGGACGGCGTCCTGTGCATCCCGCGATCGAGTCGACTCTGTCTTGACTCCTCCTATCCCATCCAACATCACCTCACCACCAGGCCCATATGATATACCCTGGCAGGGGGTCACGCACGAACCAGCTACCAGGCCAGACAACCACCCGGTGGCATCCATCCCGTGTCGGCACCCTGCCTACTTGAGCTTCATTTCCATCGCCATCATATCGACAGGCGACAGCTTAACAGCAGAGGAAACATGCAACGAGCGAGCAATGAGCATGTGGTGCGTGCGTGCACCGATTGAGCAGATTGCACAATTTCTCAACTACATCCGGCGCCTCGCCTAGGCGCCACTCTATCCTATCCATCCACCCGCACTTCACGCACATGCAGCAGGGCAGGTGCAAGGTGTGAAGAATGCATGTCACCCGCCGGCCGCACGCACGCCTGCATGCTTGGCCCAGGCCACCCATCTCTCTCCCCGCTGCCCAGAGCCTGCTGCCAGAAGAGCGAAGGCTGCTGCCCTGCCGCCTCTGTACCTGATCATCCCTCCATCGGCCCTCATCACATGGCACCCCCAAGCCGGCGTCTCGGCACCCTCGTACATGACAGCATTCACTCGGGCACCTCTAGGATCGCATCGTCTCGGCCGCCACTTGCCTGCACTTACTCGTACCGGCCGACCATTCACCCGCCCGTCCGAGATGCTTCCTCTGGGCGCATATCACAGCCGCCGTCGCCGCCATCAACAAGCCCCGGCCCTGCTCAGGTTGCGATGCCATGGCGACATCGGCCCCTCCTCGGCTGCCGGATGCGCACTGGCAAGCAGAAGAGGAATGGCTGCGCCTGTCAACCCGCCCCTGGCCTTGTCGGTCAGGGGCCCCCAGCATCGGTGTGCCCTGTGGGAGCGGACCGATGCCATCTGCCCTCTGGTGGGGACGGCAGTGGTTATACCTAACAAGTTTGTACATTTTTTGTTTCAATAGCTGCTGACGATCCAAATCTAGGCGCGCATCGTCGTCACCTCACGTCACCACCACAACTTGAACCTCCACCCTCGGAGTCCACTCCTGGACCAGCATGCCTGATCCTGAACGACCGTTGCGACTCCCCTCGGCCCGGCGCATCGATCGAACTCGCCAGTGTTGCGAAATGGATCTCTTCATGCAAACGATAACATCCATTCCCTCCTCTTCGTCGCCAGCTAAACCGGAATCATGCCCGAAATTAGTGTCATCAATATTGGAAGACCCATGGTGCATGGCAATCCCATCTCTGCATGCGTCCAGCGCCAGCACCCAGTCACCCGCCGGCCGATAACCCCCGTCTTTGGATGCGCCGTGGCGCCGGACATGCATCAAATCGATGAGATAGATCCAGGGGCAGTCCCAAGGGCCTGCCAACCTCGTCGTCGCTGCCTTTGTCGCCGATCGCCAACTCTGTCGGTACCTTTGCCTACTACGATCATTCCTCGTATCAAAGTCGCCTCTTCCTTGGACAGCAACTCGCCGAGGCTCGAACCAGTGCATCCTCCCATTCCGAGTCACCCCCGAACTCTTGATCGTCAACCGGATCCCCTGCCGATAACGACGGCATACCGGGATTTTCGAGGAATGTAACTCGAAACATTTTTAAAGGGGGGCGCTTTGACACCCTATGTTTCCTCGGATCATCTTCCCTGGAAGGCGACCAGGGGTGCCCTGGCAAACCTTGTCGATAGAGTCGCATTTCTCCGGGTCCCCTTCAAAGTCCCTCCCAGTCCCTCCCAGTCCCTCCCAGTCCCTCTCCCCAGGTATGTCTAACCATTTCGAGGACCTTATTTCCGGCCCCCGAAGACCCCGTTCCTCTCGCCGAAAGCTGCAACCATCTCGAGGCCAAAGAGTCCGCCTAGGCTAAGCTTCCGAACATACTGACTGGCAAAATGGCCTGATTTCTCAACTCTCATGGGGGGGGGGGGCTCGATGCCGAAAGATTGACGATCCTCATGTGCCCTTTCAACTATGGGGGAATTCCCATGGGATCCATGTCTCCATCAACTGGACATGCCTCGGGCCGTGCGTCAGACGGCTTGCTCTGTCAGGTTTGACCCAGCACACGTACAGCGACAGGCCACACGGCAGATGGCTGCAGGTCCCAGCGCTGCTGCGCACTCGACTTGGGGAAACTCCTGCCACTCTTGCCTTCTCTCGACCGAACCAAACACGCCCAGCCCACAGTCGACGGCACGATGGCCGCCCTGGGGTAGACTTATGCGCCAGCTAGATGCGCCCTGCCGTGGCTTCGACGGGACGGCGTTCAATTCATCTCAGCCTTCAGCCTACAGCCCTCCGATCTTGACGGACGATGTTTGATGGCTGTCGCACCAGCTTGGACATCATCTTTACTCAGCGATGACAACCGGCGCACATGTCAGCCCGGAACATCTAGCGACCGCCATGTCCTTCCTTCATCCAGACCTCCGAGAATCGACGGTCAAGCGATCCCTGCTCTCCCCCATCCCTTTCCCGGGCGCCGCGGTTGAACCTGCCTTGCCTGCCTCGTTCCCGGTCTTCCCACCGCCACCAAAAGACACCCGGATACGAGCGATCGCCAGATCTTCCAGAACCTCGAATATGAGACGCGATGGGGGGGGGGGGGGGGGGGGGGGGGGGTTCACCTTTCATGGGTGTTCCCGATCCGCCGCCTTCACTCTCGTCGTCCAAAGAAGGGGGCGCCCCTTCCCTAATGGTGAAGCCACCCGAACACAGCTCCATTTCCGCTACCGTTCGTCCACGGAGCTGAGCTGCGATTGGTGCGACAGCTGGGACACACCAATACTCGTATCGAGGCTCTCAGTGCGCGCGCGCCTGTCAGGTTCTCCGTTGTGGCAGGTTTGAACAGGGAGTCCCGGGTGACCAAATCTCCCTGCTGCAATAGCAGCGCTGTTAAGACAGGCATTATGAATAAGGGGTGTGTGGCCCAAGGCGGGTCGACAGCAACAACCGGAAAAGGGGCCGCCGCTGTGCCCAGATTGGCTCGCGCAAAGAGCCCTTGAGCCCTTGAGCCCCTAGGGTGTCTCGCGCCAGCACGCCTTGACGTGCTTGACATGCTGTCGAGGCATGTGCTAGGTAAACGAGGAACTGTCTCTGGCCATCGCGTGGCAATGCGTACCAGACGCTCTGGCTGAGGCGCGCTATCACGGTGCCACGCCTCCTGCGATATCGCTGAGTCGTCGCTGATTCATCGGTCATGGCGAGTCCAGGCCCGGTTTCCCAGCTGTTCTGAGTATCGGTGGTTTGCTGCCCTGACTTTATCCTGCTTCCGAGTTGATAGGAAGGGCATGGTTTGACTCAAGCGCCTAGGCTCTCTGATAGTGGTGGTCCCAACAAGTGCTGAGCCCAAGATGCTCCAGGGCAGCGGAGTATCAAGCGAGCAGGTCTTCAACCTTCGACAAAGGAAACACTCCTGTCGAAATGACTCGAGATCACCCAGGGGGGTAGCACCACGAAAGTCACCGTACGGGCGCCAGGGTTCTGCGTCTCCTGAAGCACCTCCGTCCTCCGCCACCGTCCGCCAGGAAGAGAGCCCCGGTGAGCACCGGCAGGGTAGCATCACCGCCATGCTGTAGCGCTCACAGAAGGAATCTCTCCCAGGTCTGACTTCTGCCACACAGCCTTACGGGCGGAGCGGGTGGGTGGCGAGTCCTGCCAGGGACCAAATCCCAACGACCTCGTATCCTTTCTGGCGTCAGGAACGGACTCCGGAAGCGATCAGCATGGCTATTGAGTGGCAACTTGGATTAACCAGCATGTCTCAGACTGGCCTTGAGTCGGTGTTCGCGATGAGGCCGTGCTCGATCTATCCGACGCCGCACTTGGATCGAGCAAACTATTCATGTCTTTGAAGGGCCGGACCGACGTTCAAGTTCAAACATACGCGAAGGGATACAAACACGCCACGATGCGCAGTGATGCGCGGCGATGCGACTGGTTCATGGCATGGTGACATCCGCTCCCATGCTCCGCACACTACCTCGGAGTATTGTCCCTTTGCGCCCCCAGACGAGATAAGCGACCCCGGGGGCATGACGGGGAGTTTCATGGATCGCAACGACATCGCGCCCAAATGCACAAACCTTCTTGATACTACCAGGCGCGTCCAGGCCGGGAGCCGCGTTTGCCTGGTCCCTGCAAGCCCCGTTCGACGAGGACCAGAGGCGCGCGACTGGTGCGTCGGGCGACGAGGATACGCCCCCCTGAACAGAATCGATGCCCAAGGCACTTTTCTGGCCGGCCGACCCCTTCCCAAGAACGGCAGTTCAGGTTCCTGTCATCTGCCGGACGCACGGACAGGGGGAGCGGCGGACATGTACACTCTACACCACCAGTGCGGAGGGAAAATCAGGTTACTTTCGATGATCAACACGATCAAAGTAGCATCGCGGGCCCTTCCTCCACGGCGGTAGGTTCCGACCACAAAGGGGGTGGTAGTTCTTGGGTGCATGATCGACGTCTCACAAGGGGGGCGACAGCCACCCGCACACAGACCACGCCAGGCCAGGCCAGGTCAGGTCAGGTCGGGGCACGTTTTTTATACAGCACATGTCGGTCGGTGTCGCATCTGTACTTTGTGCCTGGCCTGGCGCCCAGGCGGCCACGTTCAAGTTCGCCCCAGAGCCTGCGACCGTTGCAGCCCGGACCGCGGCGCGGCGGCTGGCTCTCCCCCCAACGACGACGGTCCCTTCTTGGCGCCTTGTCAAGTCTGGCGGGGGAAGAAAGTGGATATCGGACACCAACCACATTCTCGGCATTTGCCCCGAGGGCCGGGATCGTTCGAGCCTGATGCCATCGAGCTATTGAATGTGTTTTGATATGTGGCCTATATGTCATGCACTATACCGGCTCTCGCACCCACGGTCTTGACACGGAAGCAAACAGGCCAAGGCAACCGAAGCCGCTGGCGCAACATTGCAACATGTTCGTGCTCATGAGGGCAGGCGGGTCAAACGCGTTCGTCCTGGGTCCGAACCCGGTGGGAGGGAACTCGATTTCCACAACAAACCACACATTACGGAGAAGACGCTGCCCCTCCATCATCACGACTCACCTGAAGTCCCCTGAAGAAGGTGGAACTATAAGAGAAATACCCCGACGATGCACTGCAAAATCCTCGGGCGTTTTGTCATCTTGAGAAGGTGACAAAGGGGGGCTTGGAGTGAAAAGAGAGGAGCGCATGCTGGCAAGTTGCAACCGCCCTCATCGGAGAATTCACCCCCCACCACCCCAAGACGCAGCCCCCTTCCCTGTGCGTGGATCAGCAATGGTACGATTTTCCTCCTGTCGCCTGGGATCCCCCCAGGAACCTGGGTTCCGCAGCATGTCACTGTCAACTTGTCACCGGCGGAAACAAGCAAGGACGCGCACACAATGTGGGCAGGGCAGAGGGCACGGGGCACAAGAACAGGGCGGTGCAGGTTTTGGTCAGGAACGTGCCAGGCCTGGGAAAAGCAATACTACTACCACGACTCGTCGATTCCGAACCGGCAGGTATCCGGGACCGTTGTCGACTCGCGGGGCGGGCGGCAGAGGTATCAGATACGGGGGTCAAGGGGCGCATGCTTTCCCTTCCGAACAACACCGACACGAAGGATGGATGATGACAAGGGAGGCGGATGCTCTGGTCTGGTTGGGTATGGACCGCTGTCCGGACAGACGCCGTGCCGGTTCCTGGGGGCCCGCAGCCGGGAGATGAAAATATTGCCTGGCTTTTCCTGCGAGTACCGCCGCGTTTTCGCCATTGAGAGCGATTGCCCGGCTCCCCGTCTCTCGGGCCGCCCGCAAAGGGGCATTCGGCCGGGGAGGGGGGAAGGGAAACGGCCGACATTTCGTTTTGTTTGCATTCACTCTAGCCAGCACCAAGCCTGCACAAAAGATGGCACAGGGGCAAAAAGGGGGTTTAACTGAAATCAGCAAGTCATGCGCGCTCATGTGATGTGCTACAGGCCTACATACAGTACAACCCTTCGGGAGACAGAACTACAGTGCGGCCCGGCCGGGATGCCCTCGCACACAAAGTAAACTTACTGTCGAGTCCGAGTCGTTGCCCGTTCCTCCCCGCCCCTCCCCCCTGCTTCCCTGGCCCTTCCTGGGGCATGCTTCTGCAACTACACATCGAGAGCCGGGCCGATCACAGATTCAACATGCCCCCCGTGGCAACGTGTCCAGATGCAGCCGCGGCTTCTTGTTCCCAGTCTCCGTGAGTGGACGCCTGTTGCGGCAAAAGGGGAGAGGGGGAGGGGTGAGGGTGCATTTTGGCCCTGGTGTCTGCGACTCTGTGGCGGACGGCGGATGCGAGTCACACCGCTTCCCACTGTGACGCTCGCCCAGAGCCTGCAGTCCACCGCAACCACACGCCGAGCCGATCCGGGGCGATGTGCTTGCTGTAGGTGTGTCCTGTAGTGTTGGTGCCGCCACCTTTCCCCCCCTCTTGCTGTCCAGTGGCTCCCCCTTGCCCCCCTCCTCCTCTTGAAAGTTCAGGCCGGCGAATACGACGTGAGCGCCCAGCCAGATGAGGACGGCCGTAGAGCACTCGAGCAGGCCTGGATGCCCGCTTCGGACCAAGGTCCTGCGAGACGCGCCCAATAGGGGGCATGGAGGGGGGGAGGAAGTGGCTGGTGGGTGGCCAGAGTAGGTGGGTGTAGCTCATCCCGTTGACGGATCGGGGTGATGATGGTGGGCGTGGAGATGCATGGCCTATGGTAGGTCGTACCGTACCTGAGCTCACACAGGGTGAGTCTGTCACTGGCCGGTGACCGATTCGGCGTTCAAAGGGCGTCATCTCTAGTAACGAAGCGGCGGATCGTCCTAGTCCTCGTCGCTGTCGTCTTCCTCGTCCAGAAGAGCCAGACGGACGAATTCTCTAACCCAGGCTTCCTGGGCAGGATCAAGGGCGTCAATATCGGCAAAGGGGTCCATCTGTGCGCCGTTCGGGAGACGTTGACCGTTCTGTGCGCCTGCGCCGCCGCCTCGTCCTCCTCGATCTCCTCGTCCGCCCCTTGCGCCACGACCGCCTCGATGGCCTCCTCGGCCGCGGGGTGCCGGAGCTTGCGGTGCTGGAGGAGGGATGACTGGACGTTCGGGGTCAACACCGAGTCGGAGAACGAGAGGGCCCTCGCGGTCGACGAGTGGGCGTCGTGCGGCAACTGGAGGTTGGATAGCCACGCGATCCTCCTCCTCGTCCCTGAGCATTTGGGCTAGCAAGCGTTGTTCAAAAGGAGCTCGAGGGATAGGCCTGGCGGCCGCGGCCGGAGGACCAGGAGGAATCGGTGCCTGAACGGGTGGAGGATCAGGAATCTCGGCTTGAACGTGCCCGCCGGCAAAGCCGTGGTCGACGTCGTCACCGTCACCGGCCTCAAGTTCCCAGAGACGTTGGTAGCACGAGGTAACCTTTCCAGTTGGCAGGGTGTTGAAGTGCTGGTAAGGGTTTGACGGCTCGAGCCAGCTGGAGCACAAGTAGCAGAAGTGCGTATTGCAGCGGAAGCAGATCATGTGGTTGCAGCCTTGAGTCTTTTGGACGGGGGCATCGCAGGTCGGGCATGGAGTTGTGTGACGGGCGAGGTAGTCGATTGAGGCCTGCTCCTCGACCGTAATCTCTTTGGCATCGCGGGCTGGAGCGCAGATCTTGTACTCGCCATGCCAGCCCTGAGCGCAGCGGCTGCAAAAGGCGTAGCCGCAGTCTTCGCAAACTTGGAGGAGGTCGTTCATCTGGAAGAGCTTGCCCTTAGCTTTCTCTGTCCCTTCAGAATCGGCGCCGACGGCCTCGTCCTCGTCGTCTTGGTCGTCGTCAGCTTGGCCGAGCTCCAACCCCTCGGGCTTCTTGCGCTTGTCTGATCGAGCGGCACCACCGCATTTGGGGCGTGGGCAGTAGATGGTGTTCTTGTCGGACTCGAGCTCGTTCTTGTACTTGAGATTGACGTAACGGGTGACTGTTTCCTTTTCGAGGCCCATTTGCAACAGCTCGGTTGGCGTGAGGTACGTCTTGGCCTTGCGACGGCGGGAGGAGGTGCCGGCGGTGGCCTGGGAGCGTTCCTTTGCACAGTTGGGGAACAGACAGCGGACGACAGCGAGGTCGCCTTCCTTGATGGCGTTGTTGTAGAAATCTTGCAGACAGGGCTTGCAGAAGACGTGGCCGCAGTCGAGCATCTGATGGCAGACATTGCCCTTCCTGGGCTCAAGGCAGACGCCGCACTCAAAGGTCTCTCGGTCGAACGCGGCTTTGCGAGCCTTGATGTCGTAGTCGAGGATGGCGATTTTGTGGGCAGGGCTGTCGATGGTGAGGACGGCGTTGTCGTCGACCATATCGAATACGGATTCAGCAGCCTGCTGGACGTAGTCGATGAAGTCGTACGCCACGAGGTCGTGGCCGAGTTCCTCCCACTTGCGGACACCCTCACTTTCGAGGGCGCGGGCTGCGGTAGGGGACAGCCATGGCGGGTCGGTCGTGATGGTGAAGATGGGCTTCTCTTTGGAGGGGTAGCCCTCCGGGAGGTCTACCCGGACAGTGACGGCGGGGAGGTTTGCCAGCTCGTGGGAGTCGATGGCAGCGACTGCGGCGGCGGCGGCGGCAGCTGGGAAGGTGACGTTGACGGGCGTCAAGGGGTGGACTGGGATATCGATGGAGAAGGAGACGATCTTTCCAGTGGCGATCTTCTGGATCTCGGGGAAGATTGCTTCGAGCGTCTCGAGCTCCGCGTAGCGCTCGTCATCGGGGGAGGTCATGTCGTCTTCCATTGTGATGTTTGGAAATGGCCGACGGGTCGGAGTATGTTGGTGGTGATCATATGGCTGTCGGAGGGCATGGAGCTGGTCGGTGTATTATTGAGTTGGCATTAGGTGTGAGAAGTCGTGGCAACAAAGGTCTTGTTGTTGTTTTTGGGCAGTGTTGTCGGAAGCCTTTAGGCAGGCAGATGGCGAAATAGGAGGAAGCAAGACCCTTTCACAGGGTAAGCTACCTAGCTGTCTGTGTTCCAGAAAGGGGGAGAGAAAGGGCCGAAGCCACAGGGACCTTTGCTGTTATGAGTCCATTGCTGGAGCATGGATTTTCATGCAGGAGCTTGTGGGTATCTTTCTCGAAAGAGGAGGCCGAAATAAGCCGTCGGACGGAAGACGGCAGGTGCAGTTGGCGGGAGGATTGGAGTGTGAGATGATGACTCTCCTCGGCGAGTGGCGTGGGGGGATTCTAGAACTGGAAGCGCGGGGCAAAAATTAATAATGCCCGGACCATCTCTCGACGAGGCCGCCGAGGACCCCTGGCACGTGCTCTGCCCGCTGAGGCCAGTGGTCTTCGCGCCTCGCCATTGGCCAGGTCGCCTGCCAGATGACGCCGCTTCAGATCCGGTCCACTGTCCTGGCCTGGCCGAAATTCAAAGTATGCCACTGCAGACTTGTGGAAGCTACCACCTCCACCTCCACCATCACCACCACCGCACATGCAACACCAGAGCGGACAGCTCACCCACTGCTCTCGACCAGCCACGAAAGCCGCCAAGGCCAATCGATCATAGGCACCGAAACCATAGCAAGACGACCGACCGATCCCGGGCAATGACCCCTCGCCCAGCCCTCTAGACACCCCGTCCATCACCAGCCCAGCCGTCCCGAGGACAACCGCCACAATGTCCGCAGACACGAGGCCCCTCGCCTCACTCTCCCTAACCCACGTCTACTACGTACGTACTTCCCCTTACAGTCCACTTCCAATACCCCCCCTCTAACACACGTATCCTCCCAGGACCCCGACGACCTCATCTCCCTCGGCTGCGCCTGGCTAGCCCTCCTCCCCCAAGCCCTCTGCGTCGTCTACGCAACCCTCATCTGGTCCTCTCGCGAGGCAGAGGTCGCCCTCATGTTCCTCGGCCAACTTGGCTGCGAAGCCGCAAATTTCGCTCTCAAGCGCCTCATCAAAGAGGAGCGTCCGCGTCGCATTCACGGCAAAGGCTACGGCATGCCCTCGTCCCACGCCCAATTCGTCGCCTTTTGGTCCGTCTTCCTTGTCCTCTTCCTGTTTGTCAGGCACCGACCCCCTCGCGATCCTCGTCGCGACGAACGATACCGCTCCCGCGCCCTGTCGCGCGCTGAGCGCATCATTGGAAGTGTCGTCGCCGTCGGTGTTGCAGCTGCCGTCGCATGGAGCAGGATCTATCTTGGCTACCACACCGAGAGGCAAGTCGTCGCTGGCTGTGTTGCTGGTACGATATGCGCCGTTGGCTGGTTCGTTGTCACTGCCTGGTTGCGGGACGTTGGCCTGCTGGCGTGGACACTGCAAATCCCTGTGGTCAAGTGGTTCCGCTTCAGAGACCTGCTGCTTGAGGAAGACCTGTGCCAGGCTGGCTGGGAACGATGGGAAGAGAAGCGTGTCGCGGCTGAGGCTGTTGAGAAGAAGAAGACGAGGTAGCTGACGCACTGGACTGTACGATACACACATGCACACATGTAGCGAGAGGAGTAGATACAATTGCATCATGACCTGTTGAGCATTTTGCATATCACACGACGTATGTTTCGGCAGAGGGAGCTAAACGGATCCTCACCACTTTTCCCCTCGCTTTCGCTTTTGCCTTTCCTCACGTCTGACATGCACGCACGCATACACACATGCACACTTCATTTGAGCACTTCATTTGAGCGACCTTGTTGTATATTCATCCACGTCTGAGCTCAGATTCAAGGAAACAGTGCCGCCACGTCCAGGTCGGCAATCCAGATAGGTATCAATTGTGTGTAGGTATGGGGTCGGCCCGTGCCCACGCTTTGGGGGAAACGCCGTTTGTGTAGGTAGGTAGGGGGAGTCAAGGGACAGAGAGAGACGGAATAAGAAAAAATGTGAAGAAAGTTATGTAGGTAGAGAAAGCATCCATCCTCCGGAACACCTTGGCTGAATGTACACTTCTCACTCATGCTCGGGACCCTTAAAACTCCCATTCATTTCATGTGCATGCCCGTCATCAAATCCACTGGTGCCGGTGCAGACCGTCGCAGTTGCAGTTGTCCTTGTAGCACCGGGGCTTGCCCTCGCGGCTGTTGGACCGCTTGGGGGGGTCGCTGAAGCCGACACCCCTGGGGCTCGTGACCCGAGCGACGGGCGTGCTGTTGCCGGGGGTGTAGACCGCCGCAGACAGCGTCAGGGGCTCCTCGTGAAGACCGGGTGTGAAGGGAAGGGCCTTGCGCTCGAGGAGTCTGGACGAGTCCCTCAGCGAGTTGACGAGGGTGCCATCGTCGTCCTCACTGTCGGATCCTGAGCCTGCGAGCGGGCTCGGCCTCTTGCCCTTGTCTGACTCGAGGGGGCATCCGAGGTCATGCACCTTGGACATGTACCGCGAGTCGATCCGCGGGGCCTCTTCAGCGTTGGAGAAGCGGATGCCGATCTGCACGGTGGCGTGAGACAGGTGGGAGCCGATGGATGATGTCCTCCTGTGCCTGACGCCGCCACCAAAGACGAGCGGTGGTGGGACCAGGTTGTTCACGTCGTCGTCCTCGCCCGGCATGCTGGTCATGGAGCCGCCGCTGGGGGTGTATGTCGTTGCGGGAAGCAGGCCGAACGACTTTGTGTTGTTCTCCCGAGGGAAGATGGAGTAGGATGACTTGCGGATCTGGGTCTTGAGAGCCTCCATCCGCGAGGGCCGCGGGGACTCGGGGAAGTGGGGGATATCGAGCATCGGTGATGCCAGTGGCATGGCGTTGAGGCGGAGAGGGTTCGAGCTCTCGTACGTCGGGGTGCCAGCAGGGCTCTGCACCCGCTCTTCCTCCTCCTCGATCTCCTTCTCCATCCTCGGGCTGAAGGTGCCATCGAGGCGCCGGCTCCTGTAGCTGGCGCTGTCCATGTCCTCGTACCTGCTGCCGCGGGGGACGCGAATGTCTCCCTTGAGCTGCAGCTTCCTGACCTGCTCGCACTTGCCGGCGGCTCCAATGGGGGACAGGCAGTTGGACCTCAGCAGGAGGTGCAGGCCGCCGGTGGTGAGGCCGGACAGGTTCACAACGACGGAGGCGATCATGGAGAAGTTGAGGGGCTTCTGGCCCGCAGACCGCAGGTCAGAGAATACCAGGGTGTAGAAGAATGGAATCGTGAGTGCCTGAAACGCGCCGGTGTTAGATGCCAAGTGCCCTATTAAGCATACATAATGTGGGGGGAAACAAAACTCACGATAGGGATGATGCCGATGGCCAGGTAGTAGACCAGTCGGGATGCGGCAATGCGCTCGGTGACGTCTACCGAGCAGCACGAGTGAAGGCGGGCGAAGATGACGACGCTGCTGATGAAAAGCAGGGCGGCGATGACGATGAAGGCGACGAAAATACCCCGCTTCCACCTCTGTACGAACCAGAACAAAGAGGGGAAGCAGAAGCTCGGCGGCTGGATAAAGTGGGAGACGAGGAAGGTGGCGAGGAGGACAGCGCCGAGGAGGACGAGGGCGCCGGTGACTGTCCACTTGCCACGCGGGGCAAAGGCCTCCTTGCGAACGGCCCTAAAGGTCGACTCGAGGCCGAAGATGAGCTGGATGTAGGGGACGATGAAGACGGCTGGGAGCGTCAGTACAAGGTGAGGATTTGACCTGGGGGGTGATGACATACCAGGGAGCATGAACTGTGAGGTTGTTGTGCAGCCGAGGGTAAACATGCCGCTGAGGCCGGTCGACTGGGCGGCGGCAAAGACGAGGCCCTGAACAACGATGCCGAAGGAGAGCACCAGGGGGAAAGTGTCTGGCGAAGAAACAAACGTGAAGCCGGATGTCCTGTGAATTTTCGAGTCAGTCTGGTGCGTCCGTCCATGCCTTGCAAAACCAACATACCGCAGCTTGAAGAGGGGGTCGTTGCGCTTCTTGGTCGAGTAGTTGTCCCAGATGATGCCGACGGCGGTGGCGAAAGCGGCCAGGACGTTGAAGGAGGCGAGGATGATGGTCGAGGTGCGGATAGATTTCGAGGTCTGGAAGCGGAATTCGTTGATGATGGCGGACCGAGAGGAGTTGGCGTTTCCAAAGGAGAAGTCGCTGCCGCCAAACTCATTGCCCATGACCATGCCGTTGTCCATTCCTCCCGAACCGTCGTCCCTGGCGAAAACCGCCGCGTAGCCCCAAGCGTCCATCATTTTTGTTGTCGTGTGGTGAGATGTGCTGTGTTGTCGTTGCTGTTGGTTGTTGAATAGGTTTACGGTTTTTTGGTGATATAATATAAGTTGCTCGTACTCGTGCCGGCCGCTCAGCGGAAGAGTCGGGAAAAAGAAAACAGCAGAAACAAACGAGNACGAGTGTAGCCGACCAGCCGGAGAGCGAAGCGAACAAGAAGAAGACGAGGGCCTATACCGAGGCGTGGACCGTCTAGGCCATCGAGGTGCCGAGGAGGGGGTCGTCACTCTCAAGAGGTGATGGTGATCAACCGGGAGGGAGGGAGGGGGAGAGGAGAGAAGGGAAGGGGGGCGGGAGAGGAAGATGGACAAGAGGTGGGAGGGAGGGATAAGATGAACGAGAAGGAGGATGCAAAGGAAGGGTCTTTTCCAAGGTACAGTCAACGGCAGTCCTCCCGGTGTGCGGAGAGGCGTGGGACAGGGTGGGTGGGTGTCAGTGAGCCGGGGCCTGGCCTGGAGCAGTGGGCGTGGGCCGAAACAGACCACGGGCGGGCGCTAGACGGGATCGGGGAGCCGCCACAAGGCGGGAGACGGCAGAGGCAGCCGGTGGTTGGACGCCGCCACGTTGGACTCTCGCTAGCTGGGTGGCAGATCTCCTATCCCACGGTACAGGTCGAGGCGAGGCGAGGCGAGTCGAGTAGGTGGTCGAGTCGTCCCGTACAGGAGAAGACAAGGCAAGGGTCAAGGTGAGGTTACAGTAGGTGAGCAGCAGGGAGGTGGGCTCCGCACGGAATCGGGGACGTCCGTGACTTAGCCAAACCGCCAGCTAGCGTTCCTAGTCTCACTTGGCCAGGGGGGGCACGTTGGCACGGTACGGGAAGACGTAGTACGGGGCCTATCGCAACGCGAGAACGTCGATCGGAAGCGGGGGCCTGGGGGTTGAAGATGCTAGTAGTTTTGGTAGGGCCAGCCAGGAGGGAGGGGAGGGCGATGGATGCTCGGACAGCGATCCGTCATGCAGAGGCGTTATACAGCGGGGCGTGATGATGGCGGGAGGGCAAGTGATCGTACGAGGATGTATTTGGTCCAGTCGAGTAGCTGGTGAAGCTAAATGGGCGCGGTTGGCGCGGGATGCAGAGGTTTCTTCCAGAGTTGACGTTGGTGGTGATGCTGGGGACACGGAGAAAAAGGGAGCCAGGGGCTGGGACCTCTGCTGTCATGTCGAGTCGTCGACCCATGTCTTGGTTTCCTCTCCGCCCGGCTGGCTGGCTGCTTGCTACCCTAGGACGTTGACGGGCGGCTGGCCGTTTCTCCCCTCTCCCCTCCCTCCCACGCCCTCGGGCCTTGGCGTGGGTGCGAGTCGAGCATGAAAGGGGGCTCTCGGACTTGAAGCAGTGATGTGACAAGATGGAGTTTCGGGCACTTGGCCCATGCTCGAAAAGACTGTCGACAGACGTCGTTGAGGAGGCGTCGGGTGCCCCGCACTAGGCCGCAACAGGCATGGGCCCGCATCTGCCGAGGCGCTGATCAAACCTGGGAATGGGGCTCGGGCGTGTATCCGAGCGTGCTTGCTTCCTTCCTTCAAGTTCCTCGAGGCCGTCGAGGCTAGGCGAGGCAAGGCAAGGGCAGACTTGGTTGTGCCTTCCCTGTTGCACTGCAGTTGTCGACTCGCGATGTTTTGAGAGGGTCTGTGAAGGGCAAGATGGCTTGCTGCTCTAACTGAGGTGCCCGACCATGGATTGATCGTCGTGGCTCGAGCAACAGGTCAATCGAGATAAGGCAAGTGGCATCACAATCTGATTCCGTCAAGATTCATCGACTTGGATCGAGAGACAACATTTGGATTGGCTCTGTTTGCTGGTCAATTCGAGGCACTCCCGAGTCAAATAATTCACCATCATGATGTTATTTGATCTGCTTGACTTGTTCCCACAAATCCACCCGTACCTCGGGCTTGATAACACAAATACAGGCAAGCCCAATAGTGGCAAAGACGGGAGCGTGCACCGCGTCGGGCATTTACGCACGTCACTCAAGGAAGAGCCTTGCCCGCCCTCGTCGCTCGAGCGTCACCCATTGGCAAATCACATCCCACAACCGCCCCTTGCTTCAGGCCTCGCCGCCTTGGCCACCACTGCACGACCTCTCAATGTTCTAAATCCGATCCTCGCCCTTTCTTTTTTCTTCTCTCTCCCTCGCGGCTGGACCACCCAGGCGACCGCGAGGCCAGGCCAGGCCACCCGGGGATCCGAACTCTGGTTCTTGTTTCCGCCTTGTCGTCGTCTCATGTTCCTTGTCGTCCCCTGCTTCGCTCGGCCCTCCGACCTCTTTCGAGCCGTCATGCCCGACGGCTGCGACGCCAGGAAGCCAGCCAGCCCACCGCCCACGGATGCCGTCGTCGCCGCCCGTGGTCGTCGTCACTTTGCGATCCGGCGTGAATCGCGTCCATCGATGGACCCTGACAGCATTTCTCCCGAGGCTTCCATGAACGGCTTGGACACCGCATCCGAACCGCTCGTTGTTTCTCCAGAGAGAATCACGACTGCCCATGGTTACACCACATCGGCCAAGACAGGACGTCTTCGGATGCAGAGAAGACTTGTTCCCGCCACAAGGGTTCTGCCTTGCTTCTGCCTTGGATGCAACAACGTGGGCTGCATGTCTCCGGGAGCGTCTCTCCGACCCAGAATGGGCTCACGGAGGCCACGATAATAGCATGTCTTGCTGAGGAATCTACATGTCACAGTCGCCGCCGCAGACATGCCTCTCCACGAAAAAAGACATGCGCCTTCGCCACCGCCGTCACCACATGAGGGCATTCCCACGCACAGACAGGCAAACTGTCATGGTTTCAGATTCCATAACAGTCTCTCAGCCCTCTTGGCAGGTCCGGGGGTAGAAAGGCTTAGCAAGCACCGACTCAGCCGTGCCGCATTCATTGTCCAACGCGACCAGTGCCAGAAGCTCGATCGTTGTCGCGGGGCAGGGCAAGTGGCGCTGCATTCGAGATGAAGGGACCAGCGCCATGTTCGACCCTGCAGTGAAGCCTCTCGTCAAAGCTGGTCGGCCGCCCGTGAACCGTGTTTCCTGTCACACGCACCCCGTTCCACGAAAAGGACCCGGACGCTACCATAGGCAACGCCATCGCCAGGTCATGTTGGCGCCTTCAATGCATTGCCCCTGGGTCATCTCTGGCCGGTCGAGACCGAACCTTGCAGACTTCGCGATGCTTTCTCTTGCATCCGCCCGCGCCGCTCATGCCGTGGGTGACCCGAGACCTCCTGCGGCCAGACGTGACACGAGCCAGATTGCCGCGCCTGACATTCCGAACACCGGAGAAATCGTCGAGAGACATCCGTCCTAGGCAGTCAGAACCACCCACGGGTCATGGCACCGGTGCCTGGATTTTGACCATGAGCAGCACACCACCACATCGTCGACCCGCGAGACATGTCGCACTCCTTCGCAGGAGGCATTTGCGACTTGTTTGATGCAGGCTATTCTTACCATGCTGCAGTCTGCAGTACGATCCTCGCAGTCATCCACGTGTCAGACGGTCCTCCCTCCTGTCAGGCCCTCCCCGCTTCTCTCGCCTCCCCGGATTTGCTCAGCCCCCCTCGACAGTCCCCTCGACAGTATCTCAAGTACCACGTGACGGCACGACTCGACGGGATCCCCCTATCTCCCAAGGCTCCATCCCCACACCGCTATCGCTCACCCCGGACCACACCTTGCCCGATTAGTAAGGTCGTCAGGCACAAGTCTCGGTGACCCATCAAACCATCCAACGACCTGCCATGTCCGCGCCTAGCCTCGCAGATACCGGCGCCCAGGTGCCGGCTTACAGGGCCCGGGAAGGGATTTTGCCATCGCAGAGCTCCGGGCGGCTGGGTCGATCGTCGGCGTGGTCCGCTATGGTGCAGATGAGGCCCAGCTGGGGCAGGCCGAGGTCGCAGCAGGGCGCGTCATTCCAGCGGCCCCAAAGAGGGGAAAGGAGAAATTTACAAAATATCTGCTGACCCCGTCCTGTTCGCTGCGTCCTGTGGTTTCTCCTTCTCTCTTTAGGAGTCGCCGTGATCTCTGTTGTGTTGTGCTGCCAAGTCAATTGACCTCAGTTATTGATAACCTCGCCAATATGCGCACTTCTCACTTTGCCGCTCTCGCGAGCGCCCTCGCCGCCCCTGCGCTGGCCTGGAACACCGATGGTGAGTGTGACATTTGAGGTCCAACTTTCACATGAGCGGCTCATCCCTAACACACCCAGTTCACCACCAGNCCACCAGATCGGCTACGCCAGCGAGGAGTTCCTCAAGCCCGAGACCAGGGAGATCCTCGCCAAGATCCTCGAGCCCGAGTACGATGGAAGCCTGGGTCGCGTCTCGGCCTGGGCCGACGAGCACCGCCGCACCGACGCGGGCAGCCACTCGACGCCCTGGCACTGGATCAACAGCGCCGACGACGCTCCCCAGCTGTGCAACACCTACTTCAACCGTGACTGCACCGAGGGAGGCTGCGTTGTCAGCGCACTCGCCAACGAGACCCAGATCCTCAAGGGCTGCGTGCGCGACGCCAAGATGGGCAAGCTCAACAACGGCACAGACGTCAACTGCGCCCAGGCCGTCAAGTACATCACCCACTTCACCCAGGACATTGCACAGCCCATGCACGTTACTGGTATTGCCCGCGGCGGCAATGGCGTGCCCGTCGTCTTTGGCGGCGTCGACACGAACCTCCACGCGGTACGCTTCCCCTCCTAACATATCCTTGCTCCTTGTACTAATCCATATCCTAGATCTGGGACGGCCGCATCGTCTACTCCCTCGCCAACGTGACCGCCTTCCCCATCGACGGCATCGCCCCCTTCTTCACCAAGCTGGTCGAGAAGATCCGCGCCGACACCTTCTTCACCCCCGTCGACGAGTGGACGCGCTGCACCACCCCCGGCACGCCGCTCGCCTGCCCTATTGCCTGGGCCCGCGACAGCAACGAGTGGAACTGCGACTACGCCTTCAGCCAGGTCACTGACGCTCCTGATCTGCTCACCAGCGGCTACGCCGAGGGTGCCTGGCCCATTGTTGAGATTCAGATGGCCAAGGCCGCCCTACGCACCGCTACTTGGTTCAACCGTCTTGTTGAGAACTGCTTCCATGAGCGCGACGTCATTTACCAGCCTAACCCTAGCTGGGTTGGTGGTCCCAACGGCGGTGCTTAAGCGGTGACGATGAGATAAATGATGATGAAGGCGACGTGGCGTAATGTAGATCTGTCGGAAGGCAGTGTAATGTACCAATGAAAATACATACTTGCGAGTCCGAATGCACACTCGGATCTTGAACAAGGTCCTTGCCTGTCTGCTGGTGACGAGTCCGTGATGTATTTGTAGTAGGTCTCTCTACGCAGCATGTCAATCGGCAAGTCAGTCAACGCAGCAGGTTAAAAACACAGCAGGATCGTGATATATCAAACTTCATAGATACTAAAACCAGAATATTGTCCAAGTCGACCAGGTCCCCGACCTGCGAGGGCCCGCCGACTGGCCTCGGTGCTAAGAAACGGATATGCTAGAAATGATCCTCCCCGCCTAGTTGCCTACTTGTTCTTCGCAGCTGCCTGCGCGGCAAACGCCTTGGAGATCTCGCCCGAGGCAAAGTACATCACCCACACCGGCACAACAATCCAGAGTCCGTTGAAGAAGGTGAGGTAGAGCCACAGGTACATCCAGTTGTCGGTGACGAGGGCGGGGCTTCCGACGAGCCACTCGGGGCAGAAGGTCATCCAGCCTGGCGGAGGGAACATGTTAGCAGTTGTCTGACGAGAGGGGCCCGGAGCCTGATGGTACTACTTACTGCCGTAAATCTCAGCAGTCGCAATGACAACCAGCCAAAAGTTGACCTTGGGGTCGCGCTTGGCAATCAGGTAGCAGATGTAGACGGCCAGCGGCCCGGCACCAAAGACGGTAAGCAGCTCAAGGCTGACGACAGTCTGCGAAAGGCTTGTGTCAGCGGGGTTCATCTCGTCCCTGGGCACCACGACCAGACTTACCAGATCAACGCCAGCCCAGCGCTTGTCAGCATTAGCATACACCATCCACAGCTGCGCAAACGGATCGTCGCCGCCAGCCTGGGCGCCATAGACCCTGTTCGCGAAGCCGAGGAAGTTGGCAGGAGTCGGGTAGAGCGTCTCGAGCTGCGACACCTTGAGATCGGCAACGGAGAGGAAGCTGAAGAAGCAGTGGTATAGGAAGGAGCCCTCGAGGAAGAAGTGAATTAGGGCGTCAAAGGCGTGCCAAATGAAGAGGAAGCGGTAGGACGCGCTGGTGGTCGGGTGGAGAAAGGCGCGCGAGGCGCCGTAGGCGACGCCTAGGAGGACGAGGGTCGAGGCGAGCGACACGAGGGTTGTTTTGTCGAAGAGGTCGACGGGGAGGGAGGACGAAAAGTCCGAGAGGACGTCGGGAGGGCTGGACATTGTGGTGGTGCGAAAGGAGTGTCGGTACAGAGTGTCGGATGGAATGTCGAGTGGGAGTGGAAGTGTCGCGAGGGGTTGATGTTGCGAAAGGGGGGAGAGTGAGGTAGTGCGACGAGTCGCGATCCTTCGTGTCAGCGTTCAAATGCACAGTGCCGCAAGGACAGGAGCAGTATGAGGACTACGACGACGCAGATGAATCAACGCAAGTTAATCAACAAGAAATGTCCCGAGGCAGCAATGACTTGACAGATCAATTCAGTTGACGTAACAAGTCGACCTCGCAGATCAGTCGACCGGGCACCTTATCAACAAGCTGCTATGTCTCTCCATACTGTCTGCTGCATTGTCATCAGTGTGGGTTCTTACCAACGCAGTGTGACACGTACCTTGGCAAATCATTCGTGCTGGAGAGGGTCGGAAATTTGGGCAAATATCGAGAGTCGCATCAGAAAGTGGCCCGTGCCCACAGCTCCCCAAACTGTGGGGAGGTTGTGAAGTGGCACTTATTTCAACATGGTAATTGGAGATGCAGAATGTCACAGCGTGCACAGAGGATTACAAGACAGACAAGTTGTTTCAGGCAATGATGTTGATTTAGGTTATCAGCTACCAGGTCGAAGTCGAAATCCCTCCGTCCAAAATGCTTGCTGTGCCATGTCCTCAGCGACCATGTGCCCGCTTCATTGTTCCATACGCCATCGTGACCATGTCGGGGTATCAATCAGAGGTGGTCGTGTCGAAGGAGAGTTGCTTAGTGCTTGGCAGCCTCCTTGTGGACATCGGCCTGAGTGTTGTGCTTGGACTCGTCGACCTTGTCGCCAACGGCATCCTTGGCGGCGGTGGCACTGAGAAGGAAGTGTTAGTTGGTGATGGTGCAGGAGATGCGGGGGAGGATGAGCTTACCGGCTGCCGAGGGAAGCGTTGTTGTCCTTGGCGACGTTCTTGTTGGCCTCCTTGGAAGCGGTGGCACCGGCGCCCTGAACGGTCTCAGCGACGTAGTTGGCGGCGTTCTTGACAGACTCCATTGTGAAGGTTGGTTTGGTTGGTTGGGGTTGGGTTGGTTGTGTGTGTGGAAAGGCTTGGTAGATGAGATGAGTTGATGTGTTGTGATGATGGAGGAAAGAAAGTGTTGCTGGGTGGGCGAGGAGGGTGGTTTATATAGAGGAGTCTGGAGCCTCGTGTGCCTTCCTCCTGCGGCACCTGTTTGCTCCTGCCCCTCCTCCTCACCTCATGTCACTGCCTCAGCTGGTGCGGCAGGTGCGGAAACCCGAAGTGAATCGCAAGCAACCACAGGCTTGCTCCATCTTGCCTAGCACGTAACTGCACTTTCCTGGGGGCGTGTATTCCCCTCCCCTCCCTTGCCCACCTATCCCGACCCCTTCGTCAGGTCTTCATCATGTGGTCCTGGCCCGCGCCAATGGAAGCTGCGGTGGGGTTGCTTGGGATGGAAACAGAGGCAATGCGTCATAGATTGTTCATCGACCCCTCGGGGAGGTTGCTCCCGTTAGGCAACGAGCGGCGGCAAACTATGGGACGCGCGCCCTGCCGCCTTAGCAATCTGGACCTGGTATGAAGTTCGGACCTTTTGTGGCGGACGGAGGTTGTCAACACGGGGGCAACGAGGTGGTTGCGTCTTGCACGAGCCACACACGGTCGAATGCCACCAAGCACATACGTCATGGGTCGGCCCCGTACGGCAGGAACAGGAAGCTCTTTACGTCACTGCATCAGTGTGGCACCCGGGGGAGCCACCCCGCGCTGAACGCCCGGTGCTGTGGTGGGGGGCTTGCCTTCCTGTCTGGAACGCCTTTCTTGCCCACTGCGGTGCGTCCCCCCGCTGAGGGGTGGGCCCCGACATGAGCTTGATTGAGTGCATCGGCTACTGATCCTCGATCTCCAAATGGAATTCTGCCGGGTAATCCTGGATTGCGAGGCAAGGTCACACTTGTGGCAAAACGCGTTCCGTCTCGAGCAAAGCACAGGAAGAGGCGTCCAGTGCCAGCCCCAGCCCCGGCCTGCGGTCAGACGGCATGCCGGACAAGCACTTGCACGCACTGGCGTTCAGCTGGTTGAGCCAAGCGCTGAGCCGATGGGAAGCTTCTCATGATTGCCAGACTGGCGCCTGGATGGCGGCATCGACTTTCCGCCATAATCTCGATCCCGCACAGCCACATGCGGCTCCCTGGGCAGTTTCTCCCCTTCCCCGCCTGCCCGCCCTAGGAAGCTGCCGCCACTGCTTGCGTGGTTCAAACCTCTGTCAATCGTTCCAGTTGCTGCCCTGAGACCGAGGTGGGGCAAGCCCGCAGCGGCCGGGAGAAGCACAGCGCCGTCGATGGCCCCCAGAAACGACCAAGCGCCTCCCGCTCGCCAGTTGCTCATTGGTTCAGGCGCGTCAAAGCTCCCCTGCGCGATGACGACATCAGCCGTCCCGCGTTGTGTTTGGGAGTCTGGACCTCGCCCATCGCATCAAACAGAAAGGAAAATCCCAAAGCTGGCCATTCCGCTTCCCATCAGCTGACGCCGCAGAATCCAACCTCGTGCTTGTTATGTCCGGGATCGAGATCGACCTGCAGAAGGGCTAGTTGCGGGCCAGGTCGCTGCAGCATGGAAGCAAACCCCCCAGGAACCCGCCAACCCGCTTGCCTGCTTGCCCGTCTGCCCGCCCGCCCCCGGAGAACAACGTCCGGCGGGGTCGCCTCCTCCCTCATCTTCAAACACCACACTTGCATCACGAGAGCAGCCCAGGACCAGCAGGAGACTTTTGTGAAGAACCGGCGGTGCCACCGAGGTAACAGGCAGCAGCCGCGCCTGTCAGATCATTTCCGACCTTTGGAACACGGGAGAATGCAGTCGTGGCGCGTCGACCATGGCCTTCCCCTTTCCCGTGAATATAGACTTTCTCTAGAGGATGAGCCGTACCTCGGCCTGATCGCCAGTTTGATGTGCAAGCCAAGTCTAGTGGCCTTTGAAGGGTCCCCCTAATGGACTGGTCGATCAAGCTCCCAAGCTCCCAAGCAAGCCAAGCTCCCTCGCTTTGACTCCAGGCTGCTCTTGTCGGAAGCCGGAGTGGGATTCGGGAGGTGACACTGGACTGACAGAGCGGATCGACATGGTGGATCGACATGGCGAAAGTGGACTTTACTTTCCCTCTGCATCCATTTCTCGATGTCCGATGATTTGTTGTTTTGGCATGTGCCTCTGTGCCCCTCATTCGCCTCGCGGTGTGTTTCCTCCATGATAGCTGTGGACGCGAAGTGTTCGCCTTGTCCATGCAAACTCGCCCCACGGATAAGACGATGGCATCACGACGTCATTGCCACTCTGGTCTTGGTGGCATGTGAACGGTAGTATGACGTCGGCTGTCAGCCGTTGGGAAGTTGAAGCGTCGCACCTTGTTGGGGTTGAGGTATCGAGACACGGCCTCTTCCTCTCCTCACCCTCTTCGAGACAGCATCGAGCTGCCGACAGGCCGATGCGGTGCATCACGGGTATGATTTCTATCCTCGATGCTCGATTCCGTGTTCATTGCTGACGAAACCATCTTCAGGGGGTTGGGAAACGCCAGCCCGCCGGAACTGGGCTGAACTTGAAGCATTCCATCCAAGGGTCTGAATTTATCACAAGTTGACAGACCATCAAAAGATCTCCGAATCTTCGGCATCATACCGACATGCCAACACTCCAACCGCCTCGTCGTGATGTGTCCCTGCCGACGCTCCAATCCAACTTCCAATCAGCCCGCAGTCCTTATCAGGTCCTCCCGCAAGGTGCAATAGCCGGTCATGGCGGCGGTTATGTTCGTGACCACAGATGGCCGGCCGTTCTCCGAGAAGAGATAAAGATGCGCCACCCGATTGCTCCTGATTACCAATATCCCCAAGAAAGTCGGTCAATCAATCGGTTCATGGGCCTTGCCATTTACAGATGATTCGGGCTCGTAGCTGGTTCAGAGGTCGCAATACTGCCTGCTCTATTCCTCAGCGCATGGCATTCATGGTTGGTCAATTTGCTCACAGCTGAACGAGGTTTTGTAGAGATACTCAGCTGGCAGCCCTGCGAGGAGAAGCTCCAAGCTAGTACCGCGATATGGTCGCAGCCCGCTCTGGACCGAGGCACAACGTGCACGCACCCTTCAAGTTGACCTCAGCCCCTAGCCGACCCCCTGGCCGCCCGCCACTATCTCCAAAACCACGTACTTTTAGCCATTCCGACAACGGCGAGCCAACGGGCACTGTCCCACCTGAACGTATCCGACCCCGGAGACCGATATGCTATATCAGCCAGGCGACGCCTCTCTCCCCAAACCACTCCAAGCGCCCGTCGTCTCCTCCGCAGATAAGACTGCCGTTCTGCCGAGGCCCCTTCGCCAATACTAGTCCTGCTACTATGCTACGCGAGATACGCCAGTGCCCCTGATGATCCATGCTCCGGACCCTTAGACGGTGCCCGGCATTTGCTGGCAACTGTGGGCTCTCTCTGGGGTTCTGACTCGGCTACCTTGTCCTTTCCCCTTCACGATGCTACCGGGTATGAGAGAGCAAGGGGGAGGTCGTTATCCGCGCCAGCTATTTATCTCGAGAGGATCTCCAGAAAAAGTGCGATGTGACAGCCCCTCTTGTGTGACCTCCTTGAGTAGAGGTTTTCTGCTCTCCGTCAACCGCCAACATGTCCGCGCCAGTAGATCAGAAGACACCCGTGGCCGACGCCATCGAGCCCCAGACGGTGGATGACTCGGCCGAGTTCGAAGGCAAGGTCCTCGAGGCCAAGGAAATCTTCCACGATACCGAGGATGGCGTGCAGTTCCGCACCGTCAGCTGGCAGCGGGCCACCATCATCTTCCTCAAGATCCAGTTCGCCATGAGCATCCTCAGCGTCCCCGGAGCCCTGTCGACTCTTGGAGCTGTCGGAGGCGCCCTGTCCATCGTCGGCTGGCAGACCCTCAACACTTGTGAGCAGCAGCACGTTCTTGCGGACCGCACAAGGACTGACCCGTATGTCAACAGATACCGCCGTCGTCCTGGGTGACTTCAGGAACCGCCACCCCGAATGCCACAGTAAGGCTGTCCGATAACCGTCGATGCCAGAATAGGTGCTGACATTATATAGCCCTGGCCGATATGTGCGGGCTGCTCTGGGGCCGCGTCGGCAAGGAGCTCGTCTTCCTGCAGGTGCTCATTGCTCAAGTGCTCATCACAGCCGCCGGCATCGTCTCGTGCTCGACAGCATTCAACGCCCTCTCCAACCATGGCGCATGCACCGTCGTCTTCAGCTTCGTCTCCGCCGTGCTCATCACTGGCTTCTCATCGGTCCGCACCTTTTCGCGCCTCGGCTGGCTGACCTGGTTTGGCTTCGCAACCTTCTTCGTCGCCGTCTTCATCTTCGTTGTTGCTGTCACGCAGCAAGATCGCCCCGCTGCTGCGCCGCTGACGGGCGACTTTGAACTCGGCTGGGCCGCCATCGCCTACCCCAGTTTCGCCGCTGGTATCACTGCCACGGCCAATATCTTCATCAGTGGTAGTGGCAGCTCCATGTACCTGCCCGTCATCTCAGAGATGCGCCGGCCGCAGGACTACCGCAAGGCTGCCCTCGTGACGGGTGTGCTGGTTGGCGCCCTATACCTGTCTTTCTCGCTCGTCATCTACCGCTATTGTGGCGTGTGGCTTACCACGCCGGCCTTTGGCAGCGCCGGACCTCTGTTCAAGAAGATCTCGTATGGCATCGCGCTGCCTGGACTCGTTATCGGCGTCGGCATCTACCAGCACGTGGCGGCAAAGTACATGTTCGTGCGCATCCTGCGTGACTCGAAGCACCTGCAGGCCAACACGACAATCCATTGGGCGACTTGGTTGGGATCGAACCTGCTCCTGGGCGTGCTGGGCTTCATCTTCGCCGAAGCTGTGCCGATCCTCAACTACCTGCTGGGCCTTGCAGGGTCTCTTTGCTTCGCCCCCTTCTCTCTGATCTTCCCAGCAATGCTGTGGATGTACGACTTCCAGGAGTATCGCAGCGGTTCGGCCGGACAGCGGGCTAAGTACGGTTTCCATGTCATCATCGTGGCTCTTGGTCTGTTCCTGGTTGTCGGTGGAACGTAAGTCTTTAGATCCGCGATATGTTTGACGATTGACGCTGACTTTCTTCGCAGATACGGCGTGGGCTTGTCGATCAAGCAGGCGTATGCCACGGGCATCATTTCCAAGGTGTTCAACTGCGCCGATAACTCTGGAACGGTCTCTTGATGCTGGGATGGACTGCAGGACAGGATGTACGGTCGCGCCTGGGACACAGCGTTGATTGGACTGCTTTTGGGCCGTATGAATTGACCTGCCGTATGGATGGACCTGCTCTGTGGATGGACCTGCTCTGTGGATGGACCTGCTCTGTGGATGGACCTGCTCCGTGGATTGATTACTGCATCAATCGAACCATTGCATCGAAAGAGCCGGTGCGTCGATGGAATTGCTGCATCAAAATCAACAGCAACAGCTACGTCAATTCGCAATTGAGCTCGAGGCTGGTCCGCACGGAAGTCTGGAGGCATTTGGCATGACGATAAGATTGGCTTACTAATCAAAACGTTCATCACATGACCTCCCTGGATCCATGCACCCGGAGAACTTCCCGCAAAACTGACCATCGACTCTGCGCCTACCTGGTACTTCAAGCATTCAGACCAATTCGACATCCAAGCAGTTCTTCTACTCCGAATTTCTTCATGATGTCAAGTGACAACATCAGTCAGCTGCCGGCCAATCCCAATGTCGCGATTGCGATGCTCGGGATACCAGATGTGATGACCACCATATCGAGGACATCGGGCACTCGAGGGGATACGCCCCGGACTTTAGCCTTCCCAAGACTGACTGTTGTCCAGATGCTATTTTGGCTTCGTCGTTGTAGCGCCGTCGTGAGGGGACACAGCGTTGACCTTCCCATACTTGGCTAGGCATGGCCATGCGCGTTGCAACAACGCAACAGGGGAGGCCATTTACCATGACCAGCTTAGTCGGTTGGAAACCCCTTTTGCCGGTTTTGCCGATATTCCGGAGGAGGCCATTGGGGTGCTCGCACTCCTCGCCTCCCCCCCTCCCCTGACGCGGTGAGACGGGGTCGCATCCCCCGGGGTCGCATCCCCAGTCAGCCCACCGGCGACAACCCTGGAAGTTATGCTCCTCTTGTTGCTGACGGCTGACGGCTGACATGGCGGGGTTGTTTTTCACATTCTCGGCCCTGGGTTGTCAAGAAATTTTAGTTATTCGCCTTGTTTGATACAGTGACGAGATTCCCTGCCCAGAGACCGTTTTGCTGCCTGTCTTGAGGGAGTAGTCGGCCGTCCGCTTCCCCGAGTCCGCTCATACAGTGATATCTGCCCTCACCTTGAGTCCACCATGGCCGCCTGGACCCCGACAACAACGGCGCTCGTCGTTGCTGCTCTGGGACTCTGCTTGCATGCGTTTCGGAAGGCTTGGGCGGCGCGCGCGCACTTCTGGAGGGTCAGAAAGCTCGGCAAGGTACTATTAGGCCGCACCCACGACTTTCCTTCTCCTGGCCGCGATGCTGACCTCGATCACAGCCTATGCCGCCATGGAGTCCACTTCTCGGCCATCTTCTCTCGGCCGGGAAGATGTTTGATCGTCTTCCCGCCGATGGCCATAGCTGCTACATGCTACGCATGCTGTCCCTCGACTTCCCCGATGGCGCCTTCTACCTCGACGTGTGGCCCATGCAGGAGCCCATCCTCGTCGTCTCGGACCCCGAAATGTCCTACGCCGTCGAGACGCATCCCGTTGTTGGCGTCACAAAGCCGCGAACCCTTCAGGGCTGGTTCCACCCCATTTCTGGCGGCCCGGCTCAGTCAGATCTTAACGGCGCGCCGTGGCGCTACTTGCACGACCTCTTCAGTCCCGCCTTCAGCACCGCTAATGTTAATGCCATGGCCCCTGTCATCGCCGACCGCATCGAGATCTTCCGCCAAATCCTGCGCCAACGAGTTGCCGCTGGCGAGCGCTTCGAACTGGAGCCCTCTGTGCTCAGCTTGATCAACGACATGATCTGCGAGACCTTGCTTGGCATGAAATCAGACGTTCAGCGTAAAGGCCACCCCCTGACCGAGGCCATGATGCGCCAACTGCGCCTCAAATTCACAGAGTACAATCCTGCCAACGCCCTGGCTTTCCTTAACCCCCTAACCCGCTACCACCTGTGGAACAACAGCCGCATCCTCGACGCTGGCATGAAGGCCCAGCTGCAGCGCCGCTTCGACGCCTACCTTGCTGACCGCGAGGGCCAAGAGGCCCGCGTCTTCAAGCCTCTCATCGACATTGCCGTTGAGGATTACCTCGCCCGCCCCGAGAACGCCGGAACCACCACACTTGACCGCGACTTCCTCGATCTCATGGCCCGTAACATGCGTCAAGCCTTCTTCGTCGGCTACGACTCGGCCGCCAGCTCCCTCATCTTCTGCTATCACCTCCTGTCACTCCACCCAGGCGTCCTCGCTCGCATCCGTGCTGAGCACGACGCCGTCTTTGGCCTCGACATCGACAGTGTACCCCGTCAGATCGTAGACCGGCCCCACGCCCTCAACGCACTGCCTTACACCACCGCCGTTATCAAGGAAGCCATGCGCCTATTCCCCGTGGCCAACGGCATCCGCCAAGGTGCGCCAGACCTAGAGCTCGTCTCGGCGAGCGGCACCCGCTACCCCACCGCCGGTTTCCAGGTTGTCATCTCGCACTACTCGAACCACATGAACCCGCGCGCCTGGCCAAGCCCCGAGGAGTTCCTGCCCGACCGCTGGCTCGTCGATCGGGACCACGAGCTGTACCCGCCCCCCAAGGCCTGGCGTCCTTTTGCCCATGGCCCTCGCTCCTGCCCTGGACAACAGCTAGTCATGACCGAGATCAAAGCCGTGCTGGCCTGTACTGTGCGGGAGTTCGACATTTGTGACGCCTATGGCGAGCTCGATGTCGCCGCAGGAAAGAAACCGCAGGATCTCGCTGGTGTTGCTGGGTACCGTCCGTACATGGTTGATGCCGGAGCCGCACATCCTACTGGAAGGTACCCGTGTCGGGTGACCCTAAGCAGGTACAAGCCCACAAACAGCGAGGAATGTACGTAGGAGGGTCGAAGTCGTCGTCGGTGTCGTCCGTGGGAGGAACGAGAACTCGACGTGAGCCCCTAAGGTAGTCGCGATTGTCCCAGATAGAGTTGCCCTCAATATATTCGATAAGGATGATGCGGACGGGGCGCTCATGAAGGACGCCATTGGAATCGTCGTCGGCGGGACGAGTACTTGACTCCCCCCAGCCAGTGTTCTTAATCATGGTCGTCCACGTTCCGTAGAAGCGAGGCAGAAAGTCCTTGATTATGGGCTTCGTCTTTGCGGCTTCGTGAAACTCTGCGTAGGCAGACGCTTCCGTGGCGTACTGCAACATTTAGTCAGTAGCTGCATGAGCTGGTGAATGAATTGGGCGCTGGGCGTAGCCCACACGGGACCGAATCCTTTTACCTCGCCGTCTGCAATGTCCACCACGTCAAGACGGGCCTCGGGTCTGAAGGTGTCGACTTTGAACAGAAGCAGTGGATCGTAGATTTTGGCAACGACTCTGGTAGGACGCTCGCTATAGCTCATTTTGTTCCGGTAGGCAGTCGGTTTGTGGGCACGCCCTTCCTGTTTTCCAAACTCGCACCGGACGATCTGGGCGCCGCTGCCATCCCCGATAGACAGGCCCTGAGTAACCTTCAGCGTGGCGCTATCTTCCTGTTCAAAGTAGGCACTTTTTGCCTGATGGTCGTTGACTGCCGGCTCTCCTTTCGCTCGGTATCTTGAGAAAAACATGGTCTCTGGGAGTACGGGCTCTCAGAGTCTTCTGGTCCACAAAACCGACCGTATCGTCAAACGGGAAGCACGGCGGCTGATGGCTGGAGATTTGTAGCTCCCTGCCAATTGCGTGTAAGTATCCCTCATCGAAAACGTCGAGTCTCTCGGGAAATTCAATTTCCTCGTCCCCATAATATGAGCTCATGTTTGCTGATGGTCTGCGTGATAATGGGAAAGAAATTGAGTCACAAAGATGAGATGGATGGACGAAGACTTCTGGGGAGGAAGAGCGAAATCATCACCTTTTGACTTTACGGGACCTTGGGCACTGACGAACTGGGGTCGGCTTGGGGAGGCTTTCAGTGTTTGACATTTCAGGAGGCAGTGGCGCAACCTGCGGCCGCCATTGATACACATGGCTGAACCAAAGTTGGCCCCATGGGCCGCCTTCCGGCCCTTCTGGCCCCTCTCCTTGTGCCATGTTGGCAGCAACTACTTACATAGGTACTCCAATTACACGTGCTTTGCTCTCCCACCAAGACACCTGCTCACTCCTTCTTCGGACCCTTGCTCCTCTTCTCATCAGCCTAACCGGACTTTTTCTGCGGGCTGCCCTCATCGTCGGCATCATGTTCCTCACCCGGCTCTCCGCCTGACTCAATCTCTGACACAGTGACGATGCCGGATGCCGCGGCCTTCCTGCCAGCTTCCTGGGCCGTTGGTTCCTTGGCAATACCAAGGCTGCTGGGAGCGGAAGTCAAAGTCGCGTGGGCGCCACCGCTAAGGGGAGGCAGGCTGTCCATGCTACTCGTGAGGCTGGGCAGGGTAGGAACGCTACCCGTGAGGCTCGGCATAGTGGCCGTGCTACCTCTGAGATCGACATCAGAGCCAGCAACAGACTCGCTGGTAGACGAGCTACTGATGTCCTCCAACAAGAGGCCTCCCTTCGAGGTCTTCGGAGGGCTTTTGTCGGATCCCGAGGACTGCTTGGCGGACTCGAGGGACGGTGTCACCTCCTTGGAAGAGCCAGGCTGGGTGATGGCCGGGAGTAGCTTGACCTCCGCAAAATCCGTGTTGCGGAAACGCTTCTGCACCCAGTCGACGAAGGGCTGATCGTTCTCGAGCCACTCGCGGGGAAACCATCCGGCCAAGAAATCCATTTTGTCGGGGTTGAGCTTGCTTTGGGATGGGTGACGTGGGCGAGGAAGGCTCTGGTCTTCGTGCGGGCCGTCGGCGAGGTAGCGAGTGACCAGCGTGCCACCATAGCTGATCATGACGACGCGATCCTTGCCCAGGGCCTGAAGTCGCTTGTCACAGGTCTGAGGTCGCTTTTTAGGGGGCGGTTTGTCGGTACCGGAGTCCCCGTCCTCGGAGTCCTCCTCCTCGGAGTCCTCGTTGGGAGGGGCGTTGGGAATAATGAACTGGCTGGCCTGAGGCTCAATTTGAAGAACACCAACATGCTGGAGAGCCATGAAGCCGCGCAGGATACGAGCCAAGATGTTGAGGCGATACTCTTTGGTATGTTTCTTCCGGTGAGGGACGAGGACGGGGAACACGCCTTCATACTGGCGCTGGCAACTTTTCCAAATGGTTTGCCCCTCGATGTGCTCCAGTAGAATGATGCGGACGGGGCGTTCGCGCTGAATTCCGTTGGTATTGTTCTTGTCAGGACGAGTATCCGAGCATCCCCAGCTGCCATCCTCGTTCTTGATCTTGGTGGTCCAAGTGCCGTAGAAGCGAGGAACGAAGTCGTGCAGAATGGGCTGGGTCTTTGCGGCCTCGTGAAGTTCTGCGTAGGCGGCAGCCTCGCGAGCGTACGCCCTGTCTGCTGCATTGATCACATCGCGACGATGCGATGGTATGATCATGCTGGTCTTGGGGTAAAGGAGGGGATCGTAGATTTTGGCAACCACCTCGGTCGGGCGGTTGTTGAGACCCATCTTGTCCCAATAGACAACTGGCTTGTGAAACACGCCATTTTTCTTCAGGAACCTGCAAAGCACGACTTGAGCGCCGGTGTCATCTCCAATGCTGAGAATCTTTGTGACGACAAGGGTGGCATCATCTTCCTGGGCGAAGTAGCGGCTTGCACCCGGTGGCATCTGGCTACCCTTCCGCCTCTCCATCGGTAGTTTGGTGAAAACATGGTCCTTGATGCTGCGGGATTTGAGATCATCTTGACTCAGGGTGTAAGGGTTCTCGTCGAAAGGCGTAATGAGGCCTCGTTCGCCGAATGGCTGGGGAGGCTGGTGGCTGACGATCGTAAGAGACTTTTTGATGCCGTACAAATATGTCGGAAGGAGAACATTGAGTGGTCGAGGCTTTGCAGCCTGTCCAGCGGGCGAGCTCATGCTGGCTGATTGACGATGCGTGCTAATGGGTGGTGTAGTGCGGGTGTTGAGAGAAGTTGATGATATTCAACCGTGTCGGAGGGGCTGGCCCTTTTATAGGTGCTAGGGGCGTCCAATAGGAGTGCCAGTGGGATAGGTACCGACTGGCAAGCCGGGCACGGAAGGCGGTTGGCCCAGTTTGCGTTTGCAACAAGGTCAAACCTCCTAGCAAACGGACTGATAACCCCAGGGGGTGTATGAAATTCGGCACAAAGTATCAAGTAGTGTGACTAATGAGACTCGATCGGGTGTTGAATTCCAGAGAGTGAGATTCAGAAGGGCCTGTGCCGCCATTTCAAGTGAATTGCCCAGGTAAGGCAACAGGTAGCGGGAGCTTCCAAAACATGCCCTGAACTTCGACCTTGGGCAGATGCATTCACTTGCTGGAAA